>CM032661.1:20837037-20866767 GCA_019095985.1 Streblospio benedicti
ATAACTCTTTATTGTAAGAATATGTCACACCATCCCATGATAATTTTGAATGGAGAAACTTTGATAGCCAACAACCATGCCAACTAACTGTTCTCTTTGATACTACTTAAAGGAATGAATTATCTCACCAAGAAAACAAACACTGACACATCTAGTGATAGTTGGTAGCAGACAATGGTTGTTAACTGTCCCATTGTTCTCAGTAAAAGCTTAAGTAGAAAGCAAACATGACTTTTAGAGAAGTCAGGGAACTGGTACAGGGAAACTTGCAATCACAAATTTTTATTTACTACATGTATGTTTTGCATTTGGTGAAAGCTTTTAAATATTATAATTTTATATTTATAAGCTACATGTACATGTTTACACTTTCATGAAAATTACAAAGGGTTTTACAGTTACATATATATATATACTGATCCCAATGTATGTATGAAACTAGGCCATGCTGTACAATATTGACTCTCATCTTTATAGCAAGTACATTTCTTACTATGAAAGATGTAGCTCAAGACAGGTTTTAGCAGCCCATGTGCTTTCATTTTTAAAATGTAAAAAATGACTACTAAACCTTATATTTAATAAAAAAAAAATGACAATGGATTAAAGAATAATTCAAATGGATTGGAATTAGAATGGAATTGAAGCGGAATTGATGGAATTAAGCTCAATTCCAATTCTAATTCCATTTCCGTTTTTTTCCATACGTTCAATTCCAATTCCAATTCCGGAATTGGAATTGGAATTGAATCCCGCAATTCCATTGGAATTGACCCCATGTGTGGCACCAGGGGTAGGAGGATTTTAGGACGGGCTATGAACTTTTGTCACAATGTTTGGAGGGGGGGGGGGGCTATCAATTTTTTTACACACTTTTGAGGGGGGGCGCTATCAATTTTTTCACATAAAATTTACCCCTATTTTTTAGAGATTCTGTACTAAAATTTACTGTTTTTTATATTATGGATATCTATCAAATAGGATTTTAGTTAACCGACAATGAATGCGTTAACTGTTGGGGGTCGGGTGGGTGGGGGGGGGGTCATCAATTTTTGTCACATGAAATTGAGGGGGGTTCCAATTTTTTCACAGAGGTTTGAGGGGGGCTATTAATTTTTTCACTGCAATTTTGGAAAATCTTCCGCCACCCTGTCACAAATACTGAATGGTCCCTTAGTTTTTTTCAATATTACTATTTAACAAAGGTTAGGGACCATTCAGTATTTGTGACAGGGTGGGGTAGGAGGATTTTACAAAATTGCTGTGAAAAAATTAATAGCCCCCCCACCACCCTCTCCCTGATTTTTGAAATAAATTTCCATCATGATATTTGTAGACAGATTTATACTAATGACATTAAAATAACTATGTACTCATGTTTTGTTGTTGTTTTACTTTGTAGTTTCACTCGTCAGAAGAAATCCCTAAAGATGAAAGGCAAATCAAAACAAGGCAAATCAAAACCAAAGAACGGAAACCAAAAGGGAAAACAAAATTCTAATTCTTCTTTGACAAAAGAACCTAAGGGCTTTAAAATTGAGATCAGACTAAAACCCACGCAAGAAGTATTTACCCTAGAACATATTCACAATGACATGAAAATAAGTGAACTGAAAGATCTTGCGGAATTTGTGACTGGAGTTCCTAGAAATATTCAAAGATTAACTTACCTTGATGAAGGTTAGCAGAAATTATAGATTTCTTTGATATAGATGTACATAAGAATATCGATTATGATATGTGTGACCTATGCCATTTGGCTAAAGAGGACACAACACATTTCTTTTCTATATTTGATGCAGCTAAATGATACATAATGGCTGTTCAGACCCATATAGAAAATTATCATAACAATAGAAATATCAAATCCTTCATTAATAAATTAGTAAATGGAACAAAAAATAAGGAAATTGACAACATTATTTTTAAACATATTTTTGACTTTATCAACAATACTCAAAGATTTGTATGAATTCAGGACAAATAAAAAACTTTCACCTCATTAACAATCATTATAATGCATATCATTTCGTGAGCATATGTGCTTGATGTTTGTATTTAATGTCAAGACCACCTCGTATTTTTAATGTGTGTAATTGACGATAAATAAATTCAATTAAATAAAATAATAATAAGAATATAAAAAATATCTAAGTGTAATCAAATTTTATTCGTCATCATAAGTAAATATTAGGAATCAAATATTCCAGCAGGTGATCACATAACTACTTAGAAATGTGTTAAATTAAGCATTCTTTAATCAATCTATATATATATACAGGAAAATTCAAAATTATGCTTGGTACATGGTGTCATAGAAATGTCAGCTGTATACAAGTTTTGGGGAATTTACACATTTCTGGAAAGTTGTGAATATCAAAAGGAAGTTATGAAAAAATTTATTTCATTAGATAATTTCAAAGTACCTGCAATATATTGAATGTCGTGAAAAAACATTTTGACAAAATATTAGGGAACCTCCAAATATCTATTGACTATGTGTTTGCACTACATCAAGAAAAGTCAGCACATTGCATTTCAAGTTTGCACTACATCAAGAAAAGTCAGCAGATTACATTTTAAGATATTTGTATTTTGTATCCAATCAGTATAATATAGGATTTTCATGGACAAATTCATTTGTACTGCAGATGTAAATCATTTCATATTTAAAAAATGACTACATTATAGGTGAATTGCTGGAACATAGTGATGTGCGCAGTAATGACATTGTACCTGGTGCCCTTCTATACATGGATGTGTGGGGCATGTGGAAAGCTTTGATAGAAGCCAGTGCGTTAAATGATGAGGATATGGTATGACCTTTTGTCATTGTGAATTTCTATTAACAATTCACCTCCTTTCCCTTTTTTGAAAGTTCGTCAGGTTCTGCATGGTCAAAAAATAGTCAAAACGTTTTAAAAATTGCAAGTTCTAAGTAAGGGTATATTGCAAAGAAGTCATAAAAGAATTGAAGGTACATGTACATGTATGTATCAGCAAAATACAAATGTTCATTACAGTATCATTAGTTATAATAATAGGGAGTTTTGGTTTGGCAAGCAATAGTCAAAAACCGTTTTGGAAAGTAATGACTGTATGCTAAATATAGAAATATGGCCACCTTCACTATACCCTCTGCAATTTTGACATCCCTGCATGGGGGACCGACCTACTATTGGTATTTTAACGTTTTTGGGCTCCATCACACAACACAACAATTTTTATAGGACCATATGTCATACTTTAACTCTGTATAGTAGTTTATGGTTGTAGTTTATTTATGCTACATATGTTCTAGAAATTTAAACATTTTTGCCTAAGTGCTTCGTCATGGAACAACCATGTTCAATCCATTCAATAATAAACTCAGTGAATTAAGAGCAGACTTTAAAGACAAACTAAATGTTATACATTTTGTTTTGTTATATCATAAGTTGGCCATCAGCATTTCGTGTTTACTTTATGGGTGTTGGATGGGGTTGCTGTTACTTTTTAAAATTTATCCACATTTTTCTTTTGTAGCTGTTTCAATTAGGTGTTACTGAAGACAGTAAATTTAACACACCAAATTCAGAATTCATGAATCCTACAGCACGTAAAGAATGGTTGGAAGAACGTGCTAATGTAGCATTATACATTGCTGCGCATAGGGGAAACACTAAAATGATGGAAAAGCTTATTGCAACAGGTACGTAATTTTTATGTGCATTGAAATATTCGAAAACAAATAGCCCCTGACGTTATAATTAGGAGAGAAGACCTATTTTTCGTAGAAGAAACTGTGCTTGTAGATATTGTGGTATATTTCTTGCAAGAGTAGAAAGTCCTGTTGACAAAAGATCACAAAACCTAATGATCTATTCAGTTCATTCCAATTTAATATAATCCACTTAATCTGAAGTTTAAATTTAATTACATCCTTATGTGTATTGTATTAACAAAATGTCTCTTTGTTCGAGTTATTGACAGATTCAAATGCTCAAAAGTACAAGACACACTCATTCAACTGTAATTGTACATGCTTTTTGTAGGTGCCGACTTGAACGCCACAACTCCAACAGGACGGTCACCACTGCACGTGGCTGCAGCTCGAGGACATGGAAGTATCGTTGATCTCTTGTTAGAAAAAGGTGAGAATATATATATACATGTCTCATATGTTTTTTATGTGAATGAGCTATAGTTCATTTTTTCAGACACAGTATCTAGCTATTATCAATAGTGTGTTACTCCAACATTTTGATATCCAACAATTTTTCACCTCAACACAAAATGTGAAATTTATTCATAGTTCCGAGCCACGCCCCTTTTTACGTCAGCCAGCCAATCAGCGAGCGGCCTCATACAAACATACGCAGGTGCGCTATCATGGTCTCACAAGCTTTATCTCCCCCGTAGTAAACAGTGAGAAATTGTCATGTTTTGACACCAGATTTTTGAATGAAAATGTGCTAAACGTCTTAATTTTTCAGTTGGGATGCACTACCTTTCCTTTTTCCTACTTTGTTTCCAATGTATACCTATCAATTATCGATTTAGAAGAGTTATGACGTTGTAGTAAAAACACTACCGCACACTGTCACTGGCATTTTGACAGTTTTACGTCTGAGACAATAACGTTTCTGGTGCCTCCATAAATACTTATTTTTTTACATAAATTGACCAGATGTACTCAGAATATAGTATCACAGTTCTTATTTTCAATATCTAGTTATAGGAATATGGTTTTATAAGTCTAGATTATCTTCCAAACATGTAGCTGGTGTTGCCCTCGATTCAAAAAGACCGGTTCGAGGCACACTTTAAAAAGACGAATAACTAAAAGTTCTCTTACTGGTAAAATAATATGACTGCTGTGAGTCATCATAAAGGGTACAGATGATACGCAAATGAGCATAAAACAGCTTACTTGGGTGAAAGACTCTATAAAAACGTCTCCAAATATATGTGTCGTGTGCGTACAGCCTTGTACACTGTCAAAATTCTTCATCGCCAACACACACGCACAAATCACTGTGATTTTCAAACAATATTCGTGATTTGAGAAATATCCTTTCGTCCATGACTTCATAATCGGTTTAAAATTGATCCGACATGAGAATTTTTGATGGGTATGTTATTGTAAGATCATAATCCATTCGTTTCACAAATAATATCACTCTTTGGCGATTTAAAGGTAACGCCATTTGTATGTCACATTAGCCTTTAATCACACGCCGTTATTTGTCAACACCGATCATAACGCAATGCGATTAAGAGTAGCAGCTCAAAAAAAACGATATCACGGAACTTCATTTGGTAGTAGAAGCAAAAAGATGGAAAACTAAATGCTTCAGCAAATCGTTATTACCAATGATTTCTGAGAATACTTCTGGTATGTTGTAGAACAGAGGTTACCGAATTTATCCCAAGTTAAAACTAAGAAGATCAGCACAATTTTACTCTCACTGTTCTACCAAGCACAACTAGCACAATTTTGATTCAACACTTTTGGGTAGAAAGTCGGCAATTTCTCTCTATTTACTACGGGCGATAGGAACATTTGTGAGACCCACGTCGGAACTATGAATAGTTGCTTATTTGCAATTTCAATTTACATGTAAATGTTTTCTTTTACAATGTTAACCTAATGTAGATAATTTTAACATGCTGAATGTCTACATGTACTTTTTCACATGTATTGACTGTGAAAATTAAGGTGCTGATATTGATGCTGAAGATTCTGATGGAAATAATGCTCTAGCTGTTGCTGAGAAATTTGGTAATAAAGGATGTGGACGACATCTTTTTCTTTTTCAATGGCAACAGAGAGCAAAAGGAACAAAACCACAGGTACATTGTAGCTATATTAAGATAACTTGAACAGCTTTATATTTGTTTCTTGCATTTTTCTTCTTGCAAAAAGGAATTATGGACAATTTCTTTCACCATCCCAGAAGAAATAGGTTCTGGACAGTCCAAAACGCTACTCTGGTTATTTAGTTATAACAAAAACATCACACTGAGTCTAGCATGGAAGTTATGAACCCCTTAAGTTGGCAACATACTTTTTTAACACAATTTGGCTATGCTGATTCTCCCTATAAATGTCGCCGGAACGATTTCTCGAGTTGAAGGCCTCAAAATTGAAAAAAACAAAATGGCCGCCAAAATATGAACTAAACATGCTCATAGCTCGATTAATATTGATTTTAGACACACTATTACTGTTAGTAATGGATAGGAAATCATATATAAGGATTCTAAAAATGTTGAAATATTTGACCTTCAGGTCATTTTCAAGGTCAAAACGATCAAAATTACCCCCGTAATTTAGTTTAAGCATTCCTTCTCCCACAATATGTGTCCAAATGATAACTAATTATTTAGTAATCTTAGATACTGCATATATACCACATATTTGATAATTCTTTAGTTAATTCATGAATAAAAATCAATAAAAAGATCAACCATTTCTTTACATATGCTGCTTAGGGTGTCCAGAAATTCGGCTTTTTCATTGTACAGCTTAGCACATTTGGGTTTCTATTGGGTTAGTGGCCAATAACAATGTGGCAAAATTTCAGATTCCTGAATTGATGTCTTCATTTTTGTAAATCCACCTCAAAATTTGGAAATTTAGCTCCAAAATGCTAAAATCTAGAATTTTCGAAAAATAATGAATGTAAATTAAAGATAGTTTTGTACACAAAAGTTTTGTTTTAACATATTAAGCATATCATTTATAGATTTTTTATTCATTGTTAGGGTGATATGTAACTATTTACTGAGATATTGTGGTTTAAAACGATAAAAATAAAACTTAGAATTTGGTTAGAAAATCTTTAATTTTAACGGTTAGATCATAACATTATTGACATAACAGTTTGTCAACGTCCTCAAAACTAAATAAAATCATCTATTGCATCCATCTGATCTTTAGTAATGTTCTTGAAGTCAATCAGCTGACATTGATGGTTGATCACCATCATGACACGGTCCAGCCTCTCGAGGTCCTTCCCGTAGTTTATGAACTCTGTCACATCCTTCACAGATCTTTCTGGACAGTCATTCACAATTTTATCCACACTGTCTTTGAATATGTTTAAGGCAGGCACAGCTGACCATTCAGATGGCGGCTGTTGCATCCAATCTGTATTAATGTTTAGCAACTCAAACATCAACCAAAATCTTGGCCTAACAAACTCTTGAAGACCTACGTCTCCTTTAAGAGGTGGCTGACGAGCCAATGTTGCAATCTTCATATCAGGCCTTTTTGGTATAAAATCCTAAGGTCACCCAGCTGCGATCATTTCCTTTACAATCCCTGCCTTAGTAGCGGCGGTCTTGTGTACGTTGCATAGGACAAGTACCACTAGTTCTTCAGAGAGGTACCGAAGATGCCTCTTTATGGATTTTGCTACAGGCTGCAAGAGTGCTAGATTGCTTTCCTAAAACAATTATTAAACTCAGCAGAAAGGCTATTTGGGCCACCATATTTTACATAGTGCAAAATAATCCAATAAAACATCAAAGAGAAGCTGCAAATGACTACCTGGAAGGGGTGGACATCAGTCCAGAAGTCCATGTCAAGACGTGGTGCAGCTACAGGCAACATGGCTCGAAGAAAAAACTTGGCATACACCAAGAACACAAAGGGAGGGATGCACTCAACCTGTGACCACTCATCATTAGATTGTCTGACAGATGTGTTAATGCCGTGTCAGTGGCAAAAGATGTACGAAAACCAGATTGAAAAATATAAATAAGTATTATTGGAATTTTGGATGTCAGATTGACAGAAGAAATCAAAGTTGAAATGTTATATTATACAAATGATGATTAGGTGTAAATGTATTGTTTAATGGCAATCAATCACTTTCATTCTCTCAATAAATCAGAGGCTTTATCCTTCGTTTGGCCCTTGGAGGCTAGTTGCTGATTGGACATAAAAGATTTTGCTATCCAGCACTCGTGCAAGGTATAGCAACATCATAAAGAAACATCCCGGGTACCTCTCTGAAGAACTTGTGGTACTTGCCCTATGCTTCATACACACAACAGCCGCAACTAAGGCAGGAATTATAAAGGAAATGGATGGATGACCTCAGGACTTTATACTGTGGCAGTGACAAAAATTGGGGAGTAACCCAAACTGGCCAGACTGGCCAGTGTTTTGAAATCTGACTGGCCCTGCAAATAGTGAAGGAGCTAAACATCACTAAGGGGGTGTGGGGGCATGCCCCCGCCCCTGAATCTTTAAAATCTAAGCGGTCATCAGAGGCTATTTTAAAACATGTTAAAGGGTTTTAGACAAAGCAAAAAGGCAGCCACATTAAGTTAAATTACCCTTATTTGAATATATTTACAAGTGTAATCAGAAGAAAAAAATCACGTTGTGATAAAATGTGACTCCAGTAAACCATTGAAAATGTTTGCCAAACCAAAAACTGCTGAATAAAAAATTGAACGCTAAATGTATAGAAATACACAGCATATATGAATTTTCAGATAATATACCACGAATATGATCAAAATAAGACTAAATTTTATGTTCGCCATCTGCGCCAATGTTTAGGAAAAGTTACTGGCCCTTCCAAGGTTGTACTGACATCGGGCCTACGGGCCAGTGCCAATTTTTGTCACTGCTGTGGCTGCACAAAAGATGGTTTATGTATGAATACAGACATGTAATTAATCATCATAACTGATTTCTCTACTACCACTGTTCATGTTTAGTCAATATTTCACGTAACGAAAAAACACAGTGATATCACTACATACCTTTTTGTTGAACACAATGTCTAGATTAAGTGTTAGATTAAGTAATAGTTGATTTGACCCAATGGTGGTGATGCTTTCTATTGCATTTCAATAAAGTTATACTGCTTAATCAATTATTACAAATTTCTATACACATTTTGTAGGTGAAAGAATTTGTTAACTAAATTACGGGGGAATTTTGATCGTTTTGACCTTGAAAATGACCTGAAGGTCAAATATTACATTTTTAGAATCCTTATATATGATTTCCTATCCATTACTTATAGTAATAGTGTGTCTAAAATCAATATTAATCAAGCTATGAGCAGGTTTAGTGCATATTTTGGCGGCCATTTTGTTTTTTCAATTTTGAGGCCTTCAACTCGAGAAATTGTTCCGGCGACATTTATAGGGAGAATCGGCATACCCAAATTGTGTTAAAAAAGTATGTTGCCAACTTTTACTAAAAAATGCCCGTAGGATTTACATATTCTGATTTTCCGACCTGTTACATACAGACACCATGATGTCCTGTCAGAGATTTGGGTGAAAGTAGAGCGATCTTGATGACCAAAATTAGACAAGTTTACAATTTTTACATACAGACATCATGATGTCCTGTCAGAGATTTTATAGACATCTGCCCTGGTAATATATTATTTCAATAGAAAATTACTTATGAAGGTAATATTCCTAGGTTAAAATTCTACTTTGGTTAATTTTGCTTTTTATTTCATAACAACACAATTCATTAAATATAAATTTAAATATAAAAGTTCTATATAAACTCCAGTTGTCAATGTAACCTAAATTAGATAGATATGTTTCTAAACTTACTTGTGATGTATTATTTTAAGATACTTTATAGTTCATTGAATTTGATTTTCTTCCCAAGAACCTATATAGCATTTACTAGAAGTAATTTTTAGCTAAGGTTTAGAGAATTATATTTCTGGTTATTTATATACTTTTTTTTTCCTTGTTTGCTACTAGAATTTAGCTCCCGGCAAAGTCACAAAAAGTGTGAGTATTCCCGTTGATTAAAGGGCCAGTCACACACAAATTTATGTGTAAATCACGTCCAAAAAGCTATGAAGTCTTGTGAACGTGGTTGTCAGAGGTTATTTTTGGTAAATTTAGGCTTGGATGTGATTTTGCACGTGGTGTAGATGTTGGCTTCAGTTCCACTGTTGAAGCATTGTCTAATGGTGCATTCGGAACAACTCGTGAGTTCGTATTTTCGAGTTGACAAGTCATAGGTACGAGTTGTGGCTATTCGATACTACATAACAACTGGGAAATATATCTGTTTAAAAAATTGCATGCAGAGTACACAAACCCGGACTTAAACGAATGGTTTTATATATATCTATCAATCTCATTAATTTGGGAGACTTTTAGCCTGTTGTTATGAATATATTTTATGAAACTGTTTGCGATATTAGAAGAAGTTATCGGCACCGCCATTTTGTCAGTCAGTGCGCATGCACACGAGCATCTTGTAGTGATCCCTTCAGCTCCGAGTTCACCAGTGGTAAACATGAGATAAACCTGTATCGAACGGTTTTCACCACTCGTGAACTCGTGTTTACCAAAATACGAGTTCGTTCCGAACGCCCCATAAGCAACGCTAACCAAGTCAGACCCACGTGGAAGATCAAATCAATGCCACAGTAGTGCCAACAGTTGTAACAGGCCTCTGCTCTTGTGAATAACATCTTGCTGTGTCCTCCATATGTTTTTAGGCTAAATCAAATACCCTAAAATCATCAAAAATGAAACCATTTATGAAATCACAAACCAGATAAAAATAAGCAAAACAATACAATCAAGGAGACTGTCATGGTTCGGACACTTGATGCGTTTACCAGCAGAAACACCAGCTAGAATAGCCTTCAGTGAAGCAATCAAACCAACAAAGAACAAGAGAGGCAGACCAAAATCATCCTGGCTAGACACTCTACAAAAAGACTTTAATGAACTGAAAATCAACATCAACATAAAAGACATAAATAATATTCCAAAACTGATCGAACTATGTGCAGACCGTACCTCCTACAAGGCAGTGACAAAGACATGTTGCGGTATGCAGGGGAATCCTGCAAGGACAGACATGTCCTAACCGTTCATGATGATGATGATGTGTCCTCCCAGGTATTGATCACTGCCGAAGCATAGTTTATCCCTTGTGGTCCACGTGCATTGCATGTCACATGTACCATGCGTGGTTGTGCATGGAATAAAAAAAATTGAGCTGTTCAAAATGTTTTACCATGGTGTACGATGTTCTGATTTATTCTCACATCCTCCCACATGTATACGTTGACTGCAGCACATCTTAAACTCATCACTATCACTGACAACCACATCCACAAAATTTTTGTGACTTTTTGTACGTGGTGTGGATGTAGAGCGCAGTCTGACCTGCCCTTCAGATTTATTAGATACGTTTATTTAAGGCTTTTTTTCCTATAAGGTTGAATTTTAGTTAAGCATTTTTCTGTAAGCCATCTGGGTTACTGTAATATTCATGATAACTAGAAGATCAGAATTCAAGGACATGGGTACATACCCATTGGATTCATATTTGTACAATGGAATTATCCATGTCATATTATTCTGACTATAGTCATGTTCACAGGATCAGTGTATGGATCGATTATCGGCAGATCCAAGGAGATAGTGATTTCAGGTAACAAATGGAAAGGGAGAACTAGAAAATCTTAGCTGGGCACTATCATCGAAGACTTGGAACTTGAAGATAGAGATGGCAAATGACAGAGATATGTGGAGAGAATAATTGCATGCAGCCATAACGGCAGTCTAATAATGTCTAAGGATCAAACATGGACATCAAAAGCATGATAATGTGATGATGATGACGTGGAACAAACACTTCTGACAACTCTATATAATAAAACCTAGACTTCTACAGTACACGTACTCATGATGAACACACTTCTCTAATCTGCGAAATATCACAAAGAGATTATTTTTTGCTAGTTTGGCTCTCACATTTTTCTTCAGCAAGATGCAATTTTTATGATGTCATTTGAATATGTTTAGATATTTAATTGTATTGTGTATTCTATTTTGTGCAGAAAAATAGTAATACATAACTATAAGCAAAATGACAACATATTTTTAAATTTGTTAACCCTACTTAGATTCATAGATTACAATTACTACAAAAATTAATTAAATGGCCCCGGAATAATCAATTTTGCTGTATTAATATCTAAAATGTATATCAGAATTTTTTTTTAAAGTATCGTAAACATTTTATAAAATTATTATGATGCATAATCAATGAAGTCTTTTTTACATTCTCAATATCAAGGTGCTTTTTTTTAATGATTTATTTACATATTTCTTATTTTTAAGATTTCACATCCGATGTTTGCCCACCAATACTTTGATTCATCATTACCAGTTTGGCTCAAAGGAGAACAAGCACAAGTATATTTTGCACACATTTTACCTCCTGGAGAATTCGAAGGTATACAATGATTCTAAAAATGTACTTGGTATTATTGCATTATTTTCTTTAATATTTCAAAATCAACTCAATTTAGTAATAGCTAGCATATTATATAATTTAAAAAAACTAATAAGTATACATAATGTTACATCTTTTTACATTGTGATGTATTGTTTACAAAGGTACATCATTTGGTGCACCTCGACGAAAGCCACCGGGGTCTAAGGTTGAACCTGAATCAGACAGTGAAACAGAGTATGTCCCATCACTACCAGGCAGTGACTCACGTAAGTCATATTTTGCCAGACATCATGCTACTATAGTTTGTCTCGTAACCCTTGCTTTTCCCTCATAACTTTCTTCAATCTAAACCAATTTTCATAAAACTGACCTCATTAAGCGCAGAACCTGGAATGCAGAATCCAAAATGGCTTGCTGAGATGAGAGAGCAATTGTACAGAATGCATTTGATAATAGAACCTAAATATTATGCTTATTTTAAGCTAGTATTCACAGCACTTGCAAAATACAGTATCATTTGTTAATATTGTTACTAGTATGTGGACGGTTCAAAAAAATTGAGACCGGTTAATCGGCCCTGCAAAACCGAACCGTAACCGGTTAACCGCAAATTATCACTCACCAAAGTATTTCATTTCATTTCCAGGAAATGCGTGCATGGTATATCATAGGATAACTAAATAAATGCCTACATAATAAGTACTGCAAATATGTTACATGTGTGAGTAGATCTAGTCAAAAGGAACGTGTTACACGTGTATGGAGTAAACCTACTCGCATGTTTAGAAACGTCGAGCGAAACGATATATTGATTAGATACCCTGTAGATCTATCTAACAAAATTAGCGGTTCATGTGTTTTGTGTTTTATCGTTTACCGGCAAGGATGAACATTATTGAACGTGACATTATATCACGCAGAATTAATGAAATGTGTGGAATATATAGCTTGGTAATGAAAAAATCACCAAAATTAATAACCGGTTAGTCAATCTAAGTCTAAGAACCGGTTTTGTATAGAAAATCGACCGTAACAGGTTAACCGGTTAACAGTCCACATACTAATTGTTACGTTATATGTAGGTCATTTCGTACATGCATCGTTATGTTATCTCATGTGGTAGGGTCAATGGTCACTATGGTATATTATTGTAATGCTCTGGACTGCCAGTAACCCATGATGTACCTGGGGAGTTCATTCTAGATTTGATACCATTATTAGAGGAACTATGTATATTACACTTGTATATGCTATTAGCAACATCAGCTATTCACATTTCTCATTCTTACCTATCGTTCACAATATATAGCGACCTCTGTGTCTGAACAATGTACTGACGCCATGTATTCACATTGGGAAAGCATGAGAACATTGTAATTTGATTTATTTTTTACTAAAAACATATCAGATGCCAGTAATGTGAGTAGTTATGTGTTGTATATTGAGTTGTCTTATGAAGATTTAAAACATAAACATGGGGTCCGACTCATAAAAGGTAGAACGGCCGAATACTGAAACATGGGGGGGCCGAAATCTGAAATCACAGTGAAAATTGGTTTGTGAATAAGCATTTTTGTGTGTTAATATCAAGAAATTGCGTTAAACCTATGTATTAGTTTTGGTGTCAAGCTGATAAACTCACAAGAACTTTAGGTAGTTTGTTAGAATATGCCTTCTATGACATAATTTCAAGGGGCCGAAATACCACTGGTTACGTTACTCTATTTCACTCATATTTTTTATGCTTGGAAACATTGATGTCAAAATTTATCAACAAAGCTTCATAAACACAAAAATTAAATATTCAACCATAGATATAACAATCATTAGCTAAACCCATATTTGAAATTCATAGATGAGAAATGGTTACTATCAAATTAAAGTATGGTTTCATACAGCCAACTTCTGTGCAATAGGGTAAACTTCCATGTGGGATTATGGATTCATACGAGCGTTGATTGTCACACTCTTCACTAAAATGCTATGGCTAGTGGCCACAATAACTTGACTATACATATTACGTATGCAACACATGTTGATCTTGGAGTTACAAATATGATACTACATCCATGATTTAAGTATGTTTGCCCTCCAACCCCTACAAAGTTTCCAGGCAACTATGGACCCTTTTCATGCTTATGCTTTTTTGCCATCTAAAATGGTACCTCTAATTATTGAAATGTAAAATCTCCTAAAATCATGTCAAATATCAAAATCCCCTCATTTTGGTCTCACACAACTATTTCCTTTCTCGTGTAGGATTGATTAAAATGAACACCCGTCGTTAGCAAATATATTTGACACACTTATATACACTATAAATTGCTTGAGGTGAAATGACAGCGCTATGATTTGATAGATGTGTTGTGAAAAACCCAATGGTCATGTCAGCTCAGACAGCCTATTAGAGAAATTAGGTATCACACACATCGATAACGTGCTTCGCAAAGGCATATTGAGATGGCTAGGCCATGTAGCGCAGCTGCGGGTGGATCAATAAAGTCAGAACACTGGAGATACAAGGAGTGAAAGGCAAGGGAAGATCAAAGCAGACCTGGGACACGGTTGTACAGAAAGCTTATCAGCACGCATGGGTATAGGTCAGATAGACCCAAATGACAGAAAAGCTGGAAGGGGACAGTTGAGGGGTAGACTGATCAGCCAGCTCAGGCCACACCCTCAAATTGAGGAATGAATAAGGCATGTCCAAATAAATCTTGGATGAGATAGATAGAATTGTATTTTTTCTTATTTGAAAAGGGTTGGTCAGAAAACCATACAATACATCATCGGTTTCAAGGCTTTGACACTGTCCATGTTCATATCAACTGTATACTGCATATAGCCGTGAGATGCATACAATATTATTGTATATGGATTGCTGAGTAGCAATAGATTTTAAGAATACTTATACATTGAATTGGTTAAGGTTGATTCAATATCTCATTACTGACAACAAATGGCAAATTCATTGCTATATACATGCACCGGGTATGCAAAATATGGCACTTAAAATTGTACGTCTCAATTTTGATTGTACGTTTCATTTTAAACCTAGTCCCCAATTGGCCAATTGGCCACTATGTTGTGCACACTTGCAGAAACGTCACACATTATATGTGATACTGAAACGAAATTCAGTGACAGGCTTGCAAAGTTTGAAAAGCCGTGGAATCGAACTCACGGTCTCCTGCTAACACCAGACCAGTCATTATGTGTCGGACAGGCGTCTTAGACTTCTAGACCAACCTTTCCTATGCCTAACAGACTTGTTCACACTTTGCCTGTATCAATATTGCGCAGTGTCTCTATCAGCCACTTGACAGCAATGATACTATATACAGCATGGCAGCCTTTATCGCTACTATAGCCTCTATATCACTGAAACCCCATTGTGCCAAGTACGTTGTAACCTGACAGGACGTCACCGTGTCCGGCCACTTCTTTGACAATACATCCTACCTCGCTGTTTTACATCAGTCACGTCACATTTTACGTAAGTGCAGACATGATCGACAAGAAAACTGTCTTACAAAAACACTCAATATTATACTGCCTGTCCAGTGTGTAAAATATTGCCTCATTTCAGCTAGCCCCCGGGAACTGCTATAGCTTGCGATAGCAATTAGGACATCCAGGTCTACATTTCGGCGTTTACCAGCTTTATCCTTATTAATTTAGTATTTGAAACCAACTAACAACAAAAACAGATGTGTATTTTATACATCTGTATGTCGTTAGAATGCCGTTATTTTAGTGCAAATATTTGAATGGGTGTCTGCTCATTATTCCCAGTAGAAGTCAGATCAGATTGGCATTTTGTATTGGGAAATTAAAAAAAAATAAATGTTCTATCATATTTGTTTTAGTTATGCTTTAGATTTTGATTTGTGTTCATTGCATGAAGTCTCATGTATAACTATGTAACTGAAATGCAGTATAGTCAGTATAGACAAAATTGTTTTATTTCTAGATATATACACAGACCAATTATGAAGGGCTGGGACTTTAAGCAATTGCTTATTTGTTAGCACTCATAGGACGCGGAACAGCTAGTGATACTAAAAATATGAGGGTTTGGGCCTTAAACAAATGCCTATTTATACATATTAGGGTTCTATCACAGTTTTAACTTATTGAATTTTATCATTATTGAAAACAAAATTGTGATAGTTACCAATATGGCATTTTATTGAAGCAAAACCATGTAATCATGATATAGCTGGTCTAGTCAATTGCGCAAACATTTTGTAGGAGCCTCATGGTTCTCTTGATCCAAAAATCTATAGACTAAGCAATCTTGTATTATTGATATGAGATTTATTTATATCATTGTAAATATTTTCTAGTTAGACTGAACATTCACTGGAGAAAATTAATTTATATTTTTAGAAAATCTTTGAAACCTTTTAGGATTACAAACTTTGACTCTGGTAATAGAACAACGAAATGAACTACTAAATAAATGATAATAATATCATTAGTGTAACTAATACACAAATAAAACTATCATGCACAAAAGTAGAATAAAACCTTCTTGAACACACTTTTTCTATTCTCTGTTAATGCTTTTGTACCAAGTGGATAGGGTGTTCAGTCCAAACCTGACTTGGAGTCATAAGTCTAATGACTTAATAACAAAAGGTAATGGGTTCGATTACCTGGTGTGTCTAGCAGTGGTTGTTGAGCAAACTCATCTCTAACAGATTGCACACTGCTCCATGTCAATTACATGTTAAATAGGTACAGGTCAGGCCTCAGAGAGTCAGGCAATGAGCGATAAGCATGCCTGTGCTACGGTTGCAATGTTCTGTATGCTCCCCAGGGAGATGAGTAAGATAAAATGTGGATTTAAATGAGCTATTTGTGTAGATGTAAGTTGCTAGAGCACGACAAACTGTGAATTAGGACTGTAAATAAGCATACAATGTATCTACTTTTACATTTAAATTTTTTATCTCCTCCAAGATTCACTATTGGATCAGGTAGAGAAGTCTTTGCCAAATCCATCGGTCCTCGGTCCTGACCGATCATTTAGACTCAAGTCCGACAGTTACTTCAAGATAGTCGGTCCTGATGACCGAGGCGATTTCTAGACATCCACAAAATACAAAAAATCATCTTTTTAAAATCATAATCGTTGCTTTGATAGAGGCCACCATGTTGTTAAAAACATACGCATTGCGTGATCATCTGTTCGGCATACAAACCAGTATCAACGTTGTACAGGATATCAAAAGTATTATTATCGATTTTGTAGTACACTGCTGAATAGAAATAATATATAAGGATAAGGCAAAGCCTTAATAAGCGACCGCTCACGTATGATTATACCTATGATTGTAGAATGATTAAGCAAGGTGCTTTGTGATAATAGATGCATATCTTTATATTCTTCTCTCTCTCTCTCTTTTCTATGGCAAGCAAGTTCCTACCCACTATATTGACATAGCTGAAAACACATCTTCCAGTTGACTATATCAAGTGGTGCAGACGGGACTCGAACTCACGACCCCAAGGTTGTGAGACCAGAATGGGCTGTTCCGCTGCTTGGGATGATAGTATCATTCTGGTCTCGCAACCTTGGGGTCGTGAGTTTGAGTCCCGTCTGGGCCACTTGATATAGTCAACTGGAAGATGTGTCTTCAGCTATGTCAATATAGTGGGTAGGAACTTGCTTGCCATAGAAAAGAGAGAGAAAGAACAATATAATTGTATCTACAAGCAAACTTGGGAAAAACACATTAGAAAAAAAGATGCATATCTAAATTTAAAAGTAAATATTAATTACACTTTAAAAATACCTGCTTATGCACTGATAAACCGTAATGTACATTCACATTGGGAACCTTAGGAATCATTGTGAACGTACAATGGTGTTTAGTTTAGATGATATTTGACAAAATAATTTTGGCGCTGATACCCATAATGATTCTTTATCGATAACCGTAATGCCAATCAGATTTATTTTAAAGATAACCGTAATGATTGTACTTGACATCCGATATAATGCTAGTAGTGTTTAAATTAATACTTTTTTAAGTATCTAAACTGCCTATATACATTTATATCTAATTGTGTTTTGTTATAAGCACTTAAAGCTTACCTTGAATACTTTTTCAGATAATACATTACATTGCTATCACTGTAAATTTAATTTAACAGAAGTATGTAAATACAAGTTAATTTAGTAGTTCTTTGTTTTTAAAAAAGCAATTAATACATTCCAATTTCAATGAAACTTATATATTATATGAATAGCTCTTCGCCCCATAACCATTAATCGTCACTGTGATTCATAATCGTGATTAATACAATAATCATTATTGATAATAAAAAACTTACCATGTTTGACTGTTTTGATCTCAGGTGATTATTGAGAAGTGCAGGTGACAGTATCTATGATGTATCTACAAACTCACGCTTTTTTATAACCTTGATATTTATTGATTTATTTAATCGATTGCATATTTATGTTATCAATATGAAATATAACATGTATGTAAGAAAAATATAATTCCATACATATATAATTATTTTTTCATTTGAAAATCCGAATATAAAAGTTTTATTATTTATGTACACAACTAGCTGTTTACCCGGCGTTGCTCGGGTTGAAACAGGTGAGATCCAGAACACATTAAATGCTCCTCCGTCCCCATCCTTCCTCCTGTCCCACATCCCTCGAACCAGTTCTCGTCAGTATACAGGTCTGTGACAGATTAAATACACCTCCATCACCTTCCTCCCATCGTCATATGTTACAGCCATTTACACACTAAATGTACTAAATATGGCAATGATTGATCTCTCTAATATCCCTCCCCCAGCTACTGCTACCCATGGTAAACACGTGCGGAGCAGATTAAATGTCCCACTCAAATACCCTTCCACCCCCACCCCCTCTTTTCTCTCCCCAACCCTCTCTACCCCATCCCCATCTAAACAGGTCCATAATTAATGCACCCCCTTCCTGCTGCTGCTCTGGTTGAAACGGAAGAGATCTGGAATATATTAAATGCTCCCCATTTCCCATTCTTTCCCCTGTCCCACATCCCTCACACCAGCTCCCGTCAAATACAGGTTTAAATATTAAATGTCCATTACCTCCAGACCTTCCTCCCACAGTCATATGTGACAGGCATATACACAAGGCATGTATGTGGCAACTCACTTGATGCCAGAAATTAAGTTCCCTCCCTGTTAAATAACTAGAACTTTTTTTCAAAAGGTGAAACACGTGCAGACCATTATGTCATTGCATCTTTTGCACCCCCTTTCTGCTGATGCGTCATTTTGAATGATGATGAAATCTGGAACCTCATTAAATCACCTCCCTCACCACTCCCACCTTCTACCCCACCCCATATAAACACCAGGTCCGTAATTAACCCCATTTAGTATTCCACACACTGCTTTCTGTTGAAACGGATGAGATCTGGAATATATTAAACTCCTCCCTTCCCATTAAAAAAATCCCACATAGCCTCACATGAGCATAACCATCACTACCCAGCTGTGGGAAAGATTAAATGACCTCCATTACCTTCCTCCCACAGTCATATGTGACAGGCATGACATATACATGTATGTTTAAATTTATCCCTAATATCACTTAACAAACATGGCCCTGTAAGCAATGTTTCTAATTAAATGTCCAATTCAATTTTTTCTTGTTTTTATCATGAAAAAAATTTATTTGGTTTGAAATGTGACATTATAACGACCACCAAGTTGTCCTGATTGTACCCCACAATGGACAGTGTGTGCGTCTGCCAACACCCTGGTCAAAAAGCCTTTGAGCAGAAAAATGCAGCCTCAATCCTTTACCCCTCCCCAGCCCCTGTTGTATGGCGTTGATCGGGTTGAAAAACGTTTGACATATTCAAACGTTTAACATTAAATGCTACCATTTCCCTCCCATCCTTCCTCCTGTCCCACATCCTTTCGAACCATCATTCGTCAGTATACAGGTTTGAAATGTGACATTAAATACACCTCCATCATTGTCCTCCCATCGTCATATGTGTAGCCATTTACAGACTAAAAATGTGACACAAAAGGTGGCAATGATTGATCCCTATAGAGGATTTTCCTTCCCCAGTTCGGGTTGAACCCATGGTAAACACATTTGCTTGAGCATCCTTAAATGTCCCACATCATCCCAGTTCTCGTCCTTCCTGTGACAGATTAAAAATCTTCCATCTTCCCTTAACCGTCTCTACCCATTTCCACATCTAAATGTAGGTACATAATTAATGATTGATTGGTCTTCCTCTCCCCCAGCTACTGCTTATGGTAAAACGTGCGGATGATTAAATGTCCCATTTTATATTAACCCTCACCGCCACCTTTCCCCTTTTCTTTCCCCAAGATATGTCCCACATCCCCATCTAAACATGTCCACCATTAATGCAACTTCCTGCTCTTGGAACTGGTTAAAGGGATGATATCTGGAACACCTAAATCCTCCTCCCCTTCCCCATTCATATGTGATCACACATCACATACCTGTAAACTCACATGTATGTGGCAATGCTTGATCCCCTAATATCCTCATCCTCCAGCTACTCCTACCCCTGGTAAACACGTGCAGACCATTAAATGTGCATCTCAATCACCCCCCTTTCTGCTGCTGCTTGGGTTGAAATTGATGAGATCTGGAACAGATTAAATGTCCTCCCTGCCTCACCACCAGCCATACCCCCACCCCATATAGACACCAGCCATGTCCCCCCATTGCCATATGGACACACACACCCTTTCTGCCAACACCCCTCCTCAAAACAGCTCTGGAGCAGATAAAATGCACCTCAATCACCATTACCACCCTCCCCAGCCCCCTGTTGTATGACTGTACGTGTGACGTGCAACGTACCCGTTTGACATATTCAAACGTTTAACGTATTACGTACCTTTAACAAACATGGCCCTGTAAGCAACCTTTCTAAAAAAATTCTTGGTTTTTATCATGAAAACCAATTTATTTGGTTTGAAATGTGACATTATAACGACCACCAAGTTGTCCTGATTGTACATACATAATTTGAAGTGTGTACGTCTTGTGGTTAAAAAGCCTTTTGTGACGCAAAAATCGCCTCTTCCTTTTTATATATATAGATGCAAACATAATCATTACGGGTATCAGTTTTTGTCATTACGCTTATCAATATTTCTCCTTGCTGGGTCATTACGGTCATCAGGCTTTTTTGTTATATGAGCATTTTGGCTTTTTAATCCAATAGAAACTCGACCATGACATGGTATATCTTTTATTTATCATTTTAACAACAGGATTGTAGTAAATATCCATTGAAAAATGGCAAAACGAACGATTGATAATGCAATATTAGAAACTGCACAAAATGTCCACAACGTCATCAGGATAACCGTAATGTACATTACGGTTATTCTGATCTTATTTCGTTTAAACTGCAGGTGACTCTGATGATGATTCTGATTATGATGATGATCAGAATAATAGCAATTGTAAGTATGTAGTATATGCTTTAAAAGTAAGATTTTTTAATTTCCCTTTATTAAGTTAATAGAATTTCTACAAAATGAACAAAGTTTACTAATGAGTTGTATGTAGCACAGCTGAGGTGACACAATTTATTCCCGGTGGCCCTTTCAAGATGACCATGTCAACACCCCCCCACCCCACCCTCCTTTACATATGTATTTCATATGTATTTTACTCGTTGTGGTGAAGATATGTCACAAAGACTCAAAATGTATTCACTGAAATCAAATGGGGGAAAAAGATTATCATTAATTCAATTATTTGTATTTTATTTGTTAGCAATAGACACTTTACTACCAATGGAACACAATAAGGGAAGTAAGTATTAGTATAACTATTAGATGATTAAGTATATAAGGACAGATTTCTTGTTGCTGTTACCCATACTAATCTTTATAGTTAACGTAATCATTTCATATGGGTAAATATTTCTTGTATATGCCCAAACATGAATATCGTTCTTGATTAGTTTGATGCCCATTCAGCCAGGCTTTGCCATCTTGCTCCTCAGTTATCTAATGAAGAATGAAGTGTTGAAAAATTACCTTTACAACAGTTATGTAACCAAGAGTAGGAGGTAATGTTTATTCAAAATACGGGTATGTTTATTCAATGGGTGATCAGATGTCAGAATCTGGTTGCCCAACTGATATCTAGGTTGTCCATGATCACAATCCCACCAAGAAAGAAATGGGTGGAATAAGCACCGGTATTGAAATTTAAAGTTGGGTACCCACTAAGCACCAGTTCTGATGTAACTAATGTTTTTCATTTTCTAAGAGCTCTGTGCAGCAGTGTGCATGGGATATGTTGTCAACCCCTGCGTACTTTAGTACACTAAATACTTGTAGACTTATGGGGCGTTCGGAACGAACTCTTATTTTGGTAAACACGAGTTCACGAGTGGTGAAAACCATTCGATACAGGTTTATCTTGTGTTTACCACTCGGAGCTGAAGGGCTCACTACGAGATGCTCGTGCGCATGCGCACTGACTGACAAAATGGCGGCGCACATAACTTCTTCTAATATCGCAGACACTTTCATAAAATATATTCATAACAACAGGCTAAAAGTCTCCCAAATTAATGAGATTGATAGATATATATTAAACCATTTGTTTAAGTCCGGGTTAATGTACTCTGCTTGCAATTTTTTAAACAGATATATTTCCCAGTTGTTTTGTAGTATTGAATAGCCACAACTCGTACCTACGACTTGTCAACTCGAAAATACGAACTCACGAGTTGTTCTAAATGCACCATTAAATACATGTTTGTTGTGATAAGTAATGCTGATATACTTATACACATACTTTAAGATGTGACCTGTTCAGTACCTGTTGAACATGTTAAAGTTGTAAGATTCTGACTTTTTCATGTGAATCAAGCCAAGGAGTTCTTGATTCATGATGATTACAATCTGCCAATATTATTTATTGTTAAAAATGTAATAACAATGTTCAAAGGACATTTCATTACTAAACTTTTACAGTGAAAATGAACATCGATAGCTCAAAAACAAAAGTAGATCTCAAAACAAAGGCACATGGATGATTATAGAAGATATTCACAAAATGCCTCGTAAAACAACTCATATCATCCATCACTTTGTCTTTGCTTAAAGCCGCAAGACAAACATAATGCACACAGAGCAATGGCATCACAATGCAATCAGCAAGATGTTGGCTCTTTCTAGAGAAAAACTCATAGCTACGATTTGTGACTTTTCGATACCAAATGACCAGCGGGAAATACATCTAGTAAAAAACTACATATACGATACATAAAAGAAAGATATATTTATGGTCTTCTTATGTCTTAATTTTATTCATTTGGTAGAGCATCAATCGCTATGTTCGGCCATACACGCAATCCATGAATTTTACTTATGGTGTGAACTCCCCCTAGTAGAGGTCACTAAATTTCACATCATACGTAAAATTCACGTTTTTTGTGTATTGCCGGTTTTAGCGATTGTAGCCCTAGACTCTTGGCCAGTTGTTATGAATATATTTGATGAAACTGTCTGCAATATTAGAAAAACCTTATGGGCGCGCCATTTTGTCAGTCTGTTTGCATGCACACCAGCATCTCGTAGTGCTCCCTTCAGCTCCCAGTTCACGAGTCTTGAAAACGAGATAAACTAGTTTCAAACGGTCTTCACCACTCGTGAAGTCGTACTTACCGTAAACACAAGTGGTTTCAAATGCACCATTACACTACACAAAATTTTGTAGCAGATCTTGTAACAGATTTAAATACGAACATATTGGATTGGAGTGTATGGTGTGATAAGTTGATACTGTATTGAGGCTGCCTAATAGCTATGTTTTAAGTCACAAAGAGCGAAGAGTGACCAACAGTGACTGCCTGGAGGCATAAGTTGATAAACGCTGAGGGTGTAAAGCGAACGTCAACGGCAAACGGACGCGCCCCCGTTTGTGTAATTATATATAGATGGTGTATAGTATAGTGTTTGTAAATAATAGTCTACATCCTGCCTCCCCCCTCTCATGATGCTAGTACCCATTATTATATCAAAGAAATGGGGCGGGGATAGCCAGGCCCCTGGTACTCATGGCTACAAATCTGTCACCTGTATTTGTAATATGATAAATTATAAAGAGGCATGCTCGTATACACCTGATGTGAACTTTGTGAACTATTTGCATTGAACATAGTTTTGGTGGCCTATTTGCTGAGTCATTGGAAGATGAAACAGGAATGAGAAATATTATGCTATTGCATGTTAAAATGACATCTTGACTGATTCAGATTTTCAGAGGAAATCTTTTAGGCCAAGCAAAATATGTGCATTTATCACAGAAAATAAGAACATAGACTTCGCAATTAAGAATGTGGTAGTTTAGTTTGGTTGCATCTTTTATATGTACAAACATTCTACATACAATGTACCCGAATGGAATTCTTTTTGTGACTACTAGTATACGTTAATAATTTCTAATTTTGAACATGGAAACTTTGACATTGTGGAAATCTTTATATTGGCCAACCATACAGCTACTCACATGCAAAGTCTATTGATCATACGACACCTGATAGCTAATATTGTGGAAGAATAGTTATAATGGCTTTTGATTCATCAAAGTATCAAAAGGCCATAAGGCCAAAATCTGTTATTAACAATTGAAAGAAATGTTACAAAAGCCATTATGAACTTGAAATTTGTGTTGTTCTTTCATTGAATTAGGCTCTTTGATAAGTATCAAAACAAGCCCTCATGATGCAACGAGACTTGCCACTTAATACCATTATTTCTTACAAAATCATGGCATAGCCTATATTTTGGCATACATTTTGGCATACATCTAGTAATGAAAGCTATTGTTGATATTTATTTGATTTTATTTGATTTCATTGACTTACACATTCATGTGATTGTGGATATTTATGTCACTTGCATATACCGGTAGTGCCAAATATATTGTTGCATTTTTAACTATTCTGAGAAAATCGCATTATATGATCTCAATGGTCATACTCATACATTCATGGTCATTATTGGTCATGTTACATTAGTGTTTATATTATACACTTGTATGTGAATATTTATATCCATATATTTTGTGCCAAATTTACTTGGCCTAATTTGAAAAGTTTTGAGAAACCCTTCAAATGACCCAGATGGTACACTGTGGAAAGAAAACTTCATATAAAGCTGGATAACTGTAGATAGGATACATAAATCAGCTGACATATATTCATTGAATGCGGATAGCATGGACTCCATATTTAAAAGAGAAAATGAAGAATTTTTCAATTATCTTATTTTATAATGAATTACAATGGATATAAAAGTTAAAATTAAGCATTTATAGCCCAGGCTATTTGTTACAATATGGCATGATTTACTTGTGAATTTATGTATTTGAACTTGAAATAGATATATAGCTACATGTAAAGATAATTTTTTATTCATCGATTAGTGTACGTTTATTTGCCCAAACTATATATAATTACTTTTGTTTGCTGAAAACGCCTGTTAAGGTCAAAATCACAGCTTTTATTTGTACTCATATTGAGCAGTTTTAGTGCAGCAAGTTATCATGGATCAGTTCTCTGACATCATTCGTAGAGAGCAGGACTCCTTGTTTCTTATGGCTCTCTCTGAGAAATTTTACTCCAATAAGGAGAGAATCCAAGAATGGATCCGAGCAGTGAGTGACTTGACAGATGAAAATGATGAGATGGATAACTTGTCATTCGCAGATGTTCAGAGTATTGTGTCCGAAGTTCATATAGTCCAAGCATCTGAAGATGCGGGGTGGAATAATGAGTGTAAAACTGATAGATTTTCAGCAAGAAAACTGCATAGAAGAAGTGCTACTGACAATTGTCTCACGCTTTCAAATGACAGACCTGAAGAAATCAGTAGTGGTGAAAATTTAGTTCATTCAAAGAGGATTGAGGTCTTAAATGGAAATCCTAATATCCAAAATACAGACAACGGGATAAAAAATAATGAAGATAAGAATGTAAATAATATACATTTTATCTCTAGTCAAAACAAGCTCAGTACAAGCTTTAAAAACACGCTTAATCATGCATTTTTAAATGATAAGAAACCTACAAAAGTGAGACAAAACTTTTCTGTTGAAAATAAAAACAGAATAGTTGAGAAAAAAACTAAGTTGCCATCATCATGCAATGAAAAAAATTGTTTGAAATTGGCAAGAATAGCAAAAGAAACAAGACCAATGACTCTGTCAAAGAGTGCTCAGTTAAGATCTTCAAAATGCAATTTGCCAAATATTAGAGCAAAATCTTCATATTCAGCTCTTAGAAATTGGAATAGCATTCCAAGTACTGAATGCAGCATGGTAGAACATTTTGGTAATGTAAATGACAGTGCTAGCATGAAGAGAAGAGGGCTTTATACATCAAATAAATCAGGTACATTTTCTTCATTAGAAATTCAAAACTAAAAAATACAGATCATTTCGAGTTTACATTTTTACTTTCTGTTTTACTATACAGATCATGTCTTTTTTTCCTTTATTATGCAAATATGGAACACAAAATATTGACAGAATTTCTCTCATTGTCACTTTCTACACATTCATTTTATCTATTGCTGAGCTATTTCATATGAGGCGTAAAACGCAATCTTTTTGTTGTGATCTCGTGAAGTGTATTAATTGTATTGAAATATTCACTTTGTGTACGGTCAAAGGTGCTTGGTAGTAGAAATCAACGTATCTTCGCTATTGAGTTCTGAGATACAATATACAAATGTGAATATATTTTCTGCAGGTAGGAAACAATTTGAAGAGTACATGTATTATGCTTGGAAGGCCATTACCAATTTCTATGTTGATGGTTTTCATGATACTAGTCGTTACTGAAGTGATAAAATTAATCATACCCAGTATGAATATTTTAAGGATGTAACTGGTGAAACTGACTAATGTCCCAGTTCCACATCCATCCAGTGTGAGATCCTGAATGTTCATATGTAATCACATAAACATTCCACTTATTTCATGGTTTTTATTTTATTTGTAAATCACGCAACTATATATATTATGAAATCCATTCTTTTCACAAACATTTGATGCTTTTGATAAAACAAGCTACATTATTATATCAATTTCAAATAAAACTTCATGCTGCATGTTATATGGACACATCATTTCCAGAAGCGTTGTGAGGGTTAGGTTGTGCTAGGTTATGATAGGTATCAAGCTCTATACGTCATCTTTATAGTTGGAAGATATGAATTTTCAAACCTACATGTTCTTTTGAATGATATTAATGCAATTAACATACATGTAGATCAGTAAAAATTACAATTTTTGATATTTTATTTGTATAAAGTAACCAATCTACTGTGTGGAGACTATTAAATATAGACACCATCCACTTTATGACAATGTGGTCAATACAACACCAGACTTATTTTCTCACCATCATTTTAGATCCACTTTGTCATTTACTCTGGGCTGCATTACCAATAAGTCATCGTTATAAAAATATCAGTCTCGCACAATCTTAGTTTGGTCGAACGTCATATGGTCTATATGCAATTTTATACCATGTGTTTTTCGTCACTAATAATCAATGGTGTTTATTTTGTAGGTGTCATGCTTCATGTGGCCATTATCCTGCAAACAATTCTGGTTTGCCTTCATAAAAATGGTCTTATTGGACTTACATTTATAATTGTATAAAGCACAATCTACAAGCTTCCATGTGTTTTCTATCATGACAATAACATTCCTTTTCAGCTTTCACGAGAACATCAATGTCACCTTAATTATTAGCATTTGCAGTTCAACTTTTTTTGAAAATCTTCCAAACCCTTTTTATTGTTATTTATTTGTTTTTCATTTTAATCATATCTTTATTCTTAAGATATTGTTTTTTTGCTCTTACTGGTTTCCTGCAAAAAAAGGTTACATTACAAACTTGAAAAGAATATCTGCTTTTATAGTTTGCCTATTTTCATGTTTTTAAAGGTCATAACTCAGGAGACGCAGGAAGAGGAGGGTTGAGTGCTATTCGTGAAGAGGAGCGGCGAAGGTTAGACTGACGTCATTAACGAATGTTCTAACGTGCTGATCTCCGTTTACTTGTTGTATTGTATTGTGTGCCTATTTGTTTATTCTTTTACTTTGTTACCATGTCACTCATACATTTTTGTTATTTCTTTTCTTGTCTACCATTACCATACATACAAATCTTTACTTGCTTGTGTTATAAACTCCTTATCATGTAATTATGCTTTGTTAGCTACTTTGATGTTTGCATAATACAATTTTTCCAAATGAATGAATAACAAATATGATTATACAATAAAATTGCATGGTTATATTAGATTACGTAAATCAATCAACTGACATCAGCTGATTTTCGTGTATTATTTTTTTTAATATATTTGTTATCAAATTATGATACAATGTGTGTATGTGTAGTTGATAAAATCATCACTGATGCAATCGATATTTGTATGATAGTAAAAGGCTTGTTGTAATAAACTAGTTGTTACTCGTGTAACGGTATAGCTGTAAATGTGTCAAATCTTTTAATTACAGAAAACCTAGAAGAAGGTATAAAACCATATAAATATGTATAGTCATCTTTCTAATTGAGCTGCCTAATATTTGCATTTTTTATCAATTTAGTACAATTTTGAATGATTTTTTTTTTTTTTTATGCGTCATCTTATACCGTTGTGTAAGTAGTGTAGTTGTATTTCTTGCAACTTTCTACAATACATATTTTAAAAATATAAATATATGATATAAGCCAATATATTTGTCTCTAAGATATATACAAAAATTAATAAGGAAGACAAATATTTATATTCAACCAGCACTTGCATTTTAGAAAGCACAGGGACTTTGTACTTGGTTAGCAACAATTTATTTTAAAAGTTTGAAGTTGCTGGTGAATTAAAACACTTACACCTGTTTTATTACACCTCAATTATGGAGTGATTTCTTTTAATTATTTAATTGATTACAAGCATAGTGGATCTGTAAGATACATGTACATGTATGTGGCTTTGCATATCCCATGAATGAATGATGGTTACATTGGTGAATGATCGTTATATTATTTTTAGTGATGCGATTTACAAGTCTTGTGCATGTTGTTTAAACTTGTAAAACGAGGCAACATTTTTTTATTTATTTATTTATTTATTTTTTTTTTTGAGGTAAGATCTTTTTCCTTTTCACTCTCATAATTTAAAAAATAATATCTGTGCCATAAGGATATTGGTATGTTTTAGTGTGGATATCACAATATTTATAGACATGTCTTTGCCTGCTTGAGTGAGTATCAGAGAACGAGTCTAGGCAAGTACATATAATATACATAGATAATAAATATTGTGATCTCCACAATAAAAACATACCAATATCATTTATTCTCTCAAGTTTGCATTATCCAATTTCATAGCATTTGTCACCCATCCGTGACATGTTCAGC
>CM032661.1:20866867-20882920 GCA_019095985.1 Streblospio benedicti
ATATATTGCATGTCAGCTTGGAGCCAAATTTGTATGGACAGCGTGTCCTAATGATGATAAAAATTCCTTGTAGCAGTATAGTTAACTTCAATCAAAGCTTTTCTTTTTTAAACTTCAATAGTAATGGTATATATTTGAAAGTAATAATCACACATCTTGCAAAAGACTCCTATATTCATTTTCTAATATTACGAAATCCATGCACATGCTCCATTTGAAAATAATTAATGCCAATCTTGTTTTTTCAATATATATAATTCAAACTATTTTTTGCAATACATTTCAGAATTTGTTTTTGCACTCAAATATTAAGAAGCATTCCCTTATTATTTAATTGTTTAATCATTCAATCAATTCAATTATAGCACTGTTGTAATAACAATGTGTTATTTCTGTTAAACGTTTTTATGAACAGACACAATTTATTTGCTGGTCACTCACAAGATATTTTGTTGCTTCTGCGGTGATCCACGGGTTACTATTTGTGGTACATAGTGCATTCAACAAAGATCGTATCAAATGATCTTTTTAAATAATATTCAAGTGCACATTGTGCATTGTACTATGAATTTGTTATCAAAGCATTCATTCCTGTATAGTAGTGTACTAAATATGAACAATTAATTGAAGGTTATATTTAAAAAAAGGAAAAAAACAAAACTTTTTTTAACTAATCACATTTTGTGGTTCTTGAGTCTTGTTTCTGCAACGTATTTACAAAAATAAACTTTCAATGTTGCACTTTAAGATTTTGCATACTTGTACCAACACTACATATATTTTTCTAGTTTGGCTAAAATTAAAAATAAATGAGTAACAGGGCAAAACAGATTATATAGTCATAACATGAAGATTAATCCAGGTTGATATATAATATATAATATTTAATCTATACTACTGGAAATTATGTACAATATAAAACATACGTTTCATATGGGATCAGTTTAGAGTAGAACTGTTATCCGCGTGGGACCCTGCCCTGGCAGAGCAGCACCAAAGTAACCATCTTGGGGTTACGTCAATATAGTATATTACAGTGTACGTCACAATACTGAAGAAATATGGCGGATGCCATATGAAAAGTCTGTTTTATATTGTACATAATTTCCAGTAGTATAGATTAAACATTATATATTAGATTTTATAGTCACAAGTGTTTCTAAATGTAGAACCATACTTGTGTGCAAGCCTTTGCCCCTTACATGTCCTCAAGGTTATGGGTTCTATTCAGTTTGAATAGGGAGTTATTGTTGAACAGATTAATCTTCTAAAGATTTATCTTTTCTGGTTTGTGCTTATTATGATAATTGAATTGATATTCAGGTAAGATAGTTCAAGAGGATTCTTGTCCACAGCACTGACATAGTTGTATGGTAAGTGTAAAGTATAGAAGAAAAACCTTTTGGAGCAAAAAAGTGTCCTTGACCTGGTGAAACAGAGCCAACAAAGTGTGAATGTTGCACAAAATATAGTCTATTGTTTTAATTATTACTGAATTCTGAAAGGGTGGAAATATTAATACATGTACATTAAAAAAATACCTTCATTTCTAACAGGAAAAGAGCCAAAGAGTTGAAAGCGGAGCTGGAAGACAAGTCCTACGATCAATGGTTGGCAGAACGTGAGGCTCAGACTAAGAAGGGAGCTCTTGGTCCTGGAAGCAAAAGTGCTGCTGCTTCTGGAGGAAAGACAACAGAGGATATAATTGCCAGTGTACTAGAAAGGTAATTGACATTCTCATAAAGTGACATCAGCCACATGCAGAGAGGTTGTTATGCTGAGACAGTCCTTAGTAAGAAATGACATCCTAATGTTTAAATTCATCTTTTGAATAAAGTTAGGAAAATTAATTTAAAAATTCATGCTTCTGTCATTAGGCGGCGAGAAGAGGGTTTGCAGCGTGGTATCCCATCCGACTTGTGGAAGATTGTGAGAGACCCAACCAAATACAAAGAAATACAATATCGTGGTTTGATGTTGTTAGAAAATTATAATGATCAAGGACAGCCATCATAGTATGCAATTGCTAATTGCTTCACTTGCATTTCACTTCTTCGAGAACAGAATTAATTTCATGTTAGTACCCTTGTCATATACATTTGTTCCGATGGAGGTCATTAAATACTTTTTCATTCATGACTGACTGACTGAAATTACTTCCTTGATATTAGGAACAATTTTTCATGGAGAAAATGTCTTAATTTACAGCAATAGAAAATAATTTGTGTCACCTAAACATAAGCACTATTCCAAGATGTGTACATAAAGGCATAAACTTTTTCATACATCTGTCATGTTGAAATGAAAATAAGCTCAATTTGTACATGACTGCTTAAATGAAATATTGAACACATTTAAACCATGCTTGGTACATTTGTACATGTAGCTTACTACAGTTCAAAAAATATCATACATAGAAAAGCATGTGCTGAAAAGGGTCTATTTATCTGTTTATGATACTATGTGCAATCCCTATGTAAAGCCATACCCACAAATTTCCTAGATTCACCTTTCAACCTAAAATTCCTCAAGAATTTGGATGGTCGTATACATTACTTGTATAAAAGTAAATGACTATACAATATATTACACTGATGGAATTACACTAAATGTATTGTTAGAATCAGTGAGGGAACAAAAATGTCCATTTTGAAAATGGATGATTGTTAGACTTAATTAATGGCAGTGAAGAGAAAGAAGTCCTTGTTTTGTGTGATATTGTGTACTGTACAAAAAATAGTAAATTCAAACTTTACATATACATTATTATTTATTCTGAGTGTAATTCTAGACACTAGTGTGTACATGTACTTTAGCTATCCGCATTACCTTTGTTAAAACTTCGCTATAACCAACAAATTTCATATATCAATGTTGTCATGTGTTTAAAGGTTATTTTTAGTAAAAATTATTATAAAATGGGTCACACACATATATATATATACACATATATACACATATATACATATATATACATACACACACACATATATATACATATATATACATACACACACACACACACACACACACACACACACACACACACACATATATATATATATATATATATATATATATATATATATATATATATATATATATATATATATATATATATATATATATATATTATATATATTTGTTGCTATGATATATGGTATGCAGCATGTGGTCGCATTTTTTTTTTATAGTTCTTGTTGTTGTTTTTTCTTTTTCTGCTGCCTTATATCCGAAAAATAATAAAGTCCTATTCTAAATTTAAATTTATTTGTACATGTTTCGGCATCTTCAGTGCCCTTCTCAACTTTATAAAACCAAATTCAAACAGCAATGACAATCCTATTTTATATAATCTCTATACTAAAATATCATATTATATTAACTTATACTATATTACACTAGTAGACGTCTACCACTCCTTGCTCTGAGAGACACATCTTCAGCATACATACACTCATTCCTATTCCAATCAATCACCCCTGCTTTCATTCCATACTCTATCCTTCAGCTATCATCTGTTACCACATTATATACTCTTCACACAATGTACTCACATCATTCCTATTCCAATCAATCACCCCTGCTTTCATTCCATACCCTATCCTTCAGCTATCATCTGTTACCACATTATATACTCTTCACACAATGTACTCACATATAATGTGGTAACAGATGATAGCTGAAGGATAGGGTATGGAATGAAAAGCAGGGTGATTGATTGAATAGGAATGAGTGTATGTATGCTGAAGATGTGTCTCTTCAGAGCAAGGAGTGGTAGACGTCTACTAGTGTAATATAGTATAAGTTAATATAATATATTTTAGTATAGAGATTATATAAAATAGGATTGTCATTGCTGTTTGAATTTGGTTTTATAAAGTTGAGAAGGGCACTGAAGATGCGAAACATGTACAAATAAATTTAAATTTAGAATAGGACTTTATTATTTTTTCGGATATAAGGCAGCAAAAGAAAAACAACAAGAACTATAAAAAAAAAACACATATTACTTCTACAATTTTGTTTCATGCATACATAGTATAAGTGGTATATATATATATATATATATATCTACAGACAGTACTGTTTATATATATATATATGTGTGTATATATATGTATATATATATATATTCCACTTATATTATCACTTCTAGTTCTTATAGTGCTCAACAAAATATATATTTTGGAGCAGTAATATATTCTATTTTTATTATTGAAATTATTGAAGACACATATTACATATTACTTCTACATTTGATTTTCAATAGCGTGCATGCGGTTGTTTGGCATGTGATAGTACTCCATTCATAATGCATAACTTCCTGATGATTGCATACCATATGTATGCATGAAACAAAATTGTAGAAGTAATATGTAATATGTGTCTTCAATAATAAAAATAGAATATATATATGTATGTATGTATGTATGTATGTATATGCTACATGGTTTTATGCATTTTATTTAACTTCAAATCAGGTCATACCCATTTAAAATGTTATTTATTTTGTTTTACTGAGTACTTTTAATTTACTCTACAATTGTCAAATAAATCATTGTTCAGATTCAGAATTTATGATGGTGTGTGATATTATGTATGTCATTATGCAATGTTATTAAATATTGAAAATTGTTCCAATTAAACTTATGTTTGTTCTTAAAAGTACATTCATATGTCTGGACTTAGCTGTTCATAAATTTGATTATTAATATTTTCTATGTGAGTAGACTTGTTTCCCATTCTTAGTATTTTCATCACAGCATCGTACTTTGACCAGTTAGTCAAGTTTATTTGTTATCACAATTTTTATAAAACAGTTGTACATTGTCAAGTGAAATCTATGTACATCATTTAATCCAATTAATTTACACAAATTTCATGCAACAAAATACATAAATAATAATTTTCATTAATTGTAACAAATATATCAGTATTTGGTTCCAAAACAAGCAATAAATTATAGTGGATAATTTACTGAATCTCACAATATGTACATACCCAGTAGTGTGCACAAAAGTTGTAACTTATGCCAGGAATTTCTACGAATAACAAAATATGGCCGCGCCTGTGTAATCACAGAAACCTCAAGTACATAAACATTATAATATTATAAAACATATCCATGATTACAGTACTTCCAGACTAAATACATGGATAATTTTAGTCAGCAAACATCATAACAATGAGGAGAATACATTCATTCCTGGAGTACAAGACTTGTGCTAGAGTATTAAAGAAATAAAGAACACTCAAAAGTCTGTATCTCCACTATTTTCAGCGCAAATCAGTCACACTACCTTTCAAGTTGAAAATGAATATCACAAGATGAAAAGTCAAAGCAAAGGCCTTTTTCACAAAAATGAAGTGCCACAAAATGATATAAGTTGCACTACATTTAAAAGCTCTAATTGTAGCATCTTCTACAAACCATAGTCTTCATTTTGTGAATCAGAAAATCCATCCAATAATACACCGGCAGTAGATCTAGTAATATAAATAGAACCACATTCAACTTTTTTATGATTGGTTTTCAACATTTAATGGGACAATTAGACTTTAATCTTAATGTTCGGGAAAAAACGGGATATAGCAACGTCCACATCACTAGAAAAGTTGAAAGTCACTACTTCATTTCCTACAAGGTCCTGAAAAAAGAAAAATACATTCTTTAGAAGCGTACAACTTATAATAATTTGATGAAGTTAATTCTTAAAATGACCATGTTATTTCCTCACAAAATTTCCTACCATTAACATACTACTTGTTGTACCTGTAAAACACATCTTAAATTGTCTACAATAGTCACTGACAATGTAGCACCGACTTATAATGAAAGAGATGTCATGGTGCTTTTTGTTAGGAAAGAAGTCAATTGAAAGCAGCTTGAGACACCAATCACTTACTTTCATCTGCTGAACAATGTCTGGCTCGCACATCTGTGGACTGCAGATTTCAGATCCACCACGATGTACCCTGATGACCTCAACTCCTGCACAGTTGATGCTATTATCTTCATCTAAAATATGATTGAACATATAGGAAAAATTAACATCATTTTATTTATTGGAAGACAATTTCATGTAAAATCAATTCAGTACAAAAAAACTCTAACCTTTATCTTCTGGATCATGCACGTGCTTGTTCTGCTCATATTCATTTGTAGATTGTTCTGTGTGACCATCGCCACCAAGAACTTTTTCAATTTCTACAATATTGGTTTCATCATCCGATGTTTCTTCTGCACTTGATACATTTGATTCTAAGTCTGCCATCTTGTTAACACTTTTATGATCCTTATTAGAAACTTGCTTTTCTTTTTTTCCCGAATCAGAACTTTTAAACAAGTCTTCACTCAATCTCCTATTGGAATAATCCAAACTAGACCTGCTAAGATTGGATTTTTCTTGACTAGACCTTAATGAATTTCTTCGTTGGTTAGGCTGATAACAAGGTAGTGAGTTTTGTGGGGTTGGTAGTGATAATTTTTCAAAAGACAATTTTTCTACTGCAGTATTGGAGGTAGATGCAAAGTTTTTACCACAAGGTACAATAGAATTGTTATCATTACATGTATAATTACACACAGACGTTTCTCCTAATGTATCTGCTTCAGTTTGTTCATGTATGTTTTCAGAGCTCAACTTTGCATCACGTTTTTCCTTTTGATTACTATTGGTTACCTTACCAATCTCATCATTTGATCGAATGTTGCTAACAAATGTTTCTTTCACTTCATTATAACCTGTTGTTGTGACCATGGTATCAACAGAACATGAAAATATAGTGGCATTTTCAATAGAACCATCCGTACATTCAGCAGTAGATTCTCCATCTTTTTCATTTTCCACATGCTTCTGACCTGCTGTGGGGAAAGCAGATAAAACTGTTGGAGAAGATTTTTCATCACAATTTTGTAATTCGTTGCTATTCTCTATACACCGAGGTGAATGAGTTTCAGTCAAATGTTGGACCTTTCTTTCATGAGATACAGTTTTTTGCATCACAGACGACACTCTTTTAGGACTATTATTCTCAATTTCTTCTATGATTGGTGCAATGTCTGTAAGTCTAACATTTGTTTTATATTTACACATAGTTATTCCAGTATCCGATTTTTCTATTAGACCATGCACACGTTTTTCCTCACACTCAGAGCTTTCACCTTTTCCTAAAATAGAAACTCTTTTTTTAACCTTAGGGTCAGTAGGTATGGGTTCAAGTAAACAGGTGTCATTTGAAGACAGAAGTCGTCGTTTCCTTACTCCGGATAGCCTCTTTTTGGAAGGGGACTTGTAAAGGACATCAGAACTGAATTTGGGTTTAGAAGGAGAAACAAACACAGCCATATTACGTGTCAAGTCTAACGTGGATTTCTTTTTATCTGTTCTCAATTTTGTCTTCGATCTTTTAGATGAAACATTTGACGTACTTTCACATGCTAACTTTTTCTTGCTTACACTGGGCTCATCATATTCATCTTCCATATTTTCCATTACAACAAAATCTGGATCATCTACAGAGTTTTTGGAATTTTTTACTGTCGTTCCTGTTTGTGTTTGTGGTGACATTAAACAATCTAACTCTGCGTGTTTTTCCTCATAATCTACAACAGCTTTTGCTCGTTTACCAGATAAGATTTTGACAGGAGATGGAAAATAGCTTTGTCGCTTTTGTCTTGTTTTTTGTTTGACTTTATCATTTGAAAATTTATTAACTTCATTCAGTTCATCATAACACTCATCCTGTTGATTATTGCTATTCAAATTGTTATCTTTGTCATCATCTTCCATATTTTCCATTACAACAAAATCTGGATCATCTACAGAGTTTTTGGAATTTTTTACTGTCGTTCCTGTTTGTGTTTGTGGTGACATTAAACAATCTAACTCAGCGTGTTTTTCCTCATAATCTACAACAGCTTTTGCTCGTTTACCAGATAAGATTTTGACAGGAGATGGAAAATAGCTTTGTCGTTTTTGCCTAGTTTTTTGTTTGACTTTATCATTTGAAAATTTATTAACTTCATTCAGTTCATCATAACATTCATCCTGTTGATTATTGCTATTCAAATTGTTATCTTTGTCATCATGAAGAGCAACATTGGTGCCCTTTGGATTTTCCACACACAATTCATCATTGATAACCTTTTTTTCATACTCATCTTTAGAATGCTTACTGAAGTCATCAGAATTACTGCATAATCTAAAAGCAAAGTAAAAACTTCACGTAATATCAGCCGTTTTTTAAAATTAAAATATCTTCATGCTCATCAGCTATGATAGATTTACTGTATCTTTAATGATTGCTGAATGATTGGACCGCTTTTTTCTAAAACCAAGATATTTTGTTAATATCTTTGAAACATAGTCATATGCAAATGTTAAATAAAAAAATTGAATTCAATTAGGGCTCCACATGAAAAATAGCTCAATGACTTGGGACAGTAAAGTATAGTTTGGGCAAGTACTTTCTACATGTAATTGTTGCATTGTTTGTTTTTTCAAAGTAGATACTGTAATAGGCTAACACACGCCACCAGCAGGAAAAACCTGCAAAGGAGCCCAGGAAATGCTAATTCATATTACCCGTAGTTTGAATGTCCAATAGTTTATTAATTCAGGTAGACAATAAATTAAAGATTCTTTTCCCAACAAATTTATATTAAATAAAACAAATAAATCTAGTACCTTTGACCCATCTCTCCAAGAATTCTCATCTCTGTACTAGAATCCACACTAGAACAGGTAGGAAGCGTACTACTGGAATCCTCCTAAAGAAAGAAAACGTTATGAATAAGAATACATGCACACTAAGCTTAGTAAAATAAATATGCAAAACTTAAAACTACAAATATTACAAAAATGTAATATTCACCTTGTCCTTCATATTTGCGCCTTCATTATGTGGCTGGCTAAGTTTTTCTAGCCTTGCAGACTCTGGACTTTTCTTCTTTCTCTTACTATCTATGGAAAAAAATTGGTTTGTTTCATTTTTACGTATGATAATGGATTGGTATACATCAGAAACATAACAGGATCCCAACAAGTATCTTATAAATTTACAAGTAGCATACTTGTATTGGCCTGTGATTTTGTGATACCTTTTGGGGATGACAGAATAACAAGTCTTTGCATTTCTGGACTCATGTGTGACGATTTCCTGCTTGTGGCTTTGTCCTGCTCCAATTCTCCATCTGTTAAATCAAAATAACATAGATTATGCACTGCTAATTCTACATCACCACACCACATTTTACAACATGATTAGTCAAAACACAAAGATGGAAGAAACCTTTTTAAACAAATCTGTCCACAGATCAGTTAGATACTTATTTCCTATGATTAAGCTTGTTACCTTTTTGTACTGAGGAACCCGGTGGATTTATGGATATACTTAAACCCGCATTCTTCATTTCATCAAGCATGTACTTTTGTACCTGACCATATAAAGTAATAAATTTTCAACATAAAATGTTACATAACAAAATTAATAATAAAAATTACATTTTCAACTGTTCTGCCTATGGTGAAGATAATGTAGCAACTGAATGAAGAACAATATAAAACCTTTTGCAAGGTATATATTATATGTGCTTGCATTGTTCATTGCCATTCAGTAATGCATGAGTATTATGCTCTGTGAATAAAATTACAAAGTAGGCTCATTGTTGATTAAAATAACACAATCAAAGTCCACAATAAAATCACCATGCTATACATACTGCATGTATATTTCACAATACATTTCATGTAAAATTATTTTGAACAGCATATGACATATATATTATTTTATATGTGAAAATAGAGCAGATGCCAACTTTGCAGATATATATATATTTTTTTCATTCTTTTGATAGCCACATTAAGCTCAGGTACCATTAAACATTGACAAGCCCAAACACACATATTCAATTGTGACGAAAGTCTTCCATAAATATTATAGCAACTCTTCGATTTCTTTTTACCTGACATTGTTAAAAATGAATTGCTACCTTTACTGGCACATAAAATATGAATTACTAATATGCTACATGTAACAGCAAGTTCATGGAGTAACATTTTCTATCATAACTAAAAAAAAATGGTAATGAATATCAAAATAAAAATTATAGGAATGAAACGCTATTTTTTGCCAGATCTACATGGCAATTTTTATTATTCTGATTGGTTTACATCTCTCTGAGAGACAGTCAAACATTTCAAACAAGCCTAAATAGGGGATTAGGTAGCATAATTAGAACAGCAGTACAGTATTTTAATTTGCATGTACATATGGCTAGTCACTCAAGGGATACAGCAATATATGTGCAAATCAAAAATAGAAACAAAGATTGCTGTTCTAATCATGAGACCTAATCCCCAAATTAGAAATATTCAAAATATCCGACTCTGTCTCTCAAAGAGGCTTAAAAAAACCTGATAAAACCTCCATAAAATCAAAGGACTGAGAGTCCTGAAAAGCCGAGCTTTAGAATGTTATGCGGCTGGGAGTGCATAGTAAAATTTTCTTCAAATGCAGTCAGTAGAAATATAAAACAGTTAGCAACACATTGTCTACCCCTAGATAGATGACTAAATACAAATTCATCCCCTTGATGATAGTCAGCACTGCACAACACTTTATAACCCATCCTATTTGTCTTTTTCTAGCTGATGGTGAGTCATAAGGCAAATACTAGTCTAGCACAATCATTTCATTTTCTCTAAAAATACTTCTTATCTGTGTACATAACTGTGTCAGGACATAATAAAGCAGAGTTCTTGTTGGTCCAAACTTGTAGTGGGACAATTGGCCCCTTGGTAAGGCAAATCAATGGGTCAATTCTCTACTTGATGGGCCAATATTTTTGCGGTAAATTTTGACCATGAACAGTTTCAATAAATAATATTTAAAAAATAACTCCAGTGCTCACTTTTATGCTGAGTAACCATGACTTATAGTGAAATAAAGTACAATGGTTTAAGTAATGTTTTTCATATTTTATTTATTCACACATCATAAAGTATTTTATCAGCATTTCCAAATCATTGATCTTAAATCAAGAACATTTGTTTCATTTTGAATAATATTTAACATGGATAGGCAGAAAAGATAACATCAACACGCATCACTTACTACAAATCTGTCTGCACATTGCAGAGTGGGTAAAACGATTATTTTTCATAACTGTAAGCGCATTAATGGCGGTTTTACCCGCTGTTGCTAACGCTTTAAATAACACGGCGTATTAATTTTGATGGCTACAACGTTTTCCCAGGTCATTAACATCGGCGATTGTCGGCCGCTTTCAGTTTCATTGATTAAATATTCAAATTGGGCACTAATTTCAGCGCGGATGTGCTTATAGTAGAAGTAGTGGCGGTGAAGAGGGTACACAATGGAATTGCCTACGACGGCTATAAGCTCGAGACTTCTGCGAAGCTCGGCTTAAAAATGCCATTTTCATGAACATTGTAAGTGTTCACTATTATGGAAACCATCCAGAAGAATAAAAATTGCAATGTAGATCTAGGGGAAAAATAGCGATTCATTCCTATAGTTTTTATTTTGATATTCATTACCATTTTTCAGTTATGACAGAAAGTGTTACTCCATGAACTTGCTGTCAGCACATTATATCTTACCATGGCTGGATTGTCATCAATCAAACGCTTAATTTCAAGCACAGAATCACTTAGCACTTCTGAATTAGCTGCTTCTTCTTCAATATCAGCTTCAATGTTTCTCCTCGTAATATTTACATTCTCATCCTTAGAAATTGGCGCAAGTTGCGTTTTCGGTTTATTATTAGAATCATGAATAACTGAGGGGGAACCTAAGGAAGAACAAATCAAAGCATTTATACATTAACCTTTAGACACCATTATAAATTTTCAGAACATTAAATACGGCAAATTATTAATCCCTGTAAATTTACCTAAATTATAATCTATAATATTTTGTTTCGACTGCAAATTTTTCCTAGGGACACTTTTCAGGCTAGAAAGTGGAGCATCAACTGGTGAAACAGGAAAATTAGGTCGAGAAGTATAACTGTCAATCTGAAATAATGGAAAAAATGTGCCTATGTAAAAGTAGAATTTCTTCAGCATTGAATTTTTACATTTGCTGGTAACGTTCACAATAGTGAACCATGACACAAGATTGACATGTCAAAGTAATGTAGGCAACAAATACAAGGATTTACACCCTTGCAAAAAACATGGTCATGCATTTGGCAAAAGACAAAATTGTACATTAAGTACCTGGGTAGACTGAACAAATGATGCCTCCACTAGATCTTTTTTCAAAATATTTCTTACTGATTGCTCATCATTCATAGGGTTATCAAAACAGCTGTCTGGTGACACAGTAGATTTAGGCACCTTGGAAGTCCCAATTGGTGCACTGGCTTCTTTGCTAGAATCTTCATGTATCTTGTGCACACTTTTTTCCATTATTGTAAGTTCATTGTGTCCATTACCTTCTGAATTTTCTCCTTCTTGAAAGAGAGCAAGAGAACCAACACAATCCGCTGGTAACTGAATGGATTTAAATTACAGATTTTCACCTACGTGCATAGTTTATACCCTCAATTTTAGAAATAATTTGAACAGAATTTACAAGTTTTTGTTTAGTTTCAATATTTAAAATTACACCAACAAAAATAGATTTTTTTTTTTTTTTTCAAATTTCATATTTTTTGAAGAGAACAATTATTTTTGTAAGTTAAATTCAATATTTGAACAGCAGCAGGTCCTCTCATTATTGTTGTTTCTACGTCGTAACTGCTGGTGAAATTATTCAAATTTATCCTTCTTTTGACAAACCTTTCACCAGCAGTTACGACGTAGAAACAACAATAACAATTATTTTATACCTTGTTTTTTAGAGACTGTTTGTGTAACTTCTCGACTTCCATCATTTTATCATTTAAAGTCACATATTGCTCTTCATTAGTCAAGACATCACTTCTTTTAAATGATCTGTTCCCTAAAATTTTTTAAAAATTTAAATGATTAAATCATGCAAGTGTTATTTCTGTTGCAATACTGGCAGAAGTTGAAATCCCAAAGCAAGTATTTGGATAAAGGAAATTGAAGTTAACTACTTATTTTGCTATAGATCCTTAAAACATAATCATATAACAAAACCATACAAATGAATAACACAACAACCATCTTACAATTTTCAAAATACAATGTACAAATGTATTAGACAACCTGTAAATCTAAAGTATCTTCCTTCAATAAAGTGCAAGCTAAAACAGAATCAATAGCCATAAACATTTGAACCTATATTGAAAAGGTAAAAGACAAAGGATATATTTATTTAACGCCTATAATGCAAACATACACAGAACCTTTAGAAACAATTTCTGATGAACAGCTTTCCATGTTTTTCCCTCTGATTTTCGACTCTTCATTGACTTCTAAATCTATTGAAAAGAAACACATCTCTATATAATGAAATGCGCTTAAATGATACTAAATTCACGTCGTTACTAATAATGAACAATCCTAATCATAAATACCTATGTTCGTCAAAATCACAAAATACAATAAAATGCAAATAAGATCTACCTTGTACACAATCTGTCAAGCAACTGTCTCCTTTGTCTGATGGTCTATGAAGATGATGCTCCATTGATGGTACCTGTGAAGAACTGAATGTCTTACATGCAGGTGGTTGGTATCCAAATTTCCATTCTGTAATTCAAATGCTTAAAATTAGTGCACTTTTAAAAGGATACAAATCAAAGCGTAGTATTCTAAGCACCGTAAACACTCTTTTTGAGACAAAAATTCCGTAAGCTGAGAAAATTTGCCAACCAGGCATTGCATCCAATTTTGCTTGATCTTCATTATTGATAACAAAGTAGTTAATGTCAAATTCTGGTGGAAGCACTGGGATATGGCTTTCCTGTGGCGCACATCCTGGACCATCCAACGCATCATTTACAGCTATTTCTGCTTTTTCTGAGATCAATCCATCTACAATGCCAGCAAAACCAACAAAAATACAAGTAATAATCATGAAACAGTATGTCTGAATATCATTTGTTACAATAATCCAAGACTTTTCAAACCTTTATCAAGTTCTTCAGCTACAGCCTCAACCTGGACGTGAGGAATCTTCGCTAACTCTACCAACTGAGATAAATATTCGCTTCCATTAGTTGTTGTGTCCCCTTCAGTGTCTTTTCTATAATTGAATTATTATATATCAATTAATAGTCAAATAAGTGTATTAATTATACATTGCAAAAAAACTGCATCATACATGCATTTGAAAGACTGAATTTCTAAATAGATGCATCATAACCATACAAATATCTATGAAATCAAAGCCGCCAGAAAATATTGTAATTTTACATGTATTTTAATAAAATACAGTCAAAATTGTATACTATCTCTTTAAAAATTATATGAATACTATATGAAACTATTTCTACATAAAATATCAATAACAACAAAAATAAAAAGATTTGGGAAAAAATTCCCTACCTTTGTATTGACCACATTTCTTGAAGCTTTTGTTGAATTACGTCCACATGCATACTACACAAATATTAAGAATATCCTCATCAAAAATAATACATATGATATAAGATAATGAAAAGCAATCATTGATTTACATTGTTAATAGACAGTTTCCATTTGGTTGGTACATGTATAAAGAAAGAGTAGCAACATACCAATGCCGATACTTTGAAGTAGTAGATGCTTTGAAGGAGAAACAGGGAATATCTCCCCATGATTCAAAAGCCTCTACTTGTAGTAAGAATAAGCATTTTGCCTTAAAAATTAAATCATTAAAATTTCAGACATGGTTAAAATGGAGACCTCATTACACCTGACTTTGGTTATGGCATTTCGCAACCAATTGAAAATGTATTATACATTCAATAATCTTGATAAATTCATGGTAAACTTTTAAAACTAAGAATAATTAGTTAGTCCTTCGAAAAAATCTCTTCAACAGTGTTTAAAAGTACCTCAATGTAAAAAATTAAAACAATGGCAAAAATGGCTTTAACATCTGCCAAACAAGCTCTCTATTGAAATTGTGTAGCTTTGATATTGTGGGGCATCATTCCTGTGAAGTCAAACGTTGAGAAAGACGTTTGTTCAACTACAAATTTGGTTGCAATTAAACTGTTATGCTATCATTTTTTTTACTTTATAAAGCAGATGAATGCACATAACAGACGAATTTCTTCACCATTACAACATTACCTGATTGTCATTTGAAACAAATTGTCGAGAATATTCTTTAATGATGACTCGCCCATCAAAATCATCTGCTTCCATATCATCTTCTTCACATTTTCTTTCAAAATAGTAAAGACCATCAAAATATATTGATTTTATCATTATCAATAGTTTCCAACTATCATAATGAGTGTTAATTGCTCTAATGAAAGTAATTTATTTGCTTTAAATATTTTATATAGAGGTTTCAGACTGACATACACCAAACTTGCACACAATAAAAATTTACATGTTGATTGCTACAAAGAAGTTTTTATTTACTTTTTCCATTCTTCAATAGCTTCTGTTGTAAATAACGCTCCAAGAGTATTTGTTCCATCAGATACCTCTTTCAATATACTGCCATTCTTTAGTGGCCCTTGCAATGTCTTTCATAAAATAATAAATCTATTATGGTACATGTATATGAAATATGGGATCTGATTCATATGATGGTTCAGATGGTTTTGAAAATTGTGAATTTTTGTTATAGAATAAATTAATTCTAATGCAGCATTTCTAAGAATCACCTTTAAAACTTGTAAATACTGGCCAGCACAAATGTCATCATCAGATAGTAAAATTTCACTAGCCACGGTTCTTGCTTCGAGTTCATACATCATCATGCATCAAACTAATCTAAAATAATATAAAGTTCATGAGCAATAATTACTAGACAAACAAACCTCTAGCTATATGACAAGAGGCCCATGGGCCTTAACTGTCACCTGTGCATCAACAAATATTAGCAAGATAAGCAGTTTGTGATGTTTTTTCAGGGATTCCTCAATAATTCCCTGGGAGTCATGAAATA
>CM032661.1:20883020-20903788 GCA_019095985.1 Streblospio benedicti
CTTGCACACAATAAAAATTTACATGTTGATTGCTACAAAGAAGTTTTTATTTACTTTTTCCATTCTTCAATAGCTTCTGTTGTAAATAACGCTCCAAGAGTATTTGTTCCATCAGATACCTCTTTCAATATACTGCCATTCTTTAGTGGCCCTTGCAATGTCTTTCATAAAATAATAAATCTATTATGGTACATGTATATGAAATATGGGATCTGATTCATATGATGGTTCAGATGGTTTTGAAAATTGTGAATTTTTGTTATAGAATAAATTAATTCTAATGCAGCATTTCTAAGAATCACCTTTAAAACTTGTAAATACTGGCCAGCACAAATGTCATCATCAGATAGTAAAAATTTCACTAGCCACGGTTCTTGCTTCGAGTTCCCATACATCATCATGCATCAAACTAATCTAAAATAATATAAAGTTCATGAGCAATAAATTACTAGACAAACAAACCTTCTAGCTATATGAAAATGCATGACACAAGTATCAATCAAATATAGGCATGCCAGATATCAGTATCAATTAGCTCCAAACTATATTGTAACTTTTAACAATATTAGATTAAATGAATCACCACATGAATGAATGAGCTTTATCATTATTACACATAAATATTTATCCTACTTCATACTTAAAGACATACGCTCCTAATTGAACGACCATTAATTTTTCTTCCAAACCTATGGTATTTACTAAGATAGTTTGATGTCACTGATGTGGAAAATAAACTAAAAAGAAGCGGTCATCGGACTCACTCATGAAAATGATGGCCTCAAAACATACGTCACTTTGCCAAGAAGTTATGCAAACCACAGTGACCACAGTAACCTACTAACTACATGTATACTTGTTTATTACGATTGTGAAATCATTTTTGTTGGTTTTGTTTACACATTTATGTTCTCTAGTAGCATCGAGGTAACACATAGCCTAACATATTCGGCTTTGCTAGGTTTTTCGCAATGTGTCAACTTTTCTCTGCTCGAGCTTGCTCATGCCTCTCGATGCCATATACATTTGGTTAGGTCACACAATCAAACATTATTGTATAAGTTTGTCTATAAAATCAATATAACAGGTTAATATTTTGTGTACATTTTTTCTCTTTTCTTAGTACATACAGTTTGCTTTAAAATGGGCACCCTTTAAATAGTAGTGTGCACCGCATTTCTCTGACTGTCCCAGTCTGAATTATGCGACCTACATGTACTACATTTATAAATTATACTGGAAGTGGGAGAAACCACCAGCATTCATACCTAGTCCACGGGAAGACTATAGGGCTAGCAAATGCTGTTCATTTAGGATACCCAAGCCTAAACTAACCCTAGCCCTACATGTAGATTGGAGTTAATACCCTATATAGCTAAGGCAAGAGAAGCAAAGCTTACATCTATGCTGTATATATAATATGGCTAACATTAACTGAGATTAATAACAAACTAAACAAAGTATTTTTTATCCTTTTACTTTAGGGACGATTCAGTATTTATGACAGGGTGGGGTAGGATGATTTTCCAAAAATGCTGTGAAAAATAATAGCGCACCCCCCCCCCTCTCAAGTCTCTGAGAAAAAATTGGTAACCCCTCCCCCCTCAATTTCATGTGATAAAAACTGATTACCCGGCTCCCTAAGGGACCATTCAGTATTTATGACAGGGTGGGGTAGGAGGATTTTGCAAAAATGTTGTGAAAAATAATAGCCCCCCTCGAATCTCTGTGAAAAAATTGGTGACCCCCCTCAATTTCATGCGATACAAATTGATGACCCCCCCCCCCCCCTCAAAGGTTAACACAATTATTGTCAGTTAAATCCAATTCTAATTAATCAATATCATAATATTAAAAATAAATATAAATGTGGTTGTTTATAGTCCTGATCCCCGTCTGGCTCTCATGACTTTGCAATTTACAACAGGTCATTGGCACACGTATTGATCATCATTTGATCAGTTCTAGCAGACTTGCATTGGCAGCACATTCAGCGCACAATACTAATCACTCACACGATCACTCACACACTATATTTACAAAGTTCATCTTTACACAACACAATAAAATCTTACATTGATTGACAGTTTCAACAACTTCTGTTGCCATTTTCAAAATCTCTCTGCGCATGACAGGTCAATCTGCACGACTTCCGATACTGAAAATCGGGTCATACACATGAGAGAGTTGAAAGCCCCCCTCGTCCCTGTTCATGACCTGTCTCTGTCCTCGTATCTTGATAGCTTCCTTGATTGTTGTTATCTTCCAGTCACTTTCTCTGTCCAACACACTGACTTCCTCCCAGTCTATCTCATGATTGTTCTGCTTAACATGATCTGTAATTGCACTCTTGTGGATCTGGTAAGCGATCAAGATACGAGGACAGAGACAGGTCATGAACAGGGACTAGGGGGGCTTTCAACTCTCTCATGTGTACGACCCGATTTTCAGTATCGGAAGTCGTGCAGATTGACCTGTCATGCGCAGAGAGATTTTGAAAATGGCAACAGAAGTTGTTGAAACGGATCCAACACGATGAACACATTCAAGGACACTCACACACTCTTCCAACCCAATGACCTGTACCTATGTAACGTGTAGGTACCACGGAGCAGTGTGCAACCTGTTAGGGGTAAGTTTGCTCAACACTTACTATCAGACCCGACTGGGAATCGAACCCACGACCTTCTGGTTACGAGTCCAACTCCCTTACCATTCGGCAACGGAAGCACACAAAAAACAGTAAATTTTAGTACAAAATCTCTCAAAAATTGGGGTACGTTGCTGTGAATAAATTGATAGCGCCCCCCCCCCCCACCCCCCCAAAAAAAATTGTGACAAAAGTTTATGGCCCGCCCTAAAATCCTACCCCACCCTGTCATAAATACTGAATGGTTCCTAACAGTTAACGCAATCATTGTCAGTTAACTCAAATCCTATTTGATGGATAACCGCTGGGACTTTTCTTCAATTCCCAGTTGCGCGGGACGTGTTGCGCAGTAGAATTTATCAATATCAATATTCTCATTACTATTTCCGGCGTCATTGTAGACTGACACGAATTAAGTATTCTAAGGTAATTTTCACGTATCACTTATCCTATTATGTATTTTCCTAATAGAATTTTGAGCGAGGATTATGAATCTGTAATCGGATTTTAGTTAGCATTGAAATTGACGAAGATATGGGCAAAAGACCGGTCTTTACAGACGACCTGTGTAGGCTGCGAACTACAATATTATGAAGAATACACGGGGATTATGAGTCTGTAATCGGATTTTAGTTAGCGTGAAAATTGACGAAGTTATGGTCAAAAGCCGGTACTTGGTCAAATTTGCAGACAGCCGTGATTGGAGCAAAGCTGAGAACTTCACTATTATGAAGAATGCACGCCTCAAATAGATGTATTTACTTAATTTTCCAACGTCTATCAGCATAACAACCATCAATGCTATGTAGAACACACATTTTGAATGATATACCAATAAATGCGATTTTAAATGGGCTTATAACATATACCGGAAGTACTCATGGACTTTTGTGTCTCGAAATCAAATAAAAAAAGACAAGTGTGCAACTTTTCTGCGCAATTGGAAATTGAAGAATGCAAGATATCCAAAATATTAGTACTCGGACGATTAATAGTATATATCGATTTATCATCGCTCAGCAGACTATTGGCGATTATCGATGCCTGTCCATAAAAATCGATATTGATTGATTGAGGTCGTGTTATTGTTTGTACATGGGCGCGGCCATTTTTAAATGTACTTTGGTACACAGCGCCGCCATCCGGCATTGTGTCAAACTACCATCTTTTCATCTTTTTGCGCGGGCTCGACATTTGAACTACTGAGCATGCGCACTGACGCCCAGAAATGTGCGTGTGTATATTTTTCACATTGCAAAATAAGTAAGTTATTTCTATTTTCTGGCAAGCATTTGTAATAGATTGATTGAATAACGTTACTAATAGATCATGCATCACTATATTTGCGAATGACAATCAACAAATGCAATGTTCAATAGATTTGACACCCAGAATCATGGCAAAACGTCACGACTAATCAAGGGTGAATACTTTTACAGTATATGGCTAAATGAAATGGTAGTAAGTATCGATAGTTATCGAAAATCGTCGAGTCAAACTTAGCGATAATCGATCATCATTTGACAGTCCGATTCCGAGCACTACAAAATATATATTAAAAAAAAGATACAAAAGTACAAAATCTCTCGAAAATATAGGGGTAAATTTTCTGTGAAAAAATTGATAGATGCGCGCGCCAGCACTCCGTCAGACGTTAACAATCCTTCACACGTACATTTTAGTGACGTGACGATCTGCTAACGTCTGACGGAGTGCTGGCGAGCGCATCTAGCCCCCCACCCCCCAACAGTGTGTGAAAAAATTGATATCCCACATCCATACATTAGTTCATGCCCTCCTCTGGAATCCTCCTACCCCACCATGTCTTAAATACTGAATGGTCCCTTAATACAGTTCTAATGAAGGACCATATATATACATTATATATTTAGTACATTATCAACATAGTCTTTGTTGTGACAATGAACACGAATACACCCCTGACAGTAATATAATAATATACAGAAAGAATTAATATTGCATGATATATGAAAATTAAAAACATATACACACGAATAAAGAAAATAACTAAAATTTTAGCTTTAATTCTTTTTACTTTGAACGTGTATTTTTGAATCCATGACAGGTGTTTGGGGCAGGTGCTTCAAAACAAAGCACGTGTGCGTTGTGTACCGGAAAGCATCTTAACAATCCGGGACCAAATCTTTTTATCGTGAACAAAATTCGGTTGTTCCGTCATGAAAACCTGGACTGATTCGCCATGAGAATTTTTAGCAGTGTTTTCCAATAGCGTCCTTATTTTGAGCGCATTTGATCTCATTTTAAGTAATGGAGGAGCTCGCTGACATTGAAGATTTCGTTTCTGCTGCTGTCTTATATCATAGCCAAGTCACATTTGGTATTAGATAAGTTAGCAATGTGTGAGCAATGTGAGCAAGGCATTTTTGACAATGTCTACCAATCAGACATCGGCTGTCATCAGCCGACGATGGTGGCTGGTGGTGCATCAGTGAATTTTAAGTAGGAGTTAAAAATGAGCAATGTCCCCTACAATGCTCTACATCATCCAAGTATCTGTAAATGTGATACATCCATGGGTGATGACTTGGTCATGTATTGGACAATATCTTTCTTGTTCTTTGGCAAGGAAATTGTGTTTCTCGGAGATACACTTCAACTCGTCTCCCATAGTGATTCAACTTTGATAAGCCGTAGATCTAGTCAGGATGGATCTAGAGAGTTCTTATTGACATGGTTTTGAAGCTTTCTGTGTGCACCATATGCCTGGTATGACGAAATTTCATATGAAATCTCAAAACTTGGCAAAAATCCAGGGCCATTCTCATTAATTTTCTAACCATTCTCATTTCTAATTAAATTTCACAGTTTCACAATTTCTCAAAATTCTAAAAGAAAATCGACTCCAACCTCATTTATCATAAAAAAAATCAAGGGCCATTCTCACATCTCAAAATTGGTGTATTTCCCCCTCTGAAATGTTTTGAGGACCACCGTACATGTCGTTCGTCGAATGGTGGCATATGCAATTATCATTGATATCATTGATTAACGTTTCTTTAAACATTCTGAAATGAAAATGCTGAAATGTTGGCAATTAATATATTGCAGTTTGCTTCCGTGTGCTTCCATGGTTGAATGAATAGGGAGATGGACATGTGACCAGAAGATCATGGGTTCAATTCCCGGTCGGGTTTGGTGGAGGGTGTTGAGAAAACTTACCTCTAACAGATAATTAAAGAACTACACATGGAGCTGAGCCTGCCCATGTCTATGGTTATGCAAAGTTGTCTAGAACAGGGATACTTACCCCAGTCCTGGAAAGATGCCTTTGTCACCCCTATTTTTTTAAAAGGGAAGAAAAGTGAGATTAATAACTATAGACCTGTGAGTTTGACAAGTGTAGTGTGCAATGTAATGGAGAGTTTTGTGAGAGATCACATCGTGAAGTTTATTCTACAGAATGAGCTACTAAGTGACTTCCAACATGGATTTGTCGATGGTCGGTCGTGTGCCACTCAACTCCTCCAGTGCATGGATGAGTGGACAAAGTTCCTTGATAGAGGAGGTTCCTTATAGAAAATAACATTTTAACTTGTAGTTCTATGATACATATAAAAGTAAATTTCACTTGCTCACTTGCTTTCTCCTAAAATAGCTAAAATGGTGAATATAGCATATGTAAACTCTATGTCTGTTGTATTGGGTAACTTACAAGGGAAAGTATTAATAATTACTGATGGCCTATCAATATTGAATGGCTTATTGTTGTAATACATTAACTGTAGCAAATTCAAGCACAGCATAGCATATATTTGCCAGGCTCCATATTTTTAGAAGTCCCACTGGATGGTTTCTACTGAGAAATGCATATGGGCTTGAGTCAGTTGAAAGACTTCAATAGTAATTACTTGGCAGGTATAAGACAAAAGAAAATAGTTATCTACATCTACACTTTACACGCCAACATCAATAAGTTCACACTGGTTTGCAAAAGGGTGTGCATATTTATGCAAGATTTTTATTAGTTAGTTATCTTATGCTATAAATAAATGCTGGGTGGAATCAACATTAAGCAGTAATGAGAGCCTTGAAGACTTCAAGTGTGTAGCCACTGGGTGGGTTGATAAGCCCACAACCCCTGCAAGCCCCCACACTATATGTGTATACCCTGGTAAGCCCCGTTCCTTAAATACCCTTGTAAGCCTGTATACGCGTGCAAGTGCCTACCCCACTGTAAACCCCTGAAATCTTCTGCACCCTGTATACTCCACTGCTGTTAGCCTCTGCCCTCTGTATACCCCTGTAAGCCCCTAACCATCTGAATACCCCTTGCCCTCTGTATACCCTGGGTTGCCGGATGAGATTATGCACATTTCATTTGTTACTCCTGGTGACCATCGGATGGATCGCAAGGTCACCAGATGAGAATATACATATTTCCCAGATTCAGTGGTAACCGGTCGACAGGTCTAGATCTTCAGATGAGTATATACACACTTCATTTGTCACTCCTAATGACTGACGAATGGGTCGCTAGATGAAAATATGCCATCTACCCAGACCCCACCGCCCACACAGTGTACACAATTTGCCATACACCCCACCACCACAATCCATTATCCCCACCCCACTACCCCCCACAATTCCCTATTCATCCCCACCACGCAATCCCCCATCCCCACCCCCTCAATCCATCAAGCTCAATGTTTGGAGGGTGGGGAATTATCAATTTTTTCGTACACCTCGGGGGCTATCAATTTTTTCAAAGAAAATTTATCCCTTTTTTAGTCAATATTGTTTATATAATATGGATATCCGTCAAATAGGATTTGCATTAACTGACAATGATTGTGTTAACTGTTGGGGTGGGGGAAGGGGGTATCAATTTTTATCACAGATATTTGAAGGTGTTTTTTTTCTTTCACAGCATTTTTGGAAATGCACCTTGTCATAAATACAAAATGGTCCCTAAGGACAGAAAATTAAACTCTAAATGCGACCTACTGCCACTTAGTTAATAATACAATACAATACATACAATATTATCATTACATCGTACTATATGTGTTTCTAGCTTTAAAATGAGATATGTATTTGTTTGTTAAACAGGCCCACAAATGTTGACGGAACGACTTTGATGTTGTGACGGAACGACCCCTATGTTTTCGTAACGAAATGATTTCGCGATGGAAGTACCGGAAGTGGACCTCCGGAAGTAATATGTGAAACAAAAACCAAAATAACAAGTAAAGAAATGTCAGTTTTGGAAGAATACAACGATTTAAAATGCTCTATCTGTTTAGAAGTGTTCGAAAATCCTGTGGCAATATCCTGTTCACACATGTAAGAAACAAAGGCTCAGCTACATGCTGGGTAATGGGCATGACAATTTAATTTAAATCATGTCCAGATGTCAAATCTATCAATCACACAGTTCGGCCATACACAAAATCCGTGAATATTGTGTGTATAACGTGAACTCTCCGTTGTAGTTGTCACTAAATTTTACGTCATACGTATAATTCACGGTTTATGTGTAAGGCCGGTTTTAGCGACTGGTGATCTAGACTAGTAGATACAGTCGCCAGTATCGACATAAGTCAGTGTCTCATCACACGTACATTCTAATTTCTGTAAGAAATATTCTAGGCTGTGGTGTTTGCGGTGATGTGGTGAATCTTGTGGGTGTGGTTAGGTCCTGCTGTCAACTTTGATAAGCGTATCAGTGATGGGGATGGTGTCGAGTCCATGTACCGCCTTGTAGAAAAGTGCGAGACGGATGTTTCTATGATGTTCCTCCAGTGACTTCCAGTCTAGGTCGTGAAGCATGGCAATTAATACACTGCTACACCATGAGCTGTCACCCACCACGAACTGAGCTGCTCTTCATTGCACCCTTTCCAATTGCATGATAACTCTCTTGAGATACAAATCCCAGACTGAGGCACTACATTCTGTGATGGAGCGGACGAGGGTGACGTAAGCTTGCTCCCAAAGCCGATGGGGGCAGAATCTGAGGTTCTGCCACATGAAGCCAGTCAAATGCATGAATGCCAGAAATTAATATGGATAGATATAAATCTAAATGTCTTAGAACTTGTCTTGTCATTATTTCCCAGTAGTATTGATACATGTATGTAGTATATTTACAACCCCAGTTATATGATATGAAGGATGTGTGAGTGATGTCCAGTCAATAATCTTATGATGTCCAAACGATGCAAGGCGAATGAGTGTGCCCACATATGTTTTGAACCCAATCTGTGTTCATACATGAGCTTAATGACAACTCGTGTAATGACGAATAACGCGTGCCCGTTTTGCATCATACATGGCCTGTGTACACTCGTGAATGGACCGGAAATGGGGTTAAAACATACCTTGTGTGCCCGGTTGCCATTTGTGAAAGATGCATCGGTCCCTCATAATCGCGATCACATTCTTATGCAAATGTGACTGGTGTTGGAATAGATCTGGACGTCTAGTCTACTAATTATGGTGAATTAGAGCTAATTAGAGCTAATGTTGCAAGAATGTTTTTGTAGATGTCGATGAATGCATACATTGCACACCTTACTGATTTTTACATTAGCCAATTTATGTCACTGACATCAGCTGATTTTGTTGATATTAGTTATGTTGATCTATAGTTCTAATGAATGATGTTTTGAAATTCAGATTTTGTGATGCCTGCATTAAAGGTGTCCTGGAAAAAAACAGTCAATGTCCACTTTGTAAAACTAATGTTCATCCAACACAACGGAGGTTTTCAAGAGAGCATAAACGGCGAATTGATCATGACAGAGGAAAATGTGAAGGCTGTGGTCAAGTGGTTAGTACACATAATGTAGTTTTAGTGTTCAATTTCATGAAATATTAATTAAATTCAATTTCCGTGAAAGATATTACATGGTCTAAAATAAATCTGTTTTTGTATTTATGTATACATAATAATAATATAACTGTAATATTTATTGCAAAAGAAGTTGTTATTCATGTTAAAAGAAAATATGAAAGTTGTGGTCAAGTACCGTATTTTCTCGATCAACCGCCTAGTCTCAATCAACCGCCGGTATTTGATTAAGTGCCAGGTGTAGAGGCTATATTACTTACTCAGGCGCCGGTCTTGTTTAGCCGCCGGGAAGTAATAGCATTGATTTTTACGTAGAGGTCTAGTAAATCTACATAATGAATGCTGACGTAATAGCATTGATTTCTTTACGTAGAGGTCTAGTAGAGTTTAGCATTGTCATATTATCTTTCATAACATCTATTGAATGGGTAATTGTTCGGTCGATGGCTCCAACGCATTTTAAATGGGGTAACAAACTACTCACCTTAGCACACCTGCAATTAAAGCCTTTTGATATTTTTATTTGGGCCAACCTGCATGTCCTAAAGTAATTTCAGTCAATATCCCCAAGTAATTTCAATTAAGTAAGACACACCTGAGGAAGCCACAGAAACTTACTCAAGTAACTTCAAATAAAGACGCCGCCACTTGCCTTCAAGTGTATAAATACAGGGATTAGTGTGTGATCCCGCTCTTAATGTAATAAACATGATTTCCTTTTGTTAATTATATAACTATTCATATAATGGTGTAGATAGTCATATCCACAATGGTCTCAGCTTTAAAATGATATGTTAACTGTCAAATTCGGACTGATTATAACGAAGTTACAAGCGAACAACCGCATCATAGGTAATAAACATATTAATCAACTTGGCGCCGGCGGTGTTCTCTTTGATAATGTGTCCATATAATGTGCCCAAGTAATTTCAATTAAAGAAACGACGCCACTCGCCCAATGGCAGTTAAAAGTCCATAAACTTATTGATCTCTTTGAAAAGTGAAATCGGCCGGCGGCATTCTCTGATAACCGCCGGCCTTTGAACTACCGCCTGTCTTGAATAAGCGCCGGGTGAATGGCATGTTTTAAATTAATAAGCGCCCAGGCGCCTATTCGAGAAAATACGGTAGTTGGTGTGTTTTTCACAAGATAGTGATATTTGTAGGTAAGACTGAAACAAATGAGGGAGCATAATTCGACTTGCGCCAGCCTTAATGTTGCCCACGTATTTCGACCAGTAGCTAATACTTCACAACCAATTCCAAAGTAAGTATGATTTTTATTGAAAGGAAATTATTATCCTTCACATTGTTCACAATAATGTTGAAATATAATTTGTCAAACCAAACAATTAATGCAATCAAGGTTTAAAATGATAGATGATAAAAACTCATGATGCTTAGTACCATAGATATTTTTACTACGTCTTAGTGTTTGCACAATTCATTGTAGTGTGAGAATTGAATTTATCAGTCCATGCAATTAATTTGTTCAATGTGATGTGCTCATTTTATTGGGACCTTTTATTCTAAACCCAATACAATGTTTTTCTTTCTCAGAGAAGTTGCAAATAGATCAACATTCAAATGTCCATATTGTCCTCAAGATCATCTGGATCTAGATGGGTTACGTGAACATTGTAATATGCAGCATGCACATGCTCCAAAGAATGTGGTAAGTAGTCAATAACTTAATTATGGGATACATATATTGGAAGTCTTTCTATAGGTAAATGTGTCCCAACACACATTTTCAACTATTCTTTTGCCCTTGAAGTTCACAAAAAAAGACACACACACCCAAAAAAAGAAAAAAAAATACCAAGACCATTTTTATCATAAATTAAAAAAACAAAGTCCTTGTAGAATTACCAGAATCGACATAGAATCATCTGAGAGCGTATTCAATCGACTCGCGGATCTTCCTGTGTAGTTTGCGTTCCTTGCATGCCACAATATTGAAATCCATCGGGGTGATCTTGTGTCCCATGACTCATATGTTCCCCTATTTGCTGTTGGAACCTGTTTGGGATTTAAGTGTGACATCTGTAATGTTGGACGTTTTTGGAGCATAACAATAAACAATTGAGGACACTTTTGGTTTTGCGTTCAACGTAGAAACATGGTTCATTCCTCGGGCCAGTTCATTTCTTTATTTTATATGGATTGGATGTGATTTTTTATGAAACAAAGATTATAAATAACACAATTGTCTTGTTTCCTCACTTTTGACTAACATTTTAATATTATTCAAATATATAAATATTGTATGTACATGTATCAAGTATATATATATATATATTTTTAATTTTGACCACTTCTAGGTTTGTCCAGTATGTGCGTCTCAGCCCTGGGGAGATCCTAATTTGAAGAGCTCCAACTTCTTAGACCATCTTAACAATCGTCATAAATTTGATTATGAAACTTACGTGGTTTGTATTATTTTATAGTCAACTAAGTTTATATTAGTGAAAGAATAACACCACCATGCCTATGGCAAAAATGTAGGTCATTTTAATAAATTAATCTGTACACTCACACAAAAATTCTAATTCATGTAAATATTTTTTTATTGTTGTGTAGTTAACGTACCATATTGCAGAGCCTCTACTATGTATGAATCTGGTAATGCAGTGATGAGGCTAAAATAATAGCAGCCTGTCGATGAAGTCATATAAAGTACTAAATTATGAGGTGTTTTTTTCATGTAGGTGCCCTGTATCACATATTTTAATAATTGCATAAGAAAAAGAAAGTTGGGTATTTCTACTTATGTTTTATTCACAAACGGAAATTGTTTGGAACTATGTTCTGGGCATAAAATTATTATGTTAATGTGATGATTTGGCAGGTCAAATTTGAACTAGTCATAGCAAAACAAGGGGTGACCACATGTTTGGCTTGTTTATATAATAATTCCCTGGCCAAAGTTCATGAATTCATAGTAGAATAAAGAAATGACACTGAACTACTAGTATTTGGCATTCGTATATTTTTTCCTACACATCCTGAATATTTGAGAGATTACTAGTAGGCAAGGCATTTGTTAATAGAACAATGGAAAGGTTATTTGTGTGTTCTAACCTCTAGTGGCCTTTGAACCTATGACCATGATGGTGGATATACATTGTAGTTCATTTTTTTTAGGTTGTATCTAAATTATTTTTGTTTCAGGATTATGGCCAGGACGAAGATGCAGTATTACAAGCAGTGCTTGCTGCTTCTATGCAAGATGCATGATTTTATGAATGATAAGGATTGTCAATCTGAATTTATACCCATCACTATTTAGTATTCATACCAGTGTATTAGCAGCTCTATTGATTCTACAAATGAATCATGTTTCAGGGTTTGACATAAGTAACCTGTAGCACTGGTCTACATGAAGACTGGTCGGTCTACCAGCTTTTGCCAGGTGCATTATGTAAAAATTTGTTGGTTATTTTAAGTGCTTATGCTTAATATGGCAATATTTACTGCCATTATAAATTTTTTTAAATCAAATTATGCTCATCCCTTTTATGGCACTCATCGAAATGCGGGTCTACCTGATTTTTAAACTTCATAGACTTGATTGATAACTTTATAGACCTGATGTCTACTGCCTTACAAGTCCTTATGTCAACCCTGCTGTTTACTCATTTAATCTGGATAAGGTGTTGGTCCTTGCCGGGCCTCACCTAATCAGTCAATTTATACTCATCATTCATCACTATTCATACAAGTGTATTGTTAATACAGTATTTCATTAAATAGCCACCTGTAGCTTATTCAAGGCCGACGGTATTACAAGCCTAGGGCTTATCAAAGGGAATACCACGGATGGCAAGTTGAGCCATGTGTTTGTTCACCATGGCACTATATGGTATTTTGCTTATAACTGTGTAATTCCTGATTCAATTTCGACAGTTAACATATTTTAAAGTTAAGAATACGGAGGATATATCTACAACCTTACAAGAGCATTTATATAATTACCAAAAATTAATGTTTATTTCGTTCAGAATTAAAGTGCATTCATGCATGTTTTACTACATAATTTCAAGGATAGGTATACTGAGTTGATTGTTGATTTTTTTAAACTGACGCTGGGCACTATGGGATATCTCATAAAATGAAAAATTAACTATTAGACCTGGCGGTAATTATAGACTGGCACTTAAGTTAGTAATTGACTTAAATTGAGTTGTTACAACTGGCGGTTGATCAAATACCAGTGGAATATCAAGGCTAGGTGGCTATTCAATAAAATACAGTATGCAGGATAATGTAATATAAACAGTCAAGTTAAAAATTGTGATATGATGAGCATGTGATAAACGTTAACATGTTGGATGTGTATGAAACAAACTCCATGGGAGTATATGATGATACAACACACTTATTATTGGAAATATCTTTAATGTGTGCATTATAAATGTAATCATAATCTTATGATCAAATAATTGCTGTTACATGCGCCTTCAATACTTGCCAGGCAATCTAATTTTTTGGTGAAATTTTGAAGTTGATGATAAAATGATGTTGCTCTAATATTTATGGGCCCCAGTATCATGAGAGTATGGTATGTATACTACTATGATTTACAAACACCATACTACACAGATTACTAGTACTATATTCTATTCCATATAATAGTAGTAATGTGTATGGTATAGTGTTTGTAAATCGTAGTATACATACCACACACCCTCCCATGATGCTGGGGGCCATGTTAAAATTTTGTCAACTTCCATTTAACTTGATGTATCTATTTAGAATTTAAAATATGTAGAACAGAATGCAATTGTAAGTTATCCTTTTGCTAAATAAAAGCATATCATTTGTAAATGAAATAAAAAATAAATCCAGAAAGGATTACTATGAACAATTCACTATTTACTTGCAATTGACTCAACAAATAAGTTTCTTCATGATTATAATCTCTATTTGAAAAGTTCACACTAGGATTCCACATTGAGTATAATACACATTACTACTATTATATTCTATATCCTGTGTAGTAGTAGTAATGTGTATGGTATAGTAAAGAGTAAATCATAGTAGTGTACATACCACACACACTCTCCCGTGATGCTGGGACTCCGCTCAAAATCGTACTTTAGAACTACAGGCATGCATCACATTATTATGTGTCCCATCCCAGGCAATTTGCTACATCCGTAACATGTTCTCGAACAATTTTATCTAATATATTATGCACATCTTTGCATCCTTGCACAGCAGTGTCAATAACTTTACTCAAATGATCTTCATGCAAACGACCATTCATTTCGAGAAAAACAATCTGGTCAGATTTTGGTAGCGTAGCAACAACAATTTCTGGTCCTTGAGAAGATTCTTCCATGTAATTGATGTCTGTGATCGGTGTATCCTCAATAAAACTTGCGCTACATGCACACACATAGTCTTTCAATGGAATACCAGCATCAATGATTGCAAGTGTTGCAGCATTAACACTTGCACAATAATTTCCACCATCTGACTGAAGAACCTGCAAATAATTGGAAAGGATTGAATCTAGCGGTTTGACTCAGTGTGTTGATCAGCATCGATAATTGAACAAAAATTGTGATCGAACAGTAATCGATTATATGTCCTATAAGTCGGACATATCATTACAATGACCTGATTGACCTCCTCACTCAAAAAATTCCTACCTCGACATAGATATCAATCTGTGACCGTGGATAAAGATGCGTCATGATGGCTGCCTCAAAAGTCTGTTTAAGATGCATTGTCATTTCAATCGATTTTCGATCGCCTCTGGGTCTTCGTTTTCTATCCCCTGTACTGAATGTTGCCATACTATATTGGCAATTCAAATACACCTTTGTATGTGATGCCTTACTCTTACTTCCCCTCACCTGTGAATGAAAATAAATGCATATATATAGTATTACTACTAAAAAATATTGATATCATATGATATGTATATAAAATATACATCATGGTTCCCTGCAGTACCGGGAGGTCGAAAAAAATACGGGAATTTTAGATTTGACACGGGGGTACAGGAAAATGGCAGGGATTCTGTTGATTTGGCCAAAAATAGGGAAATAGACTGGTATTTTCAGTTGTTTTCGGAAAATATAAAACGTCCTGTCACGTTTTTTTTATCAAGCTGTTCATTTGACAGTGTCGAAAAAGAAAAGAAAAAAAAAATCTAGTATTACGTGTCTTTTAGTCTGGCCCTTTTACTGAATGCTTAGGGATGGTTCTCAAATGACGTCACCCAGCAGGGGAGGGGGGGGGGGTGTTAGCAAAAGATGACGAAGCTTGACAGGGACGGGGAGGCAAAGATGACGTCACTTACCAGGAGGGGGGTGCTGCAAAGATTAGATTATGAAAGGTGACAGGGGGGGTGGGGGTGGGGTAAAAAAAGGCCAAAAATGAGGTGACGTCATTTGTGAACGATCCCTTACAGAGTAAGTTTGAAAATAACTAGTACAGCAATTGCAAGTTACGGGCAGTGCTCAAATTATGGGCACATCCTTGTAGCTTAGGTTTTAAGTAATGATCAGTAATACGTAATTCTCCAAGGGAACAAACACGTTTGACACTCCATCAAAACATAGGCCGTAGACAGACAAACGGAAATCCGTGAATGAACGTTAATTCCGATAATGTGAATTTAAATACTTTTCTTCATTCTAACAGCACCGAAATTTTTACATAATGAAACGTATTTGACACCAACATCAACGTAGATTTTCAATATATCTACAGTGTCTCAATGTGAAATATTTAAAACCACATTATCAACGTTCATTCATGGTTTTCCCGTTCATTTGTCTAATAATAAACAGAATTAATTTTTTTGAGAACGCAAAAGCTTGTAAATAGGTGCTCATCTCTTGAGAACTTGCAGAAGGCTATGGAGAACTTCCTAACTACACTAATTAAATTTAGACTGTACGTTTTCACGTAATAATACGGTAGATCTATACGGACACTGCTAAATTTAGGATACTAACTTCATGTGGGCCATAAACAGCAGCCAAAACCTTCGTGTTTCCTTGTTCTATGTAAGCAGAACCATCTGCCTGTTTAAACACACCCATTTTACATTGTATACGCCTCAATTCCTTGGGTCGTCGCCCATCAATTCTAAATCCCTGATCTGACAACAACTCCATGCTTTTTCTTTCAAAAGTAACTTCCGGTATCCGTGCAGTATGCCGCACTTCGTCGAATACTGGTCCTGTTTTTGGTTTTGCTGGAAAGAGATTGAATAATTCATTAGAGTAAAGTTCTATAATTTAAAAATGTATAGGTATCAAACGCCAACAATATGAATATTTTGGATTTCACAATTTGCCGTAATAATATTTGGATCGGTATTTAGTATTGCATCAATAAAAGATATATTTTAGAAGATGTGTTTGTTCCCTTAAATCTTACTATGATATGCGATGTTCTTAATTAATATATCTACGCATCAAATATTTTAAACATCATTACTGCCCGAAACGTTTATGGACATGTTTGCCCTAAAATGAAAAACATTTACGTCACGTGACACGAAGACCAGCAAGATGGCAACTTTGACAGAAAAATTTTGCTTTGCAATTGATCGTGGTGGTACTTTTACAGACGTTTGGGTACGATGCCCCAAAGGTAACACCAGGGTCATGAAACTACTCTCTGAAGATCCTGCGAATTATCACGACGCGCCAAGAGAGGGAATCAGAAGAATTTTGCAAGAGGCAAGTACACCGTCTTGAATGATTTGTTCGTGATGTTCTTACTCTCTGTACTATATCGGTCTTCATGAAACTACTGGAATATTTAAACTATTAATTACACCTGGGACGAATCACCAGTGTTTACAGGTGTATTATAAATCATTGGCTGGTAAAATGGTTTGGAATTAGGTTGACATGTACTTAGTATCTCGTCTTCTAGACTTATCTAAACAAAACACCCATGGAATTACTAGCTATGGAATTACTAGATCTCTAGATCTAGATCTATTAATAAAAAAAGATGAGAGTTTCATCAAAATCCTTTTTATTTTCAGGGCTTAACGTTAACTTTTAAAAGTGGGTGCCCATTCGGGCATGTGGGTGGCTGCTAGTAGCCTGCTACTGGGTGCCGAATGAAATATCTGGGTGCCCGAATGAAAAACATGTGTTATGAGAAATAAGTTTTATATGTTTAAAAAAGCTATTAGGGCGCCTTGCTATACACTAATTATAATAACTGTGTAACTGTTGGATACCAAATGCTTTTGATTTTCAAGATGTGATCAACAATGTTTTCAGTTTTTAGTTTTGGATCGGTATTATCTGCAGGTGAAAAATCAGATTTGAATAAAAACTTGTATAAGACAGACAAATAATAGGGCAAATTGTCTTTACAAACAAAAACATTTGATGGCTTTGCTTGTTCGGAGGCCAAAAATCGAAAAAGACGCAACAAGGTTCCTCATAAAATACTACTCATAACAAATTTCAAAACAAAAAAGAACTAGTCATGACTTAAGAATGACGATTTAAATATAAACTCATTCATGTAAATATCATTGACAAGCACCCATTTCACAAAGTACTGTAAATACACCATTTTAACTGTTTCAATCACGAAGGTTTTTATGATAATTTAGCAACGCCCATCTTTCTCAAAAGGAAGTATTCAACAAACCATTAAGAAAATAATAGAATCATAGGATTTCCACTATTATAAAGTTATCCTGTGTGTAATAATTTCTTTAATTAGGGATTGAAAATAGTAGGATGTAAATATTATTCTATCTAAATAACTGGACTTAAACTTAAAACAAGTCATCGAACTATGGAATGAATGATGAAATATTGCCAACAATTTCTGGGTGCCCCATTGGGCATGTAACCATGGCTGACTACATGCCCAGCTGAGCCTTCTGCATGCCCGGGCATGCGGCACCCACATCAAAATCCTTTTATTTTCGTCGGCAGCGGCGGCTTTTTGTCTGGCTGGTCACTGGTGTAACTGCAACTCCTGCAAAGGTCACTGGTGTAACTGCAACTCCTGCAAAGGTTTCACGCACAGAAACTACAAGCAAGTGCAGCAAGCCTGATTTTCAATGCTGATGCAGACCTCTGCAAGATTTGCATATAGATTATTGCGTCGCTTCAGCTCAGCTGTTGGAGCAAGCATTGTGTTTCGTTCATTTGTAACTAACTAACTATGTAACTAACTAACTATGTATGTATGTCTCCGGACAAGCTAGATCTTTAACCGTTGCACCGATTTCGTTCAAACTTTACACGACTATGAGGTAAGAGACGACACCAAAGTGATTCCATTTTGGGCGCTCTGCCAATTGAATTATGCTTTCTAGAAGCGCTTTTTATGACATTTAATCATATTCAATGCACTAGTATTCCAACAAAAAAAAAAAATCAATATTCCAACATAGCAGCAAAAATATTGATTATTGGTTGAAACTGATACTGATTATTATCTGTTATTCAATACTATTATATGGCAACAAAAAAATATCTTTTTGCTGGATATATTGATTCTGATTCATTCTGATGTTTTCTCCTCAAATTCATAAATTTCTTGATTGTAAAGTATAGATTATTTCAGTACATATCTTAATTGCCCATAAGTCAACGCGTCGTTCTAGCGATGCAGTGTTCTTTGAACACTTTTGATCTAGTTTCATTAGCGAATAGTTTGGTATGTGCCACAGAGGCAGTGCACAGAGGTGATGATTTGTAGCTTGCACATGGTCTCTGAATTTTTATTCTGGTTGAAAGGACGGTGCACTGGCAATGTTTCCATTTATCGTCTTGTAGAACATCACAAGTTTCTGATTTCTATGTGGGTCTTCTATATCTTTCAATTGGAATTCGTTTGTTACATACATGTAAATATGTAAAGTATATCCGTAATAAATGATAACTTTACTTACCAAGATATTGAGTGGATAAGGAGTTAGACTTGTGATCTGAAGATCATGACTTTGATTCCCGTCGAGTCTGGTGATGGGTCTTGAGTAAACTCATACCTAAACAGTTGTACACTGCTCTGTTGCACCTGTAAATTAGATAGGTAGAGGTTAGGCAAGTGAGCACTAATGTTGATTGGAAAAAGCTCCGTCTGAGCCATGGTTATAATATTCTGTATACTCCCCAGGAGTTAAAGACCATACAGTGTGCAAAGGATGCTGCCAATGTTTGGCCATATACATCTACATTGTATTCTTAAAGAAGATACACTGATATCCTTGAATCTGTTCATTGTGACATCAACTTACATCGACTGCCCTATATATGCAAAGGATTTGCCCGTACATTGTAGGCACATATACAGTATTGCTGCATTGCTTTGCCTGGACATAGATCGTATGTCAACCATGGTTTAGGAATCTCCCAGGGCGTACAGCGTAAGTCATATGTGCGTACAACACACGTTTGACACAGGTTGATCTCACGGTGACCACAATGATATGATTCCCACTGCCGCTGTACTGATAACGCGCATGTACCAGTGGCCGAATGGATAGGAAGTTGAACTTGTGACCAAAAGGCCGATTGGGTCTGTTGATGGGTGTTGAGCGATCCTACCTCTAACAGGCTGCACACTGCTCCATGGCACCTACATCGTTAATTAGTAACAGGTCATTGGATTGAAAGAGTGAACACGGTAAGTGATTAGTATTGTGCTTTGAATCGGGTGCCATTGTAAGAATGGGAGAATGATCAATAAAGTGTGCGTATGACCTGGTGTGTAAAATGTAAAGTCGTGAGAACACTATAATCATGGCTATAAACTACCACATTTATATTTATAATGCACTGAGCCAGTGCTGCATGTGCCCATGCCTTTATGATTGCCACTGTATGAGGAAAAATGCTACAGGCGCTGCAAATCTTAAAACCCTTACATTCACAATGTCCGCATGGCCAGTTGTTGTGTTTAAGTTTAAGGTTTTCTCAAAAATGTTAAGATGAATTTTTAGAAAGAAAAGCATTGTCAGCTTTTAGATGGCGAGGCTGATGGATATTCATTTTATTTTTGGATTTATTGTACAAATAGAAAACAAACATAGATTACATTTTCATACTTTAATATAATCTATGCCTGTATCATTAGAAGTATTCAATGTTTAATGTATATAATATATACAATATTATTGTCACTGTATTTTTTAAAATTAGCTGCTATCAATACGATTTTTATCAGTATGGTTTTCAAATCCCCAGTCTGGGAGGCAGTAAGTAATGTAAGGTACAAATTAACCATTGTTTGGTTATATATTATGATAGACTATCTATACAAAGTATTTTA
>CM032661.1:20903888-20948858 GCA_019095985.1 Streblospio benedicti
CAAGCTAGATCTTTAACCGTTGCACCGATTTCGTTCAAACTTTACACGACTATGAGGTAAGAGACGACACCAAAGTGATTCCATTTTGGGCGCTCTGCCAATTGAATTATGCTTTCTAGAAGCGCTTTTATGACATTTTTAATCATATTCAATGCACTTAGCCAACAAGAAAAAATCAATATTCCAACCTAGCAGCAAAATTGATTATTGGATTTGAAACTGATACTGATTATTATCTGTTATTCAATACTATTATATGGCAACAAAAATATCTTTTTGCTGGATATATTGATTCTGATTCATTCTGATGTTTTCTCCTCAAATTCATAAATTTCTTGATTGTAAAGTATAGATTATTTCAGTACATATCTTAATTGCCCATAAGTCAACGTCGTTCTAGCGATGCAGTGTTCTTTGAACACTTTTGATCTAGTTTCATTAGCGAATAGTTTGGTATGTGCCACAGAGGCAGTGCACAGAGGTGATGATTTGTAGCTTGCACATGGTCTCTGAATTTTATTCTGGTTGAAAGGATGGTGCACTGGCAATGTTTCCATTTATCGTCTTGTAGAACATCACAAGTTTCTGATTTCTATGTCGGTCTTCTATATCTTTCAATTGGAATTCGTTTGTTACATACATGTAAATATGTAAAGTATATCCGTAATAAATGATAACTTACTTACCAAGATATTGAGTGGATAAGGAGTTAGACTTGTGATCTGAAGATCATGACTTTGATTCCCGGTCGAGTCTGGTGATGGGTCTTGAGTAAACTCATACCTAAACAGTTGTACACTGCTCTTTTGCACCTGCAAATTACCGGTAGAGCACTAATGTTGATTGGAAAAAGCTCGTCTGAGCCATGGTTATAATATTCTGTATACTCCCCAGGAGTTAAAGACCATACAGTGTGCAAAGGATGCTGCCAATGTTTGGCCATATACATCTACATTGTATTCTTAAAGAAGATACACTGATATCCTTGAATCTGTTCATTGTGACATCAACTTACATCGACTGCCCTATATATGCAAAGGATTTGCCCGTACATTGTAGGCACATATACAGTATTGCTGCATTGCTTTGCCTGGACATAGATCGTATGTCAACCATGGTTTAGGAATCTCCCAGGGCGTACAGCGTAAGTCATATGTGCGTACAACACACGTTTGACACAGGTTGATCTCACGGTGACCACAATGATATGATTCCCACTGCCGCTGTACTGATAACGCGCATGTACCAGTGGCCGAATGGATAGGAAGTTGAACTTGTGACCAAAAGGCCGATTGGGTCTGTTGATGGGTGTTGAGCGATCCTACCTCTAACAGGCTGCACACTGCTCCATGGCACCTACACGTTAATTAGTAACAGGTCATTGGATTGAAAGAGTGAACACGGTAAGTGATTAGTATTGTGCGCGAATCGGGTGCCATTGTAAGAATGGGAGAATGATCAATAAGTGTGCGTATGACCTGGTGTAAAATGTAAAGTTGTGAGAACACTAGAATCATGGCTATAAACTACCACATTTATATTTATAACGCACTGAGCCAGTGCTGCATGTGCCCATGCCTTTATGATTGGCACTGTATGAGGAAAATGCTACAGATGCTGCAAATCTTAAAACCCTTGCATTCACAATGTCCGCATGGCCAGTTGTGCCCCTAGTTTAAGGTTTTTCTCAAAATGTTAAGGTGAATTTTTAGAAAGAAAAGCATTGTCAGCTTTTAGATGGCGAGGCACGCGTGGATATTCATTTTATTTTGGATTTATTGTACAAATAGAAAACAAACATAGATTACATTTTTCATACTTTAATATAATCTATGCCTGTATCATTAGAAGTATTCAATGTTTAATGTATATAATATATACAATATTATTGTCACTGTATTTTTTAAAATTAGCTGCTATCAATACGATTTTATCAGTATGGTTTTCAAATCCCCAGTCTGGGGAGGCAGTAGTATAGGTCATAATTGCTTTAAGAATAGACTTTACAAAGAATAGAATAGACTTTACAAAGGTTTGGAAATCCACACAAGATCTAGATGCTTTCAGCGATACTGTGACCAGCATTTTGACACATATTAATAAGACAGACACATCATGACAACAACGTCTAGCATAACAAAATTATTTTTTGAATTCTGAAATTTACAAATTAAAGGAACAGCAAGATAAGACAATAATGACAATTTAAAATACTTATTTTTAGGAATTGGGTACACCTATACCTCAGGAGGGACCTGTTCCAACAACACACATAGAATGGATACGCATGGGCACAACTGTAGCAACTAATGCCCTCTTGGAACGCAAGGGTGAACGCATGGGTTTGGTCATTACAAAAGGGTTTAGGGATTTACTGCATATTGGCAATCAAGCTCGACCTAAAATATTTGATCTGGTAAGATAATCTTTTCATTGTTTAATTGGAATTCATTGTGAATTTAGATAATGTTTTTTTGTTGTTTTTTTTTGTTTTTTTTTTTTTTTGGGGGGAAATAACCAATCAATTTGCATCATTTTATGACATTATTAAACAACTGTATAACTAAACAAAATGGAAAATAATCACGTATTATCTTGAGGATTCCATTTTTGACCATAGATTGCCTGGGTCCCTTGACGAATCATTAATACATGTACTTCCAGTCTTCCACATGTAAATATTTCTTTTTTTTTAAATTTCTGGTAGGAAATTGTAACTCCTGATGTTTTGTATGAAGAAGTGATAGAGGTTGAAGAACGAGTCGTACTTCAACAGGACAAATGTCAAATTAAAAGAGAATGTCCAGTCTTCTCAGGAACCACAGGAGAAAGGGTGATTTATTTGTTGTATTTTATTGAATAGCTGCCATGGCGCTTATTAACTTCAAACAGCTCATTCATCCAGCGCTTTTTAAAACCGGTGTTATTAGGAGGCCTACGCTTAACAAACAGAATATCGGCGGTGTCACATTGAGTAAGGTGTGTCTACACCATGCTTGGAACATTTTTATTCCTGATCCAATTTTGACAGTTCGCATAATTTTAAAGATAATAACATCGTAGAAATGAATATCTATACCAGTACATGATCATGATTCATTTATAACATTACCATAAAGAAATTGTGTTTATTGCATCCAGAATTTAGGTGCATTCATACATGTTATACTACTAGTTTGCTCTGGCATTTTATGTTCATGATATGTCATTTTGGTGTCATATTGTTGTGCATGATGAAAGTTTCAATGTTCATTTTAATTTAATATGGGTTACGGATGGAGCGACCGTACTATGAGAGAGACAGAATCAATATGACCTGTCAAGTTTTGATCGATAAATTGCCAAACATAATTATTGTATTTAAAGAATTTATTGGATACCAATAGAAACCAAAGTTAACCATTTTTGGCGAGACTTTCGTTGTTATCACAACAACTTCATCGGGCCGAGTGCAAAATTGGTATCCAATAAATTCTTTAAATCATGAATAAAGAAACCCAGGATGAATCAAACATACATTCAGTTATAATTATTGTAGTAATTTCGCAAACACATCACAGTGCGTCAGTAGTTCAAAACCGGCATTTAAGTCAATATTTGAGCTGCTACACCTAGCAATTGATCAAATAACTGCGGATTTGAAGGCTAGACCTGCTATTCCAGAAAGTACGGTATTCTAAATAAAGCATTGGTACTGGCATCAAATTGTCTTCAATATCAGACATATACCTTTTATAAACTACCGTATCCCCGTGCATTAAAGCACATGTGCTCATAGCCGAAAAAAGTGCCTTTTGGGCCTTTTGGACAAGGTAAAAAGTTCTCTTTTAAACACACATGTGCTAAACTTCGAACACTACGCCCACCCCCATTTCGGCGATGAATAAGCATTGGATTTTGACTATATAGAACCACCAAGTTTCTTAACCATGGGTTCTTACGTGTTAATGTACAGTATAGGACTGCAACGATACACCGATGCATCGCTGAATCACGATTTATTTACTCACAATTAAAGTATCGATATGATTGTCTATATCGCGATACTTTCACGATATAACTGTTAAATGAATTTATATGCAAAATATTGCATAATTCAAGGTAAATCTTTGTCTTTTCCCATGAGTATGGGCACCGCCATCTTTGCTGTATTGCGAACGGCGTTACTAACTAAATGTCAATTGAATGACGAACGGCGCTCCGCTATTTCAGTATAGATTTCTTGCGCTACTAGTCGTAACGTACAGCGTGTACAGACTGTTGTGTGTTTTGACGTATGTTTTTTGTTACCGTGATGTGTATCGTATCGCCAACAAAGTATCGTGATGTGTATTGTATCGTTGCTCAAGCGTATCGTTACAGACTTAGTACAGTAGTAGTCTACCTACGCGGGCGATGATGAGTGTACTGACTTTTGACACTGTGTACGATGTTTTCCTTTTATCATCAATGGTAACTATTAGTTTCATATCTTTTCTAGCAATGCAGTCTTCGTATTCATCACTGTCACAAGGATTTTCATAGCTTGGTAACATCGTACAAACCTAATTTAATAAATACTTGAACTCCGGATGTTCGCCATTATAAATCATACTCACGCAATAAGAGATATACCGAAAGCATTTAACAGTCAGTAGTCCAAGTCGATTATTGATTTCTTATGCATTATAATGAGGTCGCGTTGTGTAAAGCTCCTACAGAATCGCGTATTGTTTACAACAAGAACGATGCCGGTAAGATATGTTTTGAAAAAATATATTATTTATCAAATCTCACTTTGGGTGTATTCTAGCTGCAGATTAACACAAATATATATCTTCTAGTATGTGGACGGTTCAAGAAAATTGAGACCGGTTAATCAGCCCTGCAAAACCGAACCGTAACCGGTTAACCGCAAATTATCACTCACCAAAGTATTTCATTTCATTTTTAGGAAATGCATGCATGGTGCATGATCAAATGATAACTAAATAAATGCCTACATAATAAGTACTGCAAATATGTTACATGTGTGAGTAGATCTAGTCAAAAGGAACGTGTTACATGTGTATCGAGTAAATCTACTCTCATGTTTAGAAATGTCGAGCGAAGCGATATATTGATTAGATACTCTGTATCTAAAAAAATTAGCGGTTCATGCGTTTTGGGTTCTAACGTTCACCGGCAAGGAGGAAAATTATTGAACGTGACATATTATATCATGCAGAATTAATGAAATGTGGGGAATATATAGCTTGGTAATGAAAATAATCATCAAAATTAATAACCGGTTAGTCAATCTAAGAACCGGTTATGTATAGAAAATCGACCATAGCCAGTTAACCGGTTAACCGTCCACATACTAATATCTTCAAACATTGATTCAAACTCCCGTTGAAGGTTTATATCGATGTTCATTCTGAATTATTGATGAAAAATAGTGAAACGTGTCGGAGCTTCTAATATCACCCAAAGCATGTTTGTGGTATGTCCAAGCATGTGAGTATGGGACTTACGAGGGTGAGTTTGTTTTATTTCACGTGTCTCTGATCACTCGTGGGTGTTCAGGGCGGACATGCCTGTCAAACATTTTGAAGGGAAATTGATTTTTGTTCTCTGTTATAAGCACATGTGCTTAAATTTGAAAGTTAACCATGTGTTCAATGTTAAGCACTTGTGCTTTAATGCGCGGGGATACGGTATGTATATCTATACTGGATACCTTTTCTATTAAAACTAATATCATGATAGATTATGTAGAGACATTGGAAATAAATAAATCTTTTTTATTTACTTATCTATTCTGTTATTAAACCCCACTGGATCAGGACAATGCTCTGTGGGGTTATGAGTGACAAGTATATATATTACATCTCAAGTGTATGCATAATGAAGTAGAGCAACAAAGAAAAATGAAGCAACCAGGTACTTATATATATGTGTGTGTTAAATGATTTCTGATTAGGTAGAGATCTGGAAGGCAGTGAACAAGGAGAAGTTGAAGGCAGACCTTTTGTCAGTCCTCAATAAGGGCATAACAAGCCTTGCTGTTGTCCTCATGCACTCTTACACGTGAGTGGGATCTATGTTTTTTATAAGAAAATAATCAGTGAAAAACAGCATGTTAAACCGAATTTAACTGTGTCACCACATGTTTTCAAATATTATCAGTGAAATAGCTTGTTAATTGAAGTTTTGCTGTGTCACCATGAGTTAATCTAATATTATTAGGGAAGTGGCTTGTTAGATTCAGCTTTAGCTGTGTCATCATGAGTTATTTTTTCTGTAAAAGGCCCATTCAATTCATACTTGGCATGTACTTTAGTGAGATTGGAGAGGTGATCCCTCTATAGTATATTGTAATGAGCAATGATCCAAAGAAGAGTCACATTGAGGGGCAAACCATCCTGAAATATAGAGCAGGGTGTTCTTTAATCCTCAGGCCATTTCTAACTTAATCTATTCATGTAACATTTTGATTACATTCTTTAATGTATAGTAGGGGTCAAGGGATACCCGTATACCAAAGACATTTTGGCATGGGTGCCCCTCTCTGTGAAACTCTGTTTCTATAAAAGCTATCTCTTCTCAAAAAGTTTTATTATCTTTTGTAAATTAGCTACATGGCCCATGAGCGTGAGGTCGGCGAACTGGCCCTGTCCTTGGGCTTCACTCACGTGTCCTTGTCACATGACACAATGCCAATGGTCCGCATTGTCCCACGAGGTTACACAGGTACATGTACTTCTCTTTATTCTTTCAACTCTCCTTGTGTTGTTGGATAAGATTAATGTATAACCATTGACGAAGAATCCCATGTATATGTAAGATTAATGTACAGCCATTGACAAAGAATTCCATGTACATGGTCAAATTGTATTGTGAATCACACTTTACAATGGGACTTTGTTATCTTGAACTCTGATAACTCAAATGTATGGAAAAGTCAGTAAATAACCTGTTCCCTTCATGATTATGTTTTACATTATTAATCACTGCTAGCTTGAAATTTCAAATAACTCACATTTTATGCCCTCTTGCAATTTGAGTTAAACAGTAGGTCCACCTGTATCTTTAATCATTCTGCACAATCATAATAAATGCAAATATGTACCTGTTCTGTATTTTTTTGACTATTAATAACATTTTTTTTTTAAATTCACAGCTTGCGCCGATGCATATTTAACACCTCATGTGAAAAAATACGTCAAAAGCTTCTGCTCTGGATTCCAGGATATTGAGGTATTTTAATTTTATGGTTAATGAACAGACAATTATGATTACTTGAAGGAAAATTGATTAGTGTATCTAGTTCTCTGCAATAGACAATTATTAATACTTTCATCTTATTGTAAAGAAACACTAGATAAAATATTAAATTTGTTTAGTACATGTCATTTGTTGATGACAGAACTTACAGTGAGCTTTACTTGATTATCAATGGAGTGTTAATTTTTGTTTATTTTTGAGCGTTATCCCATATCAGTTGTCAAAGGAATTCTAATATTAAATGAAATACAGCATTTTAATAGCAAAAATTCGTTACTTCGACAAGATGCTGAAAACAGGTCAGATCGGTGACGTACACCTCTGACGTCATTTCTTAAATATAGCCATTTAACTTCAGTAGAAACCTTTGCAAATCATGGCCAAAATGCATGGTCTTTGTCCGATAAATATATGGTTTAGGAACTCTTAATTTATATCCAAATAATCTTGGTTCTATCAATATCATGCTACCATGTAGCAAGGTAACTAAAAGTATGTGTATCTTCGAAAAATTGCCTATTTATATTGTCAATAAAATGCCATGTGCCGAGTTGTTTCGTGTTTGTATACAAAGACAACGCACTACCCATGAGCCTCGTGGTCGGATCTCGCTTTGATTGGACGAGAGAGACGCGCCCCCAATGCATTGCAAACATCTGGTTATGTAAACATTAGCAATTTCATGGATTATCATCGATATACAGGATATACAACCCGAATTTACAGTCAGGATTTATTTTTACTCAACCAACAACCGGCAGACATAAAGAAGTTCCACTCCCGCCATGTGTATGTCTCGGAATGCTACGAAAATTGCCGTCATCTCATTATCGGACCACGAGGTTCACTGTTTGCAAGATTGCCATTTAGATGGTCGCATTTTCGGTAGCATTTCGTGACATTACCATCGATTGGCGTAGCTCTTTTAAAGATATCCTGCTATTTCGTCGATGAAAAATATATTCCTGCATGACAATTCGTGTTGTCACCCTATGTATCATTGATAATCCATGATTTTCGTCTAAAATCAAATATGGAGGTCATGCCAGGCCGGTTTGGTCGATGACAGTGGGGGCGCGGCCCTCTCAACCAATGAGCACTCGCTGCCTCTTTTTCGATATACGATGTCGTCAGTAATTTGACCTAGTTGTGGTGAAATGTTCGCACGTATTTTTTGTTTACATTGGAAATAACAAAGAAATTATCAGATTATTTCTAATATTTAGAATCATCCGTGAACTGCCGGTCACAAAGTATAAAATATCGCTTTAGGTCACTTAATATATGAAGATTATATATATGTAAATGTTTTTTTTAGTATGTTCGAAACCCCATTTTATTTGGACTTTGGAGGTGAGTTACGGGTTATTATGTCCCATATATGATACGGTTAGATGTATTTAAGTGTAACCTGGAGGGAGGTTAACTGTAACCTGATGGGAGGTTATGAAAGATTTGAGTTATCAGAAATCTTGAGTTATGAGAATCAGAGAATGATATGTAATGTAAAATAAGATGAAGGGAAAGCTTTATTTGCTCGAGTTATTCTTAAATTTGAGCTATCAGGGTTTTAGATTGACAGTCCTATTGTAAAATATATATAAAAGTAGCATAATGTCACATCATGTGTATTATTTATCAATTTTTCTTGTAATATCAGGTGATCTGATCCTACAACGAAAACTTGCAACATAATCATGAAGATTAATATAATTTGGGGATCATTTTTGCGTGATCAAAAGCGATCTTTTTTGTAAAAAGTCTATCAAAATTACTAGTTGTTTGAACTGTTCAGTTGAAATCCTATGTATTCATGTCATCAATATTCTCTGATTTTCATTTAGTAAATTTGACTATGAAACTATTGCAGCTCACTAATCAATATAATTGCAATATGACAGTAGTAACACTTTATGTAATAATCTACCATGCTTGATATGTGTCTACTGTAGGGCTCATGCATTTCGCTTTATATTGTTCACTTGTATATTGACAGACAACCTTAAAGAGAGGCTTTACAAAAAAATAAAAATCCCCCCCCTTGCTATCCGGATTGATCACATATCTGTCAATCATTAATTATTTGTATTGAATATTTTGTTTAAAATATGAATGTATTGTATTAACAAAACGCTGGAATGCAAAATCTCGTGTGTGACTCACTATGTAGATTGAATCCCAAGACTTTTCCAATATTATCTACATGTGCATGTGTGGCCTATTGCAGTCATCATCAATGTCATTATTCTAGAATGTCTATTTTATGGTGTGTGATATTTAGGTACATCCACTGATGTGAGTCGATACGCTGGTCAGTACGAGCATGTGTTTGAAACAACAACAGCCGGGGTCACCATACAGGCCCCTCAGGTTAGCACATTATTACTCCATATCATAAAGAAAGTGTCTCTATAAAGTAATGGGGGATGTATTGCTATTCTTATAAGTTCTAACAAGTTTTTTTTTCATTGTTCATATGCATATTTTGTAAGGTTTTTAACTAATTGCACATATACAGATTATATACATAATTATGACACATAGAAGTACATGAGCAGAAGAATATTGGTAGATACACATCAAGAAACACATTACAGTTGCACCTGTTCATCTCAAAGTCTTTAAAGTCAAATTTATGGATACGTTGTTCAAATAAGCATTTCTCTGAAAGATACTTTACCATTTTTCAAATTCCTTTTTTTACTCGCTCCAAGTTAAGTCATTAACTGATTGATCATTATATTGAATTTTATGACCATCCGAAATCTACAGATACTCTCCGTGCCTTTTGCAGTTGGACATCAATACAGTAGCAGCCGGCGGTGGCTCACAGCTGTTCTTCCGCGCTGGCATGTTTGTGGTTGGTCCCGAGTCGGCGGGTGCTCACCCCGGACCCGTCTGCTACAAGAAAGGTATAGTGCAACTACTCCACATGGATATGTTTGTATGAATTGACTTCAGCTACATTGTTTTTTTAAGTATGATATGAAGCCGCTTTAGTGAACAATGATTTAACCGTATGACGTATGTTACAGGGCTATGTGTGTATGGATTGACTTCATGTATGATGTACCCTTGTAACAGTCAAAGTATGAAACTTATGAACATTTGCTCAAGGACCACAGGCTTTAAAACATTAAAAAGTAGTCTGCTCTGACAAAACCTGCCTGACTCTTAATTACATTAAGATGGTAGCCGTAAAAATGTAGCATGGCCTTGAACCTATGAAATTAGCCAGGCCTTGCTTAAATCAGCGGCCATAGGGCCATTGAAAAGACCTTTTTTTTCATACCTTGGCATAGTAAGCACCTGTGTTGTAGACGCTTCTGTTCAACACTTTGCAAATGAGGACAATTTGTTTCTCTATATTTGTTTTATGTTTAGTCATTCATTTCATAGATGCTTTCTTTTTGTCATTGCAGGAGGCCCATTAGCAGTCACTGACGCCAACCTTGTCCTAGGTCGCCTCATGCCAGACTATTTTCCAAAGATATTTGGTCCCAATGAAGATGAACCCCTAGATAGTGCAGCTACGCGACGAGCATTTGAAAAACTTCTTCAAGAGGTAATCAATCTAAGATGTCATTCAGGGAGGACGGTGGTGGTGTGTTATATGTACTCATTACATAGTTTGAAAAAAACCCAAATCACATGCCGTATTGTTTTTGCTCCTTTTTTCCCAGTCAATACTTTTTCACACACATGCAGCTCTTATAGAAATTTCTCGCACAGGCCCATTAATTTTGAAAAATTCCTTTCATTTATACAGTCATTTCACACATCTTTGTAACAACGACTAGACTGTTAACATTCTGAACAGCTAAGCAAAATGTAAATTTCACCATTCAAAGTCCTCTTTACCATTCAGCCGACCATTTGAGGATGTTGAACTGGTTAATGGCCGGCCGCAGTCTTTCCTTCCAGATATTGCATCTATTAGTCATTTAGACATTTTCTGTGTATTCGAAATCATATCTACTGATTTTGAATAGGTCTTATTGAAAATGTCAAATCTAATAACGGTTCATCTCTTCCAATTTACAAAATCTGATGGATATACATGTAGGTGCTGAATAATGGCGTAATTTGCAGCATACATTGTGAGTTGAGTACTTAACAACTGACACATGGTGCCAGTTTAAATGACACAAACCATCAGTCCTGGCATTATGTGGTTGATGGGACTCAGCTTGTTTACTAATTGGATTAACCTTGTCCAATGTTAGTGAACTTTTCTGTTAAAACAAAAAATAAACTATTGTTATCAGTCAACTTTACCAGTGTTTATCGACTTTTCCTTAGCTTCTTTCTTTTTGCTAGTAAATCCATTACGGTATATTCAAACTATTAATCACATCTGTTGCTTATTTAGTACATTATGCACCGACCATAAACGACAGTTTTGATATTGGAGATTATCAGTGTGTGTTGTTACTACATTTATTTTTTATTAATCATTGACCAACTTGTAGATTAAAGTTGGAGTTAAAGACTGTGCTCAGTGATAAAAATATTTGTCCTGTAAAACTGTTATCAATAAACAATGTCTTTTCAGTTTTAAGTTTAACAAAATTATGTTATATAATTTTACGTGTAACTGTGATAACTGTGATATGTATCACAATTTTTAATCTATGAAGGCATGCCATCCATCTTGTTTTTTTTAGAATACTCAGTATGAGTATATTAAGTCATATAATTGGAATATTTTTACTGGACATACCATGGGTTTTCAATGACAAATTTAATTTTGTAAGAGATTAGATATTAGAAAGTCTTCCATCACCTCAGTTATGCTACTATACTCCGCCTTTTTCTGTGTGAAGTACTTGTCAAGTCTCTTGTAAATATGTTATAAGGTCAATGAGTTTGAGGTGTCCAGCCAGGAAGCAGGCAGCATAAAGGAAGTGCCCAACCTATCTGTGGAGGACCTGGCCATGGGCTTTCTCCGGGTGGCAAATGAGGCCATGTGTCGGCCAATCAGAGCACTCACTCAGGTTTGTAAAGAACAGAAAATCTCATCTGCTCAAAGTTAAATGTCTCTTACTTAAATATCCTTTGTTTGAGGGATTCGAGAACCTGTTTAGTTTCAAATACCAATAATTGAGAGAATAAAATCACATCAAATGAAGACATTTGTCGAGATCTCATATTTCATAGCTTATGATGTCTATAACAACTGAAAACTTGCTTAATTAGTACATTATGCACCGACCATAAACGACAGTTTTGATATTAGAGATTATCAGTGTGTTGTTACTTTTCAGGGTAATTTTTTATACGATAAAATAAAGTCATACGCACACAGAGTTGAATGCCATTTTTGAAATTTGATAATTTATAAGTGTCAGTGTTCTTACACTTCAGGGTAAAGGGTATGACACGTCGCGTCATGTGCTTGCCTGTTTTGGTGGGGCAGGAGGTCAACATGCTTGTGCCATTGCTAGGTCTCTGGGCATGAAGACCGTCTTTATTCATAAGTAAGTCTTGTAAATAACAAACTCTACACTTTTTTCTATATTTAAGTTTTAGATTTTGCTTATTATGTGAATTGCACATTGTGAAACATAGATTATGTAGCTCATATATATCCAACTTAAAGACCTCTATGGTGAAGGCCTTGATGGTAGTATACTGACTTTCATGAGAAAAACAATCTTTGTTGATTAATTACACGAGTGTGTATAGGAATTTCAGTGGTAGTTTATCTGTGTGAAGTTTTCCATATTTATTTACATACAATAGGTTGTAATTTTATGCAAATGATTATAGAATCCTAATTTGTAATTGTCAATTTGTTTTATCAACCTTTCAGTTCAATATGAAATCAATCCTTTGGTATCATGTCACAATTATGTATACGTATAAACCAAATGTATACATCTGTATACATATGTTAATAGACCGTTATAAATGCTAATTAAAGATTTTTATTGTATTGAAAATCAAAGGCACCAATATTATTCTTTGAACCCATCTAAATATGCCTTTTGAATACATATGTTAAGATATATAATATTTCATTTTTGTTTTTATTCTTTTATTTAGTGCACTTATAAACTAGCATTTATGTCCACAAACCCTGATGCTGTTGCCTGTGTTGAAAATAAAAGTTGCTTTAGCATATTTTTTTCACAAGATTGATGACATGTTCCAATGACAAGTGCTATTTTAGCAGTCTCCCTACAGATCAGAGGTGGAAAGTTGTGAAATGTAGAAAATGATAAATTGCTTTGTCCGAGTGGTTAATGATCCCAACTCACAGCCTCAAGGAACAGAAACTGATAGCAAATCCCAGTGTGGGCAACTCCATGATTAATTTTGTTTTGCACAGTTTCCTTGACTTTTTGTCACTTTTGTCATATACTCAATGTAATGACAGCCTGAGCTGATTTCAATACTGTGTTAAAGATTATGATTAAATTTGATACATATAATTTACTTTTTTATATTGCTGACTAGATATGATTGACCAGATAAAACTTGATTAGATTACGTTGTTACCTTCAAGTTTTCAAATAAGATAACATGTTATTTAGAATTATGAAAATATATACAATATGTTCGCCTGCATGCGTCACACTTTGTGATGTGTCATACCATACTGATCCGGTAGCTAATCAAAGTGTATTGCAAATGTGTTGAGTCTGAAAGTTACCCAGTTTGCAACAGATAGAAACCCAGCCCAGAGTCCGCTTTCTTCTTCTATACTGCAACCCTATCCCTACTTTGAACCAGTCTTTCCCATCCTACACTGACTAAACTGATGACATGTGTAATCTAAGGGTTGCTTTGCTGCAGATACGCTGGCATCTTGTCAGCCTATGGCATGGCGCTGGCTGACGTCGTGCATGAGGCACAGGAGCCCGCTGCATCTGTGTACGCCCAAGGTAGGTACCGCTCTTATTACAACAGTAATAATACAGTAGATCCTCTATTTAAATAAGACATGCTCTTATTACAACAGTAATAATACAGTAGATCCTCTATTAAGACAACCTGTACGACTGGTATGTCGGTCTTAATAGAGAGGTGGTCTCGTTATGGGGGTTGACATCAGTGAGGTAGTCTTATTTGGAGGTTCTACTGTAAAATAAATATATATGTAATGACTAAGTTTTACATTGGTGAGGTCAGTTTATGGAGCTTGCTTTTACTTGAGCACGTCTTTACAATAAGTATTTCAACGTGGCAATTCATCTTCATATGAGCATCTGGCCGTTTAATTGATATTTATGATAATAATGCTTTTAAGTAGCGGTATGTCTCAATAAGCTTAAATGTGCTCAAAATGGTTTCAGCTTCTTTTGCCGAGATTGATGCAAGGCTCGACGATTTAGCCTCTCACTGCCATAAGGAATTGGCAGCACTTGGATTTCCTGACTCCCATATAACAACACAACCATTCCTACATCTGCGATACCAAGGCACAGATTGTGCGCTCATGGTGAACCCAGATGACTACCTGGCAAAAGATGGAACGTCAAAGCATGGGGACTTTCATGCTGCTTTCTTGGAGAGGTAACCATGGCTGTGGGGAGAGGGAAACTTTTGTTTATGTTGTCAAAAAGTGAAGAAACCCATTGGATTTTTAATATGAAATTGTATCTATTTTTAAGGTATCAGCGCGAGTTTGGTTTTGTGATGCCTGACCGTGATGTTATTGTGGATGATGTGAGAGTGCGGGGAATCGGACGCTCCCATGTCGACGTCAATCATTCTATACCCAAAGCAGATGGTCCAGCTCCTGTTGAAAAGGTGTCATTTTAGAACATCCAATTAGTTTTTTATATTTTTTTAATTTCATCATCGTATTAGTTTTTATTGAATGTACATGACTGTATGTTATGCAATGTAAATTACATTAGAGATGAGACCTGTATGTTAAGGATAGCCCTCTGTCTGAAACTTACTTCTAGCTAGTGCTTTCCTTTGTGTCACTGGTAAATTCCCGCTTCATATTCTGATATGTTTTTTGTGATTTTAAACGTCATTTTAATCTTAATGCATCATTGTTCTCGCAAGTCTATATTAAGGAATTTCGATTAAGATGGAGATGTGAAAAGCATAGTACAATAATTGTTTTGATGAATACTGTAAACTGCTTGATGAAGGATTGATTATTCTAAAACATTCACTCCATTTCAGACAGTGGATGTGTACTTTGAAGATGGTTACCACAGCACAAATGTGTTACTACTGAAGAAGCTGTTAGCTGGTCACCAGATCACAGGGCCTGCAATCATCATCGATCAAAACAGGTAAAATCTGAATTCATATTAGTGGAATAAAATCTTTTTCTGAAGACCACATTGGAGATTTAGTGACCTTGGTCCTAGAACATACTTGGGATATGTAGGTACTTTTTCTGAATTTATTACGAATCACTACAATTCCATAATATGCGTACTCAATAAGAAGACCAACAGTTTCATTTATGCATCATTTATCCACTTGCACCAAGACACCATTACATCGAATTAAAGAAATAAATACATGTTGAATAAATAGCGTTCAAAGTCTAGAAATGTCTTTTAAAAAAAAAAGCATATATTCCAAAATACCACAACATGTAAACCACGTGCAACTCTGACACATATTCTACAATAATTATATAATGTTACCCGTAGAATAATCAAGAATAATCAAGAACAAACCATACATGTTTAACGGCTTTTCATCTTTCACATGTCATTTTAACATTACTTGGGTAAATCATTTCAGTGTTCAGACTTACAAGAACATTAAATGAATAAAATACAAACGAAATAAGCAGTTTTCTCTTCAGTGGAAAGTATGTTAATTATCCGTCTTAGTTATTTGATTTTTAAGAAATACGTCAATTATACATCATTAATACTCGCATCCGACGAGTTGTGTTCTTTGAGCACAGACAGTGGCACGAGCACGTATTTGTCCTCCGCATAGCTTGTGCCAGCCGCTGGCTCTTCCCCCGATGATGTTGCGCCTCCAAAGCCATTGAGGCTGCACTTGAGGGAGGTGAGGAACTGCTCATCTTTGAGCAGCGTCTGCAGCACCTCCATGGTCACCTATTTGATTGAGATGAGACTTTATTGTGCCTTCTAAGTTTTGCAATCAATTTAACAACGCATCACATTAGGAATACAATAAGAAGAAATTTATCTCAAATTTGTAGAGAAAACAGTAAAATGCTCTAGATGATGGACTAGTATATGTTCATAGTGTAGTTGAAGGAAAATGAAACTAACTTCAAAATTACAGATACATGTGTGTGAAATTGATATAACTAGGTTTTACCGTAGTTAGATTTAAGTAAAAAATATTTTTTCAAAGTTAATTATATGCCATACTGACCTTTTTGTGGTCAAGACTTAGTGTGTTCGGAGCAGGAGACTTGTGTTCAATCAGCTCAGCCATTTCTATTGCGTCTCCATCACCTTTGTTTTTCTTTCTGTGGTGACTCTGAAGTAAACAGTATGTGCAAACTAAACCTATGATAACCTTTATTTGCCCATAGAATTTTAATGATTGGATACTTTTTGATAGATACTTATATCAATGTATCAATTTGGCTGATCTATATAAAAAGTATATATTGACATGAATTTTTTTTATTTCAAGTTAATGGGACTACATATCATGGTCTCTGGAGACTCAAGCCTATAATCATAGCTTTTTACACCAAGCTCTTAAGAAATGGGGCATGGAGCAAAGAATAATTCTGACAAAACTAAATGTGCTACCACTCAGCACCCTTTTAATATTCTGGGTCTGTCATGCTATTCCTGGTAATAGGCAATTATACATACATGTTTATTCATTCTACTGCTGCAGCCTTGCTGTTGTGAACCAGAGTTAGTAGAAGTTGTTGAATTGCGCCGTTGTCGACTGTCTTTCTTATGCGTTCGCACGACCATCATTTGTCTGTAAAAGGTCTCAGGATTTAGTTTGCTTACATTTCAAACAAAATACACATGAAGTTGCCTGCAATTGCCTGTTTCAGGTAGGCCTTCGAATCCTATGGTTACTGACTGACAGCCAGCGCTGGACTGGCCTGCACGCTTTGCTACACTGTGTAGTCTCCTATACTGTATTAGACCTTTTTTCTAATGACTGTCAGCTTCTACTCATACAAAATGAAAGGGTACGTTCGCCCCATACCTTTGTGCTGATGACTTTCCGCCAGTGGCAGTGCCTTCATTCTGTGACATGCTGCTCCAGGAGCTTCGCCTCATTCCTGATGGTGCCCTCACGGCCGGCCGCCTGCAAACAGCAACAACACAACTGTTTAATGTGTTTTATTGCCACATTTCAAATGAATATTAAGCAGTTTACGCCAGGTCATTTGCACCCATCTGTTACTTTAGTGGAAACACCCTGGAAAGTAGTCAGTGCGTGCATTGAAATGCCTTCTTAGTTTTAGATTGTCTGTTTACATGATAATAAAGATAAGGAAATACAAATGTATATGAAATGTTACATACCTGGAAAAGCTAACACTTTTTTGTGATGATGAACTTTCGCCACTGACTGCGTAAGACGACCAACGATCCACGACAACTAGATCGCCTTGTATACCACAGAACATCTTGAGGAACATACGATGCAGGTTCTTCTTGAACTTGGGTATGCTGATTTTAAAATGTTATACAAATTACATGCCAAATTAGTAGATATGTAGTATTGCTGAATATAATAGTTTTTAAGGGATGTAAATAAAGCTCCTGATTCACTTGAAATATATGTTGTGGTTTTCTGATTTAAGTGTTTCTTTATACTCTGATGAAGTTATTGAAGTGCCATTTCAATCGAAACATCCCAATCACAAATAAAAGATAAGTTGCTTACCAAATTGCGTATACTATTGGATTATACACTGTTGAGGACTTTGCCAGTAGACCTGGTACAGCTGATGCTATTGGAGTGATGAGATTCTGGTCACCATATACACCTAGCGGTAGAATAAGAACTGTCTGAAATCTTTCTGTAATAAAGAAGTTGTCACCTAGTGTCTCATCAAACTTTGTTATCTTTATCCTTTAGATAGTTTTATAAACTATTTCATATTTTGTGAAGCAGGTGCTGGAAGTATTTTATTGCGAGCATGAACTCAGCCTTTCAAACATTTTGCTAGGGACACCTTTAATGTTCTATATGACCTAACTAAAAGTATCATTATCTACAATAAAACAATTCAAAACTGTCAAGAAATTATTTAGTGTTTAAGAACTAGAATTATTTAATCGGAGATGCTGGTGTGAATATAATGATATGCAACCGGTCCAATGCTGACAGATAAGTTTGTAAAGGCCAATGCTCTTGAGCTCAATAGCCTTTTTCTGTATGTGCTGACTGCTTATAAATCATCAGTATTCGAACTTTTCAACTGTGTTATGAACCTCCTAATATCATCCACAATAATCGTTCAGTTTCTTTAGTGTGTGTTCAACTGCTTTTTTAGTGCATGTACAATGATCAAACATAAAATTTCTGTCAATACTCTTATCAATTTTGCTGTTATTATCTTGTATCAAATAAAAAAAAATTCTTTTAAAGATGTAAACAAAAGACATAAATAAAATGTAAGAGTGGTTTTGATGAGATATGCCGATTGGTTATCACCAATATCAGCAGATGAATGGTCATCTCAAACAAACCCTCAGGCAAGCACTGGGGTTCCGCCCTGAGACGATTGTATATGGTAAATAGTGAGACTATCGAAACAACTTAGTTGCATACACAGTACTTCAAAATGCAGCTTAATTGATAGCTGTTAATATTTACGGGTACATGAAAGAACAGTGTTGAAAATGCCTTTAATTTGGAAGTACAAGTACGGTGTGTGTGGTCAGGGTCGAACATATCATTCGTTTAATAATGATAATGATATGAGCACACCATTCTTTATCATGAACTCACCGATCATGCTGATCACAGCATAGGGCAGCCAGGACAGACAATAGAGGAAGACAACCAGAGCTACAGTCTTAGATGTCTTCACCTCTAGTTCATACTGACTCTGCTGTTTACCTGAATTTCAGAAAGGAATATTGGAATTAGCATAGTAGAGACCAATTTCTAAACACTTGATAATGTGTAACAAGACACTTGATTACTCACTAAAGTATTGGTAAAATTTAATTGACAAAATCATTGACCATTGCATATGGAAAAGTGTCATCATGGCGCAATACCGCACACATTGATGAATAGATACAAATTATGACACAGTCGGGGGACTAGATGATAATAAGTATGTGAGTAAGATGAAACTGCTGAAATACCATACGGTTTACTGCATGGTAAGGTACCCTAATATAAAAAATAATTATAAGCAGCTGTAACACCACACCTTTAAGGCTTGCGTGCACTTTTTGAACCTGTTCCAATCCAAATTGGATGTAAAGTCAAGATAGCCATGCTGATGAACCTTTTGACTGACATTGTATTTGTGACAACTCCAATGTCATTATCCCTTTTGAGTGGTTGCAGTAATTGAAACAACATGATTGGTACACACATATTTCATCTTTTACACATGCTCTTTACAATAAAACTAATTTATTATTCAATATTGCATGTAACAACATCTATGAAAATGTTATTCAGAAAGCTCTACTCGAAGACAGATTTTGCATTGTGTTTCGTTTGCATTGTGCGTTTCCATTTTCTCTCACCTTTGATATGGGTTCTTGATGCATTATCATCTTGGTTATTGATACCCTTAAAAAAATTTCGCCGTTGCTTGAACACAGTGGCCATAATGTAACCATAGGAGTAGCAGATGATAGCGAGGGGGACAATGAAACCGCCGATAAGCATTGCCAGTATGAAAGCTCTGAAAAGTGGATTTGTAATGTTATACAATGTGCCCACATATATATGTAGATCTTTTTATTAATCAAGTGTAAGTTAATGCAGTAGAACCTCCAAATAAGACCACTTCTCTATGGAGACCACTTCAATAATAAGACTACTTTTTGGGGTTGCAGACCTTCATAAAGCTGCCAAAATGAACCTCTGTACGCTGACTACCTCTATTGAGACCACGTAACTCGTGTCTCATAAGTGGTCCTAATAGAGAGGTTCTACTGTAATGTTCAAGTTCAATAATCATCAGGAAGCATTTAAACATTTTCTTTCAAATAACTGATGATTTTAGTTCATTAATTTGAATGAAAAGTCAGGACACACCTAGTTTTATTTTTGGATTACTCTCCTGAGCAATATTATTTTTGCACAATAAAGTCTAACAATGCCTCCCATGTAGAAGGCGAAAGCTTACCATTTAGATATAAATATCCAGTGCAATTAAACAATGTTATTTGTTATTTTTACCTTGAATAGTCTGTTTGTGTGAGATAGTCATATGAGCATGTTGTTCCAAAGCCTTCCCATGTATACTTGTTCCATCCAAAAAATGGTGGTATTGCCCAGAAAACTGAGTACACCCACACAAGAAGCACAGAGAAGAACACCGCCTATTTTCAACAAAATAATGGTTTATCATTTTATTATGCTAATATATGAGTGAGGGTGAGAGATTAAAAGAATATTATATGAGTGTGTGTAACATATCAGAGAATATCTCACCAAGTGTGGAATGTTAACAGTACGAGTGAGCATAGAGAACGAGTGCAAGTACTGTGGCCAGCATGTTACCACTGCACAACCCTCTGTACATATCACTCTCCATTAAGGAGAAAAATAGTTCCTCTTTTACCTCCAACCGAAATGTAAAACATGGCATTAATACTACACGAGCTACCACATGAAACAATGTAATAACTACTTTTCTACTGCTTTCAGAGTAAAATATATTATAAACTTGTAACGACAAGCGAATTTGGAAGCTTCCACGTGTGAGACTCGCCAGTGTCAATACACAATACAGATATGGGCCATAGTGCACTAGACTTTGTTTCGTAAACATTTGATAGAAAATGTTCACCGTGTAGGTACAATGGAAGATCTTTTAGTGTTAGCACAAATCTACAGTGTTATGCATAAATCTATGTGTGCAATTGAAAGTCTACTGGTGTTTTTTCAAAGATGGCGGACAAAAACAGGATTGAAGGGAAGAAAAATTTAAGTGGTTTTGGGTAATTGATTAAATTATGATCACTAAACCTATTCTAGTCTATGTGCCTTTATATAAAAATAGAATATCATAGCTTTGATCTTTATACCATTAAATGGTTTGGATGAAATAAGCAAAGAACTACTGTCAGTGTAAAATAACAACAATTCTATTGGGTGTGGAACAACTGCTCTATGCTGTGTGTTCCTATGCTTTGATCTAGACAGAAAGATTCCTATGTAATTCATACATTGATGCAAAGTGTAGCTCTTTTTTAGGTGTTCAGGTGTAAAGGTAAACTTCATTAGTCATTATAATAAACAAAATGGATTATAATCAGAATTACTATTGTCATATTTCACAAGTGAAATCATGTCATATTGATGTGTGTGTGTGTGTGTGTGTGTGGGGGGGGGGTTATAAGGGTTGCCAATCTCTCATCTCCCACTTATTTTTGCCTCGTTCTCCCATCTCCCAAAATTTTTCTTGACTCTCTCCTATCTCCCACTTATTTCATCCATCTCCCACTTTTCATGCTATTTGTCACACCGTAACAGATTCAACACCCACTTTACTATTTACTTTTTTGTTGTCATGTCAAAAATATCAACCATGAAGTAAGAAGACAAAAATTACAACAGGATCATTTACTCATTACTATGGCTACATCAATCGTGATTTCCTGCTCCTTCCCCTTTTCTCGGAAAGATAGAACCCTTTTTTAAAACAACACTATCCATTGCTTTCAGTGAGGTATTGTCTTGAACATTAACGTGCCCAAAACAACTCAGTTTGAATAATCATGTATTCTGAAGGGTGGTGTCTCTTTAAAAGCTGGAAGTCTGAGACCTGGAGATGGGACGTCAGCGTGGATGATGCTGTCATTGAGGAGAGAGCTCGATTCAAAAGTTTCAAGGCCCTGATCACAGCTGGCAAGTCAGATGAAGCCAATATCGATAAACTGAAGCAAAGCATAAGGCCTAACGGGTTGGTTGTGGAGCTAAGTTGGAAGCTGAGACGGAAGTGTTCTGTGACCTCTCTCCCAATGACACTAGAGTGTTCAAGAGAACTCTCTCACTCAGTGATACAGAAATGAAGGCATGGGTTGAGCACTATGCAAGATTGTTCAATGTTAAGTTTGCCTTGTGATCTGCTCCACATGGTCACCGCAGTTATGGGCCAACCTTTTCCAGTTACTATAGAACAAAATTGCAAGGCTCTCGGGAAGATGAAATCTTGTAGAGTTGCTGGTCCTTCAGGCATCTTGGCTGAAATGCTAAAAGCTACAGGGTAGGAGGTTGTGGCACTGATTAGGGAGCTGGCTGAAGCTGTCTTTTTTTACAAATCAATTCCTAGGTATTGAGGGGAGAGTTTCATCCCGAATCTCTACAAATGTAAGGGAGAAGCTCTTGATCGTGGCAACTACCTTGGGCTCAAGCTAACCTACCAAGTAATGAAGTTGCTTTAGAGGATGATGGACTCTTTCAACCGTTCTACGGTCGACATTGATGGGATGCAGTTCGGATTTGTCCTAGATCAAGGCACAACTGATGCCATCTTCACAGTGTGCAAACAAGAGAAGTACCTTGTTGCCAACAAACCACTATCTTTGTCGATCAGGAGAAAGCTTTTGTCCGTGTACCAAGAAAAGTCATGTGGTGGGCATTGCTCAGTGTAGGGGTGAATAATGGGCAGTCTGTGTAATTCAGTTCATGTTTTCTAATGCCAGAGGTTGAGTGGGAGTTAAGCGACAGCACTGTGAGAAGTTAGGAGTGGGGGTCGGTGTGAATTAGGGCTATGTCCTTAGCCCTCTACTATTTATCATCGTGCTAGAGGCCTTATCATGTGAGTTCCATTCTGGTGTGCCTTAGGAGCTACTACACTGTATGCGCGGATGACCTGGTTGTCAGAAGTACATGTAGAAGAATATGGTAATAAAGACTATTGTGGCTATAAGAGCTGCCCAAGTACAATATTTCATATGCCCATCTGCGAGTACTTTATGACAAAATTAGGATGATGGAAATATGGCTTTATTCTTGAGATGATTTCATAGTGTAGATATACAGCATTCGCAGTAATAATAACCAAATCATTTTGTAAGAAAAAAGAAGCTTATTATTTGACAAGTTCATACTTGTACTACTTATAGATAACGATTGATCCTTTGAAAAAAAAGCATAACTAATAGTGGACTTTGTCGATATTGGCTTACAGATTAACTCTTCTTCATTAGCACCGCTATAGCCATTTGTTACATTATACATACTTATAAAAAAAAGAGAAGATATTTAAAAACAAAGTGTACAACTGGCACAAGACTGGGACCCAACATAGGTTATACAATATAATTGTAAGGAATACACTTTATATTTTCTTGCTTTAAAACTTTGCAGGAGACATTCTGAAGTTCAGTTATAGCATTTTTGCGAAAAGAATATTTAGTTTTTTCTTGGATATGATGATTTCCATTTGGTCTTGAATGAATAATAGAACATTTTTAAAGCACCCATTAGATCTATGATTATCCATGGTAGAACACTTGTTCAGCACCCAATATATCTATGATCTTAAAACGTAGATCATTTGATCATGTTTTGGTTACACCCAATAGATCTATGATTATACATCTATCACATCAATCTGTCAAAACAGTCATGTTGAGCATGAATTGCAGGGCTGCCAAGTAGTACGGATGTGGCCGTATTCGTACGAATTTGAGGGTCTGAATAAGGGAGTACGGATCTGTACCCTTAACAGTATGGATTTCGGTGGTTATGAGGATAAATACATAAGTAGAATGATTTTTTTTCTCAGAACAAAATTCGTTATCACTCGATTTGTAAACGGCGCATTAGATCGCACAGACAAAATGTTTGGCATGAACGGCTCACCAGTTACTACACCTGACGCGCATTTTTCAGACGTTGCATGTACACATAGATGAACAAGCTAACAACGTCACACACCTATTATTGGAAAAACGCATATGCATGTCATGGCGGGTGATTGACAAAAACAAATTGAATTTATACAGGATAAAGCTTAAAATCACCTGTTATCCGTGTTTAAATGGTCAAATAGTAATACTGTTAATGAGAGAAAAAGCTATACGTGGGAATGGCGCATTAGTATTATTGTGCGTGCTGGATACGGCCCAATATAAGGTTAGATCAACAGTCACTGTCAAAAATATTTACTGACAAAATACTAGTTTATTCTATTTACTAGGTTAGTACTTGTCAAGATCGGGTTGTCTTTGAATGATTTACCAACACTGAATAAAAGAAATGAAGCACATAATAACCGTGGGGATCCCATCTGGGTGGGATGGGTGAGTTTTTAAAATTTTAATATCAGTTATGAAATTACTAGCTTGTACCCGTGAGGAAGATAAATCAGTAACATGAAATATAGTCACATACCCTATTCCTGAAGTAAACACCTCTCAACCACACCCACACCACTACTCATCAACAATTATTACATAGGATGGGTGTACACCATCCGCACAGTCCTGTCACCCCACACCTCATCCTGACAGTGCCAACCACTGTTACAACAACCTCCCCCTTCTACACCATCACTGATCATGCTACCCTTACATTTATTTACTAACAAAACTACGTGCAACCTAAGTTTTTTTTTAGTTTTATACCCCTGGTCCTGCACAGCCACCCCACGCGCTGAACACCAACGGGGCTTGAATGAAGTTGAATTACACTTTATACATTTAAATTAATCTAGTCAATGTTTTCTAGTATATTTCATTATAACTTATTTCCTGCTGTAATAAGCAAAAAAGGCAAATAAAGAATTTTGCTCGCAGAATACTAATTTGGACCCCTAAAATACTAATTTGGGACATCGGGAGTATAGAAATCGAGGTGAGGGGGTTGGCTGTCCTGGAATTGTCACTTTTCTGTAGACGAGAAGCAATACAGCATATACTCATGGGTTAAATGATAAATATGGTGCATATCATGTGTTGTTTTACTCAGATATTTATCGGCGAATACACTATCAATTCATAATGACAGTCAGAAGTGTGAGAAAACAATATCTCACACTGAGTGGTCATTCTGTCAAATCTCTACACTCAGTGAGAGATTTTCTTATGTCTCACTCCCACTCGTATAATTACCTTATTTGGTACAAGTGATAAAATAAAGTGGGAGAAATTGGTCCCAAACTATATTTTTTATTGACTGCCATGTAGTGCTGCATATCAGTGACAATTTCAATATCGATTATCGGTTCAAGCCAAACGATAGATAACCGATAGTATCGTGAGTATTTATATGTCGAAAATTAATTAATATATATGTATATTGATTAACTTTCGACGCAAAAATACTCGCGATACTATTGACGTTTTATGAATAACTGTATATATTTTTGATTGACGTTTTGATTGCAGTATTTGTGTATTGATTTTAATTTTACCCACGTACAACAGATTTCAGTCAATCCACTAAAATAATTTCAACTGTGTCACGCCGGTAGCGCGGGAAAACATGTCTGAGCTACTTTATTTGCGTTGTGATAATTATCATATATAATATCATATTATATAAATGCATGTTGCTTCGGGTACACACTTGCCAAAATGGCGACTGGCAAGGAAACTGATGTCAATGTGTTTTCATCCCAATGACACTTCTTCTAAATGCCATTTGACGGGTTTTATATAATGAAACATGTGACAGGATCTTACATGTCATGGGTACATCAATACACAATCAATAAATAAAGTAAATACGTAAGTAAAACAACGTATGTAAGTAGACAATAGGAGATCAATAGAGATGCCGAGCAGACGATATAGAGCGATATATCGAGAAAAAACGAGGAGGATCGATAGCACGATAATATCGGGAAAAAAGCCACTATCGTTGCATGGCGATATTGCAAGATCAAACCGATTCTCGTTTGGCGTTTCTTTAACGAGCAATTAACCGATAGTCCGATATATCGTTGCAGTACTACTGCCATGGGTTTTTACGGAGGAGACTTTTACACACAGTAGCAAAGTATGATTCAAATGTATCTTGGGCTTTTATGAGTGGAAATACGGTATGCATTCTGGTTTAAAGTCTATTGAACAGATTCATTGGATTTCTTATTGTACAATACTAAATATTCATTTTAAAAATCCTTTTTACTTGCTTTATTATAAGCTAAGGAGAAAATATTTGGCTTATAATAAAGCAAGTATAAAGGATTTTTCTCAAAATGAATATCTAGTATGGTTTAAAGTCTTTTTATATACATGTACTCAGAGGTTTATATTACCGTGATGTCTACATTTGTATGAGGAATGTTATATAGCCGCATCAGGGTTCTAAGGTTCATTCTTGATGGATGACATTTCTGCTATAATTGATGCCATTCAAGTGTTCTAATGAGAAGATATTTGTCTGCTTCATATTACAGGCAAGATAAAGTTTCTTAAAGTTCTTTCCTATTTAGATATGAAATACATTTTGGGGGGCTCCCGAGTTGTCTATCCTCTAATGGACACATGTTTCATGTATGGTCCTGACAGCCCAAAAATAAATCACATAAATCATGTCCGCAATGTTTCAAAAGTTTCCATGTAAGAGGCTACTTATCATGTAAGGATTTTGAGTGCTAGTGTGCAGCTTTGCTTATAGGTGTGCCTTTTACAAATTATTTCAATATTTTGAATATAGTGGGAAGTTATTGAGTGTTTTCTCATAATGCGTTAACAGTGCGTTAACAGTTTAAAGACAATTATCCACTGTCCATTTACAGGTGTCCTGTGAAATATGACCGCACACCTGTTGTTAAATGAGAGCTGTCTATATGGACAGGCTCTGGTGTAGTCTAAAACTACAAAAAAATTACGTGCTTTGGGAATTACCTGTTTGCTAAGTCGTCTGCGATGTCCTCGAGATTTGACGATGACGAAATAGCGGTCAAGTGAGATAACTGCTAATGTGTTTATAGAAAGGAGTCCAAACATGGCACCAGCAAAGCCATAAAACTCACATACTGAAACAAAAATCAACAAAATTTATATACTTTTTATTGTTAGAGGGATGTGTACTTTGTAGCAAGGCGCTTAAATTAAAGATGTACATGTACCGGTACATATAGCTGTCCACCCGGAGCTGCTCGGGTTGAAATGTATATGATCCAGAACACATTAAATGATACACTCTCCCCGTCCTTCATCCCTCCCACCAGCTGGTCCAGAACAGATTAAATACACCTCCATCACCTCCCTTCCATTGTCATATCTCTCTCTCACGGCCATATCATGTACACAGAATATGACAATGATTTAATCTCCCTAATATCCGTTCCCCCAGCTACCCCAGGAAAACAGGTTTGGAGCAAATTAATTGGCCTCCCCCTCTTCCTGCACCCTTCCTTCCTTTGCCCCCCTCACCCCTCTCTCCCCCATCTCCATACAAACAGGTCCAGAACAGAGACAGACTAAATGCATTTCCATCACAACCTTCCTGCTGCTCGGGCTGAAACGGATGAGCTCTGGAACAGATTAAATGCTTCCCCCCCCCCCCCCCCACACACACACACAATAGGCTGGAACAGATTAGATGCACCGCCATAACCACCTCCCTGCCTCCAGTATAAACATAGCCACTTATGACTTGCCATTGTGCCTATTATTCAACAATACACTAATGCTACCCTACTAACTCAAAACTTCACAGTTACTGAAAAACGTGAGACCATACATGTGGCGTGCAACGTACATTTGACGTACACAAACGTTTATCGTTAAATATGACACCATAAATTTATTTCAGACTAAAATAACTCGCACACTGTGACGTCATTTAGATCTATCGCCTGTCTATTGATATATGAATAATATAATAATATAAGGTTTGTCTGTCACATTGACACCAATATAATGTGTATTTGAAGAATATGTGTGTACTGTACTACTGGATTTAGTATGCAGTACTTGAGTAGATTGATTACAGAGATGTGAACTTCCTTTTTTTTACCGTATTTTTACGATTTTTGACCCCTGAAAATTCATTACGTCCGGTACATGTGTTTATTACGGGATTTTACTAGTGTCAGAGAAATATGGACAGCTTGATCAGCGCCAGTTAAGCGTTCATAATGCAATCTTTATTTGTAAGAAACAAACTGGTTCACGAAGGTAATTTATCTGTTGCGAGAAAACGTGTTTGCACACTGCTGTATTTGCATTGGGATAAATGCATGTTGCCTAGGGAAATAGTATGACCAGCAGGTGCGCCTTCAAAAATGGCTACTTCGACAAGATGAATAAGATGTCAATCTGTTGACGTACACTTTTAATATGCTTAGAATATTAAAGTAATTTAAAATATATAATTACTATCATTCCTAAAAGGGTTTCACATAAAGGTATCTATTTTTAATCACAATGACACTTAATTCAAAATGCCATTTGATGGACTTATATGATCAATATCATGCTACCATGTCAGAGGGGTAAAATGGCAAATGCTTGTTTAAAAATTGACGCCATATTGTCGATAAAATGACCACGTAAAAGTTGTTTCGTGTTTGTATACAAAAGTCGACAGAATCACCCAAAAACAGTTCGAGTCGGATCTGGCATATTGATTAAATACTGTGGTTCAAGTCTCACCCCAATGTCAACAACAAAACATTACCTTGACATTTCAATATATTTCTAGAAGGAAATTCATGTATAGTGTTAATATTTTAAGGATATACGTGACAACGAATATTTGACAAGTCAGGATTTATTTTTACTCAACCAACAATTTTGAGTCCTGAAAAAGAATTTCCGCTCGCAAAACCATAGCTTGTCATACATTGCTGGAAAATTGAAGGAACCATCTCATGGTTTGAGGCCCAACATGAAATGTGAAACTAGACTTCAAGTTCATATCAAAACATTGAATTTTCAGCCTTGAAAGGTTTTCTTAGGTTTTCGCTATATAACCTTTGGACAAGTGCTAAATGAAAAATATTCCTGCATGACAAATTCGCTGTTGTCACCCTATGTAGCATTGATAATCCATGATTTGCGCTAAAGGCTGATTAGTCTAATATCCCGGAAATCGGGTCAAGATTGTGACAAAATAGAAATTTTTGAAGAAGAATTATCATATTATTCGTCATCTACGCCTCATCTTATTGTATCTTGGATTCCGGATCACAAATAAAGACCGCTTGGCAAACTACCAAATAAGTGTGGACATTGGATATCAAAGAATTTTATCAAATGGGATGATGTCTTTGTCGGTGATAGAATGATCCCTGTCAAAGACCCACGAATATAAAGAAATCGCTTTTTGAACACGTTTTTATATGAATTATTGTAAGTAAAAATATATTATTATGAAATAGGGATGGTTTATGGTGACTTTTTTGTGTCTATCCTGGATAAAAAGTCGCTGCACTTAAAATTTCTACTGATACTAATTTATTTAAAATCGCGGTTTGCACAAGCTGTCAAATGAATGGGATAAATGCATGTTGAAATTGTCAAAATGTTACTTGATACTGTATATATCTTTATTTATAATGGTGAAAATAAGAAACTAGACTGCCTCCTGAATTTTAAAATGTGAAAATGTTCTGATAAAAAACATAAGAGCTACAAAGGATCATATTTCGACTATAACAATTGAAGCCCCCCCACTGTGAATAACACGTCAAAAAATTTGATGGTCTTATATGAGGAAGTATCATAGTAAATTTACGCCTAATGGCCGAGAGGGTTAATCAAAATATTAACTACTTTATCAATTCTTGTTGGATTTTGGTGATCTTTTTTAATTGATTTCCTTGATATCTAGATATTTTTATCCAAATATCACTTTTTTTTCATTTCACCCCAGAGTAGTTTACAATACTAGTAAATATACTATAGTATTTCCCTTTTTATTGTTTATTATAAGTAGAAAAACATTAAGATTTTATTAAGATTTTTTATATTTTTTATTAAGATTTTTGCTTGAAAATTAAGATTTTTCATGGCTCTGATTAAGATTTTCAAGGCTGACAGGTTCACATCTCTGTGATTATGTGGCAAGTTCACCACTTTAAAATTTGTTCCTGCCGGTTGTTGATGTTTTCTTTTTGAACTGGCCTGTAAAGTATATATATATATATATATATATATATATATATATATATATATATATATATATATATATATATGTTGTATATATATATATATATATATATATATATATATATACAGGCTCAACTAATTGACAGGTTCACAATTTTTGCTCAATCTTAGTGAAGATTGAGAAAAATCATGAAACAAATATATGGGTTGTTGTAGTTTTGATTTTTTCCTACTAATGTGAATATATATATATATATATATAAATATATATATATATATATATATATATATATAGTTATATATATATATATATATATATATATAGTTATATATATATATATATATATATATATATATATATATATATATATATATATATATATATATATATATATATATATATATATATATTCATTTAATATGCAAGTCGATTTTTATCCTCATGTACGGTTCAAAATTTTGTCATCTAAAAAGCTAAAGTTATGTTGTAATATTTTCACACAATTTATTTTAGAAACTCCTCCAACCTTCAAAAAAAAAGCCCTATGATATTTGTAGGAATGAAAATTTAAGTATTTTAATGAATTTTTGTAAACAGAATACCATACCATATGAGTGCTGAAAGTTTTGAAACTACCTAGAGTGTCACAGATAATTTTGGAAAGATATGAAAATGGAAATGTTACTTGATATGTTGGGGAATGAAAAAAATTATCGATTCAATTTAGGTGACACAGGGTTTTGAAATGCACATCTTGCATTACTTTTATTTTGAAATTTGAAATCGGTTGTCCCACAGGACAACCACCCTCCAACTTTTGGTTGTCCTGATTTTAAAAATGGTTGTCCAGGACAACGGGACAATCCTTAACGTAGAGCCCTGATATACTGTATTAATATATATGTGCGAGATTATATGTTTATATATGTATATGGGGATGTATGTATGTATGTATGTATGTATGTATGTATGTATGTATGTATGTATGTATGTATGTATGTATGTATGTATATGTATGTATGTATGTATGTATGTATGTATGTATGTATGTATGTATGTATGTATGCATGCATGTATGTATGTATGTATGTATGTATGTATGTATGTATGTATGTATGTATGTATGTATGTATGTATGTATGTATGTATTGATGTATGTATTGATGTATGTATGTATGTATGTATGTACGTACGTACGTACGTACGTATTGATGTGTGTTATGAATGAGTGATGTGCAAAATAGTCGCATTCAATTCTCATATCACCGGTAATTGTCTTTTATATGGTGACTTATAAGCCCAATTAGGGCTGGGTATTCATTCTTACATTGTATCAGTTTTCTTTGGGATTGTAATAATACTATGTCACAATCATAAAAAAATAAATAAAAAAAAATAAATCAATCAGTAGCCTCTCTAACAAGCAGCCATTCTATGGGAGATTTGGCGGCTATTGCCGCAATGGTGAAATCATGAATAAGTGCTGTTGGACATTGATATCTAAAATCACCGATCAATGCATGCATTACAGCGCCTGATAGTCATCTCATTTTAGTGCGTGATCTCAAATTGGTGTATAAAGTTTGACTTGTGTCCATTGATGGACATACAATCCTATTATCCTTCATGCATACATTCGCACAGATGTACATGTATGAAGTGCGTATGTATAATGAATGAAAGCTGTTTACCTCCAAATTTTCTATCTTGTAGATACATTAGCATGACCCACAGTATGAACAGCTTATATCATTACCATATTCCAGTGTCATTGTTCAAGGCAAAGTAATTTATCATGGTTAATTCTAGATCTACAAAAGGCAATGAAATAAAGAGAGATGAATATGATTGGGTGTGGCACATGTTATTGAATTTTAATGAATTTCATTATTTCCTGTGTCTATTGAATTATATGTCTGAAATCAATGTCAAAATGAAATTTTCAAGACTGTATTTTGCATGCAATGACGTTAAAACAGTGATTACAGCAAATTGGTTATCTAACCTACAGTCTGGCTTGGAGTGTTTCAAGTTCAGATTTTCGTTTGAGGGTTATGAAAAGAAATTAACTTTCAACAGTGCTCACACATTGAGTTAATGGAGTTTTTGTGCAATGCATTCATGCACTGTAGTCCATAAATATTTAGACATTTTTGTGTTAGTGGCTTTACAATTTCAACAAAGAATTTAAAAATAAAGTTTGGAGTTTGAATGTGAAAAGTATGCAAACAGTATGACCAAAAAGGAAAAGAAATAACAAAAAATATTTGTCTTGAATATGTTTTAAATGCCTTCATATTTTTCTACTTTGTTTTGTTACTGTGTATTTACAACTATTTATTGTCGAACATAGATGTATACATGTACATCTTAAGTTTAGTGACGTAACTAATGTCTAAATGTTACGAGTGGAAATCATATAAAAAGAGATACTCCTAGTAAACTTGGACATTGGACAAAGCTTGGTTTGCAATGTCCAATTTTGATTGAGGCTTCATAATATTACATTTATCTTGAGAAGACATAGATGAGAATTTATGTAGACTTTTTGAACAAAATAGCTACATTGTAATAAGTGCTTTGCATAACTGACTTAAAAGCTTTTTGAGTGAACCTAAATATGGTAACAGTAAGAGGCTACAACCTAAAGCAAGCTTTTTAAAACCCCTTGAAGACAGACATATATGTAGGAACAGCCAATGTGAGAGCGCAAGGAATAGTAATTAGAACGTGGATTTTTTTTTCATAGGACTCACATAAAAGTTTTATTGAAGCAGCCAAAATAGAAAAGGGGCACATGAATCAAGACACGGGGTTCAAACTTTCTAAATCGTTTACATATGCACAATCTACATGTATCAAGTAACCTATTGCGATATATAATACTGACCACCAATTCATGGTGTATTCATATATATTGCTAATTAATTTGAGAATTTCTCTGTTACTTACGATGTCAACAAAAACACAAGCAAAAGTGCCCTAGAAAATTTGTGACGTAATAAATTTAGTCTCGATCATCCACGTCATGTTGTGGCATTAGCCCACCACGTATGCAATAAAGAGTGTGATTGAATGAGGCTAGCGTGTAATAAATTATGATAATATTCGCACATGCGCATAACACCTAATACAACAGTCCTGTAAAACCAGTGAAGTTTGATGTTTTGTATAATAATGTTTGCCTTATTACCATATATATCGCATATGTCTGAATCGCATTTGAACGACAATTCCCGTGATCTGGTTGATTTTTTTCTAGCTCTAATATTAAAGAAGTTATTTCCAGAAAACTGACTGCTCATGTCGCAGTTGTCATGCACATGCGCAATCCACGGCGTGCTTGGTCGCCATTTTGGTTTTCGTTTTTTGCTAATAACTTGGTTAATATGGAAGCTAGAAATGAATTTAACACACGACTGAAATACTTATTAAAATCTGCTTCCGATCCACATAATGGACGTGACAGTTTGACAGAACAAAAGCATTTATTTAGTAACTTACTTTCAACAACGTCAGTTGATTTCTCGTAACACCAACAAGTGCAAGTTCATTCAGACTTTTAGAAGTTCGGTGCTGTTTAAGAATGTCATTTTTTATTGCACACAAATATTTTAAGGTTTATATACCAATAGAAAGAGTGAAAAGAATAAATGACATCAGTATAATTGATTTCTGAATATATTCAATGAAAATGGTGCTAGAGCAATGTTTACCGAACGAAACCGAACAGAACAGCCTAAAGCAGATGGTGCCGGTTTATTTGTAGACATTTTAAAATTCCGAAACACATGGTCCCTTCGAAAAAAAATGACAGCTGGATTACTTCTTCCGTGAGTCATATCAATCTACGAAGAAAGACATACATGAACTGATGGAATAGTAAAAATTACTTCAAAGCTCCTAATATACCCACAGATCGAAGAAGAAATTGGAGTTTTTACTACGGGAGATTCCCTTGCTTTACAACTACGTGTTTCATGGCAGGTGCGTTCAAACACGAAAATTAATTTAATAAAATGCTTTTCTTAACTTTACTATCCAGCCACTGTTCAAATGAAATATACCAAAATGTTCACGAGCATTAAGTAATAGAAGTGCCGAAAGTCACTCCCGACCCCATTATTTGGACTTTGATAATCACATCCTAAAATATTTGTTTATAAATGGCTATTTTTATTGAAGCTACATCTTAATATACACCGTGACATTTATAATATAAGCAAAGTTACATCACAATCAGCAAGCAGGAAATGAGATATATAATTTTTCAAAATCATCTATTGAACTGAAGGTATAAGTTTATGTGTTAAATAAATTAAAAATCTCACTACCAAATGAAAAAGGTCAAATACCCTAAATTGAATAAGTATCAGCGCCACCACTACCAAGAATACCTCAGCTGGTCTCAGTAATAAGTTGATTTTGAAGAGAGCAAATACTCCCATATATATCCTAAACAATACAAGTCAAGCCGGAAAAAAATAGTGTGACTATTGGCACAAACCTTTGTCTGGAAACGGCCATTTTCCATTGAAGCTGGCAATAATGTAGAGAGGGAAGCCTGTGACAGCCATTCCCAGGTCGCTCACTGATAGGTTGATGATCAGCAGGTTGGGTGCAGTCCGCAGAACCTTGAACCTAGGTAACAAACAGCTTTAATTAAGATGCAGCATGTCCTTTAGAAAACAAGGTGCTCATCAAATGCATATTGTTCCTGGAGACCCACATTATTATTAGGTTCACAGAACACAAGTGCATGTTTGAAGCAGAGCAAGAAATACCCAAATGGCCAGATAAATAGTTTTAACATGAAATGGTTATCAAGTTCGAAACAAGTGGGTCCATTTTACATACAAAATGGACCCACTTGTTTCGAACTTGTAAACCATTTCATGTTAAAACTATTTATCTGGCCATTTGGGTATTTCTTGCCCTGCTTCAAACATGCACTTGTGTAAGAAGAAAAACGCCATATTAACAAATTACAAGAGTTCTATTATTTTAAACTGTGAATTTGGCACCACACTTTTCTCTACATATGGGATTGTGAGTATTCATTAACATTTGAAACAATCTGAGTATACGTAATTACTTCTGTCATTAAGAGTCTAAGAAAAATCTTTTTTTCCATCTTCATAGAATCAGTCTTAATATTAATGCCGTATTAGTATATGAAATTTTCTTTGAGGATGCCTCAATTTATTGCTTTTTCTTTTCTTCTGGTTCATAAGCATTATTGTTTGCATAAGCCAATTGCATACTATACTTCAAAGCATTTTTCCAGACCTAAACAATGCCCGTTTCAACTTGTAAGTGGCACTCATAATCTAGAAGATTCATATGTTACAATGGGATTATGTATCATGGATGTACATGTAGACACTGCATGACATACAATTGCACTTAACTTCACATGACCAGGTGTTATTAAGATCGAAATAAGTCCTAGCAATCAACGGGGTAAAGCGACAATGGAGGCATAGTCAGTTGATTCAAATGTTTTTCTGTTGATTATTTGAATTTGTGGAACTAAGATTCATGGTTTAATAGGTATGTATCAAAACTATGCATAGTATAAAAAGTTCTTGGAGCTGCTCGTACCATATCATATTAAAACAGAACAGATTATAAAGTTAAAAAGGTACACAATTTATTTTAATTTTTAAATTATTAATTAATAATTTAAAGGGCAATTTGCTAGTGAGCTAAAGATGTTTTGCTTGCACCTGGCTTTGGCCTACGTATAGTAGACTAATAAACCAATCAACCAGTGTGATTTGCTTTATTTTTTATTAATCTAGTTTTTATATAATTAGGTTAATTAGTAAGCTGTTCAGATATGCAAATAGACACCATGACGTCACTTTTAAACTGTGACCTCTACAGCCCATATTTTAAAAATGTGCGCATGCGCACAGTAAACATTACATAACCAACCGGCTTTCCCGGTCTTGCTATCTGTCAAAATTGTAAACGTGGCTGATCTAAACATCTCAAATTAAAACCAGCTAATATCACGATTAATATCAAAGCTAGAAATAAATGGAATACACTACTGAAATCCTTGTTGAAATTCCCTTTTGATCTGTGTAATGGATATGGCAGTTCGAACAAATAATAGCATTTATTTAGCAATCTCCAAGCTTAGAATCACGAACAAACAACTCGTCCACCTTTTTGTCTATCTTTACAGCACATGCTTGCCTCATTCAACAATACCGATTCGTTCTAGGTTCTAGAGATTTCATACGCATTTCATTCAAGAGAGACTTTTAACAGGACACATTTTATACAAATCTTATGTTAAAGTTTGCTTATTTTCTTCATTTTCCTGCAAAAATGTCTTCATAAATCGGATTGTTCCAAAAGCTCCGTACTACACTTGTGCCGGTTTGACAACGAGGTTGAAAAAAACATCCCTAAGAATTTAACATCTTGAACTGTACTCATTCCTTGATGTTTCATAAAACTTCCAGCGAGGTTAGAAAAATGCATCTTTGATGTGATAACATATGTTGTGTATGAAAAGAGTCCCAACATTACTAGTAAATTAATGAATAATTGGAAACAAATATTTCAACAACCCACCTCGCTGTTGTCAACACGTCACGTTGTTTCTTAGAATTATAGCAGGTGGTTTAGACCAGTTTAGACTTCGAGAATTTCGGTGACTGTCATTGTACTGTCATTTTTTATTACAAACATATGTCTTGAAGTTTTTATACCAATAGAAAGAGTGAGAAGAATAATAGAAACCGGTGTAATTAATTTGTAAGTTGATTAAAATCATAATGAGTTATTAACCAAAGTTTATCACACTTTGGGTTTCGTTTGGTAAACAGTTGCCATTTGCTTCATATAGTGTAGACTATTCAACAATATAAACAAGGGGGCGGAGCTTGTGACGTCATGGTGTATTTGCTATGCTTAATTAAGATGTTAATTATAAAAGATCCAGTCAATTATGGCGGGACTCTCAGCAGCGTTCTCTGAAAAATTACTAGATGTGATATATGAAAAGTGGAATTGAATTCACTTGGGAAAAAAATATGTTATTCCACGGCTGCAACATTAGACCTCCCAAAAATTTTGTCCTCAGGTGGGATTCGAACCCCGGACCTCTGGGTTGAGATGATAATTGACCAAGTATGTGCTGGGGGTTACAGAGACATCGGTTCGTCCGCTTGTGTAACCTTTTTTAACAGCCCGCTGCTTGGGATGATGAAGTGAGATCATTCTGGTCTCACAATTTGAGTTCGATATCCCGCCAGGGCCACTTGATATAGTAAAAATGGAAGATGTCTCTTCAGCTATGTCAATACAGTGGCAGGAGCTTGCTTGACAGAAAAGTGAGAATAAAATTGAATTCACAAGCAAGACTTGGGAAAAATATATACAGTTATTCATATATCACAGACCTTAACACGGCTGCAACATTAGACCTCCCAAAAAATTTCCGTCCTCAGGTGGGATTCGAACCCCGGACCTCTGGGTTGAGATGATAATTGACCAAGTATGTAAGCTGGGGGTTACAGAGACATCGGTTCGTCCGAGTAACCTTTTAACAGCCCGCTGCTTGGGATGATGGTATCATTCTGGTCTCACAACCTTGGGGTCGTGAGTTCGAGTCCCGTCAGGGCCACTTGATATAGTAAAAATGGAAGATGTCTCTTCAGCTATGTCAATACAGTGGCAGGAGCTTGCTTGACAGAAAAGTGAGAATAAAATTGAATTCACAAGCAAGACTTGGGAAAAAATATATACAGTTATTCATATATCACAGACCTTAACACGGCTGCAACATTAGACCTCCCAAAAAATTTCCGTCCTCAGGTGGGATTCGAACCCCGGACCTCTGGGTTGAGATGATAATTGACCAAGTATGTAAGCTGGGGGTTACAGAGACATCGGTTCGTCCGAGTAACCTTTTAACAGCCCGCTGCTTGGGATGATAAATCATTCTGGTCTCACAACCTTGGGGTCGTGAGTTCGAGTCCCGTCAGGGCCATTTGATATAGTAAAAAATGGAAGATGTCTCTTCAGCTATGTCAATACAGTGGCAGGAGCTTTTTTGACAGAAAAGTGAGAATAAAATTCTTCCCAATAATTCTCAATTTATTTGGATATACAGTTCACTGACACAAATTAGTTTTATGAGCCGGGATTCCATTCTGGTACCAGATTTCACTAGCTAATGGCCCTTTAAATAAATTTCGTGTCGTTTTATCTTCATAATCTGTTCTGTTTTAACACTATGCATGTATAATTAGATTGCACATATTGAACACACGTCAAACTCTTCATTGAGTTCATAAAACAGGTTTTAATTTTGTCTTTATGTTATGGGTAACTCTCGACTTATTGTTGTTATGCAAAACAACAACAGTGGTTCGGAGTTACCCACAACATGATGACTAAATTAAAACCTGCTTTATGAACTCATTGAAGAGTTTGACACATGTTCAATATGTGCAATCTAATTATACACACCTATTATTAGCATATACATGTACCTATTAAATAATGAATTCTAATGACAGAAATTGAAATAATCAACAGAAAAACATTTTAATCTATAAACTATACTTCCATGAAGGAAATAGATAGCGAAGTTTATTTTTGCATGGTTTATTGATTAAAAGGGCATCAAATGAAAATAGCATGACATACTTAGCAAAGAGAATGATGACAAGAAGGTTTCCACAAATACTGAACAGGCTCATGACGAACATAATCAGTCCTATGGTCGCATGGATTCCATATGCAGCTTCGTCAAACTGGTGCCAGTGTGGGTGCAAGTGACATCGAGGCACTCGACCTGGCAAGTCTACACACGTCTTGTTGATTAAAGGAGGTGCAGAGGCATTTTTCATATTCTCCATATCTGTAATAATTAATTAGATTAACTTTGAAATATCATATAAAGCTTATCATTAGAAAATGCAAATTACATGTAGTTTGTAATGGTGATCTATTCTTCACTCAAGAAATCTGAACGGCGGATCCAGCTTTTTGGCAGGGAGGAAAAGTGCACTGGATTTCTTGGGGCCTTGTTATTGAAATCTTTTTTTCAAGGTGATTACAACCCTTGAAACTATGAGTATTTGTTACATAGTCTAATACAGTGTTCACTTTTTTTTACTCCAAATCACATTTGTACAGAATGTTGTATGAAAGCACTCTGTAACGATACTAATTATTTTCCATCTAATATTTCAAGTCCTAGTATTCTTTTGCACTTTTACTACCTGTCTCATGTTTTGCGTTAGAATCATGACGTAAGTTTTAGCATTATTTAACATTTTGAAGATATTTTTTGACAGTTCTTTGAACATTTTGTTGCAGTTTGGTTTAAGTCTATTTGTGAACATGTATATGTAGTTACTTACGTGTGGCAAGGTTTTGTCATTATTGTGACTATTTTTCTTCTGATTTTTCTATTGACTTAATTAGTACATGATTTCTATAATATATATTTTCTAAATCCTTTTTGTGCTTAATAAATTATGTCCGTTCACTGGTATGAGTCAGCCTCAATCAATCCTGGACAGAAAACTCTTGCTGAAAATGTTACCAATTTGTATTTGATTGTTGCATGAAAATCACGCAGTCACTTTGAAATCTTTTTGTGTAAACTAAACAATATTTAAAATCTTTACCACTAGAAATGCTTTTAATTGATTCCAAGGTCTGGCCAGGACCAAGTATGACTATGTTTCAATGTAATATTTTTTAAAAAGCGAATAATTACTGTTTTTGTCACAATTCCCAGATCTGAGTATTAAAAGCATGACATTGTCTCTTCTAATTGAGCTTATTTATGTAATTGAAAAGTCAATAAACATTTTAGTGTTTTTGAACTTGATATGTCTGATGTCTAAAAAAGTACCGTATTCATTTTGATAAATGCACAGTGCGCTTACAAAAGATAAATTTCAAACATAAACAAAACCACAAGAGATGTCTAATAAGCGCACCCTAAAACCACGCCTTCGAATGATAACAGTCAAAATGCATGAACCGGGAACATTTTTTCACAACGCGCCCAGTGTCAAAGTGCATAATCTGCGAAACTAATTTCACAACCTGCCCAGCGTGGCTATGTGGTTATCCGAATAAGTCTGTTAGTCTTACAATATGGCGCCAAGTAAATGAATGAAATCTTTGAAAAAAAAAAGCAAGATTTGATTAATTTAATCTGTGTAAACAGGGGTGTGTGTGTGCTTTATAGGGCAGGTTCGCTTATTAGAACAAATACTGTAACTCAAATTTCGACTGTCCAATGTCATCATCATAAATTTTAAAGTGTAAATATGTGTTTGGCTCTGTCAAAGTGATAGAATTATCAGTGAATACACATTTTCACAAGAAAGTTTTGAGTAGTTGAATTATATTACACCATGAACACTTTTTGTACCCCAAATGCTTGATATGGATAATTTGAAACTCAACCTTTCACCTGGGCAACTGGGACAGCTGCCCACTTTCCTCAGGCAAAGGTTCAGTAGTTGCCAGGGCAAAGAGTGATTTTCGACAAAATGACAGGCATTAGAGGTACATTTTGTACTAAAAAAGTGTTCATAATGTGAATAAACCTTTTGCCACTAACCTACACTTGGTTTGATTATATTCTTTTACTGTTTGTATACTTAGATGCTACCGAATGCTCTTGTCTAGCCCGGTTAGTAATCAGTAAGTGTGACAATCCACAGTGGCACACAGGAAGAAATGTATTGTTCAAATCTTTTCAAATGTAGTAAAAGAATTGATGGGCATTTTGCTTGCGGCAGCTGATCAGATCATCACCCTAGGAGACCCTTAGACCAAGTACACAAGTACATTAGCTGAATGCACCATTTTCGCTTATTCAGGAGATTTTGGATTACATGAAATTTTCTATTCACTCATTTCAATATACAGTGAAGTGTTTTAAACCATAGTAGTAAAATAATGTCCAAAATGTCTTTGCCGTAACTTAATGTGGAAGCTTTAAATGAAAAGTAAAGTGTAAAGGAAACCAATGCTCACATTATAAGCTTCAAGCTATTGGCGACAGTGACAAATGCCAGATACAAATGATATACTGCGTATGTGGTCACAGTCTTGGCTGATTTTAACAGATCAATCAATTAGTTTATTCTAATCGATACATAGTACTTTATCTATGTATGTACTTGCATAACAATTATTTATAAAATTTGCAGGCGCTTGAAATTTTATCGCTCAGCAATGCAAATAGCCTTTGCTTTATTTAAATGTGAACTCTCCCATTGAAATACATGTCTATATGTTGAGTGTCACATGTAGCATGGCGCTTGTAGGGTAAATGTGAACACAGACTAAGGATATTTTCATATAGCATCGAGAGATCTTTAGCTCAATTTTGAAGTAGGATGGGCTCTTACACTGTATATATGGGCTGCTTCAGTAAAAGAGGGAGTATCTAGAAGGGCTCGTACATGTTGTTTTCGATGACTATTGTAAGGTAGATGTTTATCCCAATTCTAATAAAACCTGCCTCAAGTTTACAGCTATACTTACTTGTAGAGACACACGCTTTTCGTTTATCCTGAACTTTTTGTTTCTTTTCTTTGTAAGTTATTCAAAGTCATGTAGGTTGTCAATTAATCATCATTGATATGATCACTAAACCGCTATGTATTTGGGTTGATATTACTCAATGTTGTTCGAACTTTTCATCGGTGAGTTATAACCATAGATGTCTTCTAATATATTTCAATTCATTTCATTAGTAACCCAACATGAATGGTGATATAGTTGCCAATATTGAAGGGTTTTCTTATAAGTTAATCCTCTTCTTTCCGTTCATTGATTAAAGATATTGATAATGTTTTCTATGGTTACAGTAAATCCTTGATTTGTATGGTTTTAGAAGAACAATCACGAATAACTTCATCAGGTTTATTCCGTATATGTATCCAGTATATGGATAAATATGTTTTTAGAAACAATACATACAAGATGTTGCATTACAAGTGTCAAATTATCAACCATCCTCCATCAACAATGTAAAATTTTTAACTCCTTGATCGTTCTTTTCTGATTAATCAATCTTCCAGTCAAAAAAAAGTTAGAAAAAAATACCTACAATATTTGCAATATATTGTAGGGACATGTACTTATTTCCTTTCATTCTTATGAAAACCATTCATATAAATGTTGATATTGTAGAAAAAATTATGTCGATTACCCAAAAGCGCAGTTCACCATCCCTAACAAGCAACTCCTATAAGTATGAATGGGGCGAACTTTGAGAAGGCAGTTATATATTGGGAGCCATGTCTTTTGGTAGCGGCAGCGGTGGCGTTGACAGACTTTGAGTGGGCACCTGCTCAGGGTCACCTGAAGCATGCCACGTGAGGCTCAACAGGCAAGTGCTGTGACATCACAACAGTAGCATTGGTGGCAGCAATTAGAGACCCCTTTTGTGCTCACCGCCATCAGAAGGCGATAGTGTAACTCAATTCTTCCGGATTTTTGATTGCTGCTATTATTGGCCATTGTGAACTTTACCTCACGTTGCTGCAATTATATCCGGCACTTTCCGAGCACATGGCATGATGTCACGAGTGCAGAGGGCATGTTTCCTCCTACTCTGTTTAAGAATTAAATGCATTACATGGAGGGGAGATCATGGCTCTAATGAATGTATCTAAGATTCTGACTGCTGAGGCAATATGTAAACCACTATAATGTAAAATGCGTATTTATATCTTGAAGCCTTCTATTCTCAAGGAAACCCCCGAGTCACATGTCACGTGATAAAACACCCGTGAGGGGAAAACATTGACACGTGACTATATAAATGCACTGGAAAGTGTCCGCTTTTGAAATGATATTTCTGTACTTAAAGTTGCTTTAGTTTGTTGGTTGTGAATTACAATTCATTGCATATGTATTGTTGTATAACATACTGGAATGTTTTTAGAGCAGAGGCTGCTAATGAAAAATTCCTGGGCCTTTAACATTGCTGACCTTAATACAGCAAATATCCGTAACATGCTAAACAATCACAATGCACATGTGAAACGCTATATATATACGCTACACGTTCCAAACGTTTTCTTGTTTATGTTTAATACGGCACACGTGCGTTTGTTGTCACTGCGTAGACCCGTGTAGACAGGAAACGGAAGCAAGGGTTTTCTTAAGAATATATTATTATTATTATTATTATTATTATTATTATTATTATTATTATTATTATTATTATTATTATTATTATTATTATTATTATTATTATTATTATTATTATTATTATTATTATTATTATTATTATTATTATTATTATTATTATTATTATTATTATTATTATTATTATTATTATTATTATTATTATTGCAAATAATTATTATTATATATACATTTTTTATATTGGGCCAAATAAAATACATAATAGGTGACATTGAAATACAAAAACTATTTTACACAATAAATGAAGAAAAAGCATACGGTTTGTAGTAATGATACTGAGTAATATGTGTGCTGCATAAATTTATAATTTTTGTGGCTAGCCTGGTGACAGAGCCACTAAGCATAACATACAGGGGATTAGCAAAATGTTATAATCCATCATCTCAACTAACTATTTTACAGTAAAAACGAAAAAGCAGTATCTTTTTTGTAATGATAATAGTATATGTGCAACTGACAAACAGATTTTCATTATAATTATGTTGATTTTATAGCAGCATTGGAAAGGAATACATCATTAATACATGTAGGTTGAAAAAGACATGGATACTGATTTGCAGTTATATTTTTGCGCCACCCTGTAATGGTGGCAACTTCAAACCTCTGAAATATTGAAAAATTGTGATGTTCAAATTTTTTTTGAAATATCATTTTCACAGCTCTAATTCTTTTTGTTTTATTATTAATTATTTAAAGCAAACTTAACTTTGTTCGTGCTAAATGATTGTATTAGTGAGGTTGGGGGGGGCGGAGGGTAGGAGGTTGCTTCACGGTAATTTTATATATGTTTCTATTAGAAGTGATTTTCGAGATTTTAGTTTGTTGGTGGAAATCGTATTGAATTACACGTCAGACCCGAAAATTTGGCATTTCTTTAATTTTACAACATTTAATCTTTATCATCACTAAGCAATAAATATAGTAATGTCGTTGTTGTGATATATGTATTTTATTCTGCATTTGTTCGTGGCCAAATCTAACTTCATGGGAGAATTTAATTCGATGTTTGCATACTTTGAACGCTATAATTTCACTCGTAATAAAGCAACATACCGCGTTTTTACCCGGAAATCAGTGTACACCAGCACGATAAAAGTTCATCCATTACATAAAAAAAAAAAATATATTGTTACCTGTACCTGCCGGTTGCACTTAAAAGGTTCTATTATTCTTAAAGTATTGATGCCGATTCTTATTATCACACTTTGAGACCATAATAGCCTTTACATATTTTAAGAAATCTATCGAATACTCCCCTGATCAAGACGCAACAATAATGCTCTTTTTATTATCGCCTGTCAATCCTCTGCGTGTCGAAAAGCTCTGTTACTAATCTGCAAA
>CM032661.1:20948958-20959178 GCA_019095985.1 Streblospio benedicti
CTACTAGAAATCACCCATTGACTGCAAATTGGGTTCCGTTGTTGAGAACAATTACTCTAGCCAAAGTATTGTATCAATTTGTATGATTGCAATACCATTATAATTGCAGTAAAGAGTTATCATCACAGCCAAACCATTTTCACAGTGATCTTTATGGCAATAACTTTCTTATTATTGATTGGCTTCAGCTTTTGTTAGACAGATTGTACTTGTGGTCAGATAATTAGATGGTAACTAGGTCAGTTTCAATGATGGTTCTGATATACCAAGTACATCTTATCATTGGGAAAGATTACTGGTCATTGTACTTCCCATATCTTATGGATTGGTACATCAATGTCACTTTTTCTTGTTTTAAGATGTTTTTTACAACCTAATGTTTTGGAAATAAGTGTACAAGCGCACATCTGGAAGATGCGGATGGAAGCCAAGAGACTGTGTGTTAACATGGCTAAAACCAAATGCATGGTCTCTAGGTCACTCTGAGACAAATTACTCAAAGGCTGAGAATACCCATGTGCTGTATGGGGTAGCGAGAAACTCCATTTAGTGTGGCAGGTGTCTATGCTGGGTACACAAACGGTGTAGCGGTTTTGAGGTTGTTCTTAAACCTGATCCTGACTGCATAAGTCCAAGGTGTAAAGACACTACAGGGTCTATTGATAGCAGGCCAATCAAAGAGGTCCCTGTAGGTGAACATAAGTTAGAGGTTGTAACAGAGTTTTGTTACTTAGGTGACATGTTGTCCAGTGGTGGAGGCTATGAATAGGCTCCAATAGCTGCGACTGTTAGACACAAAACTGTATGGGGCAAATTTTGTGAGCTCCTGCCAGTACTTACCAACAGACACGTACCCTTGGCATCGAGATGCAGAGTATATGCCACCTGTGTATGTAGTCAATGCTGCATAGCTCTGAGACAGACAGCATCGTCCAACACTATAAATCAGCTGAGCCAAAATGACAGAGCCATGGTTTGATGGACGTGTTGTTTAAAACTCAATGATAATGTCAGTTCAGACAGCCTACTAGAGAAATTGGGCATCACAGACATCGATAACGTGCTTCGCAAAGGCAGATTGAGGCTTATCTGTTGCATTATCATCATGCATAAAAAGTGATGCATATTCTTATTTTCATATTCAAAACTACCAATATTTTGCCTTTTGACAGAAATGTGTATTAGCCCCTGTCAGAGTGGACAGGCGGAGCGCGGACTCCGCGTGCCTACGCGCGCGAAGTTTGAAAATTTAAAAAAATTTCAAACTTGTGCAAAATTTTCCCGTCCTGGCGGAGTAGAAGTGAGTCCGCAGACGGAGAAATAGCCCTCGAGCACACACCCCCAGCCCCACGGACCTCCACTGCAGCGAAGTCAGGCGGATAGAAATTTTGCTAGTGCGGAGTGTAAAATGTGTATAGCGGACTCTGGCGAAGTCAAATTATGAGTCTTGCGAACCCTAGCGAACTGAAATTGTGCGTGACATTCGCCAGACAACTATGGCTCCGCCGACGGAGTCAAGCGAAGTATTATGTCTCCGCCAGCAAAGTCTTGCGGACCGCAAGACTTCGCCAGCGAACTGTAGCGAATATCCAGAGTCCGCCGAAGGAGACATGAAGGCTCTGCCAAATAACAAAATAACAAGGGAAAATTCCTTGCGGAGAGCAGCGAAGTCATTCGGCGAAATCCGGCGAACTTCCACGAAGTGTAACGAACTTCAGCGGAGTCCGCTTAACAAAGGCGGCGTCCGAGCGGAGCTTATTTTCCATCAAATTTATGACGGAGCATACGCAGAGGTAGCGCATATAAAAGCGAACTTTGTCTGTATGCTGTGGGGGGGGTCTGTATGCTGTCTGTGTGTGTATAGGGGGGGGGGGGGTGTCTGTATGCTGTCTGTGTGTGATTGTGCTTGGGGTGGGGGTGTCTGTATGCTGTCTGTGTGTGTGGGGGGGGGTCTGTATGCTGTCTGTGTGTGGCATTGACTATTTTTATGTGAGCTTTTTTTCAAGGCTGATTCCATGCTGGTTTTTACAATAGATAATCAAGAGAATAATCTGGATAATTATGCCATAGAAAGGGATTCATGAAATATAGTGACAAATAGAATTTGAATAATGCCACAGATAGAACCTTGATAAACTATGGAATCAGAACATCCAATGCTGGACAACTCCTCCCCAGTAATTGCAATAAATGCTATTATTTATAATTGTCTCTCTACAGACATCGTATTGTTTAGAGACGACATCTTGTATACCCCACGAGTTTCTGAACTCACGTACTATATCCCAGCAGGCACACTGACGTCAGCCTGACGTTGGATTATGGTTGTATTACGTTGTGACGTCAGCCAACGTAAATTCAACGTCACCCCAACGTTGATTGCCTGAGGTTGACACAACGGCAGATTTTCAACATCACCCTGACGTTGATTGCCTGACGTTGATCCAACGTTAGACATCAACGTTGGATCAACGTTGATCCAAACATCTTGTGCCTGCTGGGATTATTGTAAATTGGTATAGAATAGGTAGATACAGGGGGATCACAGGGGGTGCCCCCTTTACCCCACAATAATACCATAGGGTTTTTGTCATGTAGGCTATCAATTACATACACGAAACCCATGCGGAGAGCTCTTGCGGCATACAGCAGCGTACAGCGGAGGTGAAGGGCGTTCATTTTACGTGGGATGAAGGGAGACGGAGTCCGTTGGTGCCAAATACGGCTTTGTGCGGAGACCAGCGTACTCAAAAAGATCAAAGGAAATTTAATCAATAATCCCACCGCCCGCGGAGTTGTACGCGATCTCAAATTTTCACTTCTCCAGAGAAGTGGAGAAAGTCCGTGCCATTTTTGCTCGCGGAGATAGCGCGGAGGTAGCGCGGAGCCCTCTTGGAGGGCGCAAGAGTCTGCAAGAGTCCGCTGGACTTGGCTGCGGAGCCATGCGAATCGCATTGTCGATTCGACAATGAAAGTGTTAATTTTTCATATTTTTCACCATTTTGTAATTTTTTCGACCTAAAAATGACGCGGAGTTGACTCCGCACGTCCACTCTGACAGGGGGGTTAGTGCTGTAGCAGATTTCACTCCTTGGTTCAAAATCTAAATGTATTCTACCTCAGTGCCAAGACCCCTTTGTTAATTATATTTCCATCAACTGTGTGTGCACTGGCCAAGTACTTTGTGAGTACTGTATTAGTACTGATGAAGGGCTGTTATGAGGCAGAATGGAGACAGTAGTGTGTCCATACTGCCTATAAAAAACATATGTTGACAGCACTGGACACACACTCACTGATCCCTAAAGTCTCCGTGAGATTTTTGACAGTAGAGAAGCAGTACTGCCAGTTGTGCCCTAGACATTAGACTGCCGTGTAGCTCAATGGATTTCAAACCATTTAAAATACACTGAATCAATTTACTCTGCAGCTCATGGCTACCTGAGTGGTTCACCAAAACTGCCCGTTCACCTAAACTGGCAGCTGGCTGTACAACACGAGCCCCAACCTAGTCGCAGTCACATTTATAAATTATACCCCATTCAAAAATCATTGCACCAATTCTGCGACTTTTTCTCGTATGGCTGCGGCAGGGTTAATGGATTTTGTCCCAAACACATTTTTTGAAAACGTAATGATATGTTTAATTAGAGTATCTCTGACTTTTATCATCCTGAATTTTTTTTCAAACTTATTACCAGGTACAAAAACTTGTATACAAATTATGATTCACATGACTAGTATTACTATTATTTTTTCAGTACTATCCTGGTGGAACCTAATTGTTTGGCGACAGTCACAGATGGAGGAGACATTAAAATACAGGTCAGATGATTGGTCTATATTAATACTTCTGGTATGAACTTAATTTTCCTTAACATAGAACATTTACTATTTCATTTAGAAAATTCTCATAAATAGCATAAACATCCCAGTTTTCCTCATGTAAATGCCAACCAGGTAATATATTGGGCCAATATTATTGGCTAATGGTTTTCATGTATAGATCCACCTTGAATATATATGACAATTGTTCCAAAGGCTGCCAACTTTTTTTGCCAAATTGATCCACACAAGATCTCTACTCCATGTTCAAATCCACATTCTATCATTCCGTGCAAAAATCACCGCCAATAACCCACGCTGATTAGTCAATCACCGTGCTCAATTATACGATTGACTGAACGCTCCGAGACCACTACTAGTGGCACTAGTCTAAACTCGTCACATTTTCAATACAGCCGCTGACGTCGCATGGTCAAAAGTTTAGACTAGTGCCGTAGTAGTGGTCTCCGCGCGTGCAGTGAATCGTATAATTGAGCACGCTGGTTGACAAATTGACTTGCAATGAGAACGTTATGATATGATTTATTTTAAAATAAAAACGAATCAGACACTCGTTTAGTGTGGATTTTAGTCATGATAGAATGGTATTTGACCACTCGATTGTCGTGTCAATGGAAAATTGAGCATGCTGACGTCTGATTTACCCTCACTTTGTTCGGGTAAATCAGACGTCAGCATGATCAATTTTCCCATTGACACTCCAATCTCGTGGTCAATTCCTACAACTAACAATATTCATATGTGTATGGCTACGTCATCACAGCATTATGAGCTAAAGGTTTTGTAAAGAACTTTTAAAGATTTAACTTTTGTATTGATTGCACAATTACATATCAATATTACAGCAACAGCAAAAGTCTACTTGGTGCTGTTTGCTGTGGTGCCGTGCTGTAAGATCAATATATGCAGCATGACAGAGCCAATATTATTAGACAGTGGCACACAGATTATTTGTGGCTGATTACATACATTGTAATTGTGTACTTTTAATCAAGATTTCCATAGCATTTTAGTAAACATGTTTAATGCGCATAGGTCAATGTTGTTGTAGTGATGCTGTGCTCTCCGAGCACTTTTGATCTAGTTCAATTTCAGTGTATGAGTTATAAGAGTAAAATGGACAGAACAGTTCTGAAACATCCTTTCCTTTGTCACACTCACATTTACTTCATATCTAATGATCCCACATGTAGCGGAGCACTCCTTTCGTGTATTCATCATAAGATTTCGTAACTAGCTTCATCAGCATTGATTGTACTTTTTTAGTCTCGTTTCAACAGAAATTTAGTCGATTTTTTCATTTGAAGGCTGCATGGAACATTTAATATGTACTCTTGACCTGCTATCTCAAATACCTTTTATAAAGTATAGTTGATAATTACAGCTAAGTATGATATATACTAATTAAGTCCTCCCCATTCCGGAGCGAGACTTCTAGCTTTGTTTTCGTCCACGTCCCACACATACAGGTTCACTGTATGAACATGCTTTGAGCTATAGCTTTGTAAATTGAATATGTTAAATTAGACCAAAAATGTATGTGATTTTAATTTTCATGAACTTTGGCCAAAATTGGGGAAAGTTATCAAGGTTTGAAGATTTTGTGTGTACTACTTTTTATTAATTTTCTTCTGTGAGCAAAGTTTAGGAAAAAACTATTGATGGGATTGCTGTCCAAATTTATAGGATGCTTTAATTGGATGTTTGCAAGATCTGATGAGATTGGATCGCACGTCGGCCTACTTTTGAGGATGTTGTGTTATGTTTTTTGTGTGAAATTTGCTAAATTCAAGCTTGTGAGCACAGTTGAAAGAAAGACTATTTAACTACAGGGTAATCACTACCAAACCTGGGATTCGTCATCAGTGGCTTACTTTTGATGAAGTTACCATGTGTTTTTAAGAACAAATTATTACGAATTTGTGTTTATCTGTCTTCTGGGAACAGTTTATGACTTATCATCACCAAACCTGACATTTGGTACCGTATCCTCGTGCATAAAGGCACATGTGCCTATAACCAAAAAATCGCTATTTTGGGGGTCTCCCTTGGGTTATGTTTGATCTCTGATATAGGCCCATGAGCCTTAATACGATCATGGAGCACACCCCACCTAGAACCCACAATATATATTATTTACCAAAAGTAACTTTTCTTGGTGTATATGTCATAAGATACGGTATAACGACAGACAAAACAAACTCGCATGGTAAACATTGGCATTCAATATAGCTCAGCTGTATGCATTTTGATGCATTTCTTTGTGTCAAACACCTTACCGTGGTATTTGTCAATTGTGGTTCTCAAACATTGGAATATGTAATTCATTAGTAACATAATCCTAATAATCTGTTACGAATGCTCTTACGAATACTCGTCGGAAAATCAAAATAACTTACTTATTTAGGAAGAATAAATTACACATGACCCTTCCGTCTTAAGTGCGCATGCTCAGAAATTCAAATGTCCCGCATAGTCTCGCTAAACAAGACTCGTGCTCGCATACACCCGCCAAGTATAATATACGAGTCGGGCTGAACGAGGCTAATGACCTGTGTCGTGAAAACGAAACCAAAATCGACTACTGTCGTATAAATCGTTCACTCATCTTCCTCGGGCGATTTTAGATTTTAAAAAAAATGTAATTTCTGTCTTGAAACATGCTCTTAGTCTCTGTTATAGTGGGCCTTGATACGAACACAGGGCGCACTCCCAATGTTAGGCCCGTGCGCCTTAATGCACGATTATACGGTATGTCTATATCACTCTCCTCGCGTGATTTGATGTGTGAGTACTGTGGTCTACTTTTGAAAAATTTATGGAATATTCGAATAAAACTTTTGTTATATATGTGTTTCCCAGTGCTTGCGATACATTTTCAAACTTCTCTCTCTCTCTCTCACATCTTTTTAGCAAGCATAAACTCACCAGGGCGACTTGATATAGTCAAACGGAAGCTTAGGGTTGTAAAACCTGTCTTCAGCTATATCTATCGTTGGTAGAAATATGCTTGCTAAATGATGTGAGAGAGAGAGAGAGAAGTGTGAAAATAAAACTTTTGTTATCACTGCACTTTGAAAAGTATTTCACCTATGGTCATTAACCCTCTCGACGCCAGGCGTAAATTTACTATGATACCCCCTCAGTGCCAAACATGCATTTTTCGTGACGTGTTATTCACTGTAGGGGGCTTCAATTGTTATAGTCGAAATATGATCCTTTGTAGCTCTTATGTTTTTCATCAGAACATTTTCACATTTACACTACACATTCAGGAGACGGTCTAGTTTCTTATTTTCACCATTATAAATAAAGATATATACAGCATCAAGTAACATTTTGACAATTTCGAGTAATCGTCCATTCATTTGCCAGCTTGCGTGGTTGATTTGAAATGTCGTAATATCAGTAGAAATTTTAAGTGCAGCGACTTTTTATCCGAGATAGACACAAAAAACACCATAAACCATCCCTATTTCATAATAATATATTTTTACTTACAATAATACGCACCAAAAACATGTTCAAACTTGATTTCTTTATATTCGTGGGTCTTTGACAGGGATCATTCTATCACCCGACAAAGACATCATCCGATTTGATAGAAATACTCGATATCCAACGTCCACACTTATAGGGTAGTTTGCCAAACGCTTTATTTGTGATCCTGAATCCAAGATACAATAAGATGAGGCGTAGATGACGAATAATATGATAATTCTTCTTCAAAAATTTCTATTTTGTCACAATCTTACCGATTTCCGGGATATCAGCCTTGCGCAGCGCGCGGCGCTGCAATAGATTTGTAAGAGCGCTCTTGATAAAGGCTTATTGCATCATTTAGCACTTGTCAAAATTGTTATGCCGGTGATTGAACCTAAGAAAACCGCTTTCAAGGCTGAAAATTCAATGTTTTGATATGACCTTGAAGTCTAGTTTCACATTTCATGTTGGGCCTCAAAGCAAAGCTGGTTCCTTCACGTTTCCAGCAATGTATGACAAGCTATGGTTTTGCGAACGTAAATAAGAGTATTTCAGGACTCAAAATTGAAGCAGAAAATGCGTGCTAGGTTGTCAAATATTCGTTGTCACGAATAGAATTAAAATATTAACACTATACTGCTTATTTCCTTCTAGAAATATATTGAAATGTCAAGGTAATGTTGTTGTTGTTGACAGACCTGAATTTGAGACTTGAACCACGAGTATTTAACTACGAATATGCCAGTCAAACTCAAACTGTTTTTTGAGTGAGTCTGTCGACTTTTGTCGACTGTTGGCATATAGACGTAATTTACGTGTGTCGACTTTTGTCGACAGATGGCGTCCAAAGGGTTAAACTTAACAGTTTGTTCACTATACCATCTATTCACGTATAAAGGCCCCTTAGCCTAACATCGAACATGGGCTTAAGGTTCGGATATGGGCCCATGGGCCTTTAACTGAACTGAATTTCTTTTTCCACCAACAAAGATGATTTTATTTTGGCACGGTAATTTCACCGAAAGTAACTTTCATGGGCGTATAAAGGGTTATTGTGAAAGAAAGTTCCATCACGTGTATAGATCTGCTTTCATCATCGCGAAGTCGGGCACGTGTTGCCGTGGTTCTGGGTGTCAAATCGATTGAACATCGCATTTATTGATTGTCATTCTCAAATATAACGATGTATAATCCATTAGTAACGTTATTCAACTAATCTATTACGAATGCTTGTTAGAAAATAGAAATAACTTATTTATTTTGATGTTAAAAATTATACACATGCACGCTTCCATGGGTCAGTGCGCATGCTCAGTAGTTCAAATGTCCCGCCCGCGCAAGCAAAAACGAAAGTAAGTTCGCACCCATAGTTAATACATGTTATTGTGTAAAGTTGTCGTGCCTTATAAAGCGCCTACAAAATGCTGACCGGTAAAAGATGAAAAGATGCTTCTTCCCCGTCTGATTTAAGATTGAAATAAAATGTTTTAATTACACTATCGAGTTATGAAATGCAATTAAACAATAGAGAATACTAAGATATTATTTATATAATAGACATAACACCAACGACTACTTAGTTTGTTAACAGGCAAGCTTCGTGCACCCGGTAAATCTCCCAAGTCACTCATCATCGCCCACATAGATATATGTAAATATACCGTATGAGTCCATGATTGGGGATATGTTAGCTCTCCATTTCTAAATAATCCAATGCTTATTCATCGCCAAAATGGGGGGTGGGCTTAAGGTTCGAACTTACGCTCTTGGGCCCATAAGTGAACCTTTTTTCAGTTTGAAATATGCCCCAAAACAGCACTTTTTTGGATAAATGGCCAGGGGTCTTTATACGGGATTAGACGGTACTAGTCTCTGCAGTTGAATTAAATCTCCCCGGACGAAGTCCGAAGGGGGATTTCTTGCTTTGCTTCTGTCTGTCCGTCCGTCCGAAATAAACAGGCTGATAACTCGAAGACTACTTGAGCTATTGATTTGCAAATTGAATATGTCTTGTTTGAGGAAAAAAGTACCTCTCAAAAAAAATTTGTTTGTACTTTGGCCTACTTTTGACGAACTTACGAGCGTTACGTAATAAACCTTGTTAACACTCTACAAGGAGAAGTATTTGACCTATGGTCACCAAACTTCATATTTAGCTTTATTGTACTACTCTCCAGAGCTGATTAGATTTTGGTGTACTTTGGCCTACTTTTGATGAAGTTACGATGTGTTTTTTAAAAACAAATTATTACGTAATTGTGTTTATCTGTCTCCTGGGAACAGTTTATGACTTATCATCACCAAACTTGACATTTGGTATGTCTATATCACTCTCCTCACGTGATTTGATATTGGTGTACTTTGGCCTACTTTTGAACTTACAAGCGTTACATAATAAAATAAATGTAGTAATTGCTGTGCCGCATCCATTGATTATAAACAAATTTAATAATAATTAAGATGAGATGCAATATTAAAATTTTCAATAATTTTAACAAATTTTCGGCATGTACTGCCTTCATCAAGATCTCATGATGAAGGCAGTACATGCCGAAAATTTGTTAAAATTATTGAAAATTTTAATATTGCATCTCATCTTAATTATTATTAAATTTGTTTACATAATAAACCTTGTTAACACTCTACAGGTAGAACTATTTGACCTATGGTCACCAAACTTCATATTTAGCTTCGTTGTACCACTCTCTAGAGCTAATTAGATTTTGGTGTACTTTGGCCTGCTTTTGATGAAATTAAGATATGTTTTTAAAAACAAATTATCACGTAATTGTGTTTATTTGTCTCCTGGGAACAGTTTATGACTTATCATCACCAAACTTGACATTTGGTATGTCTATATCACTCTCCTCATGTGATTTGATATTGGGTAT
>CM032661.1:20959278-21002307 GCA_019095985.1 Streblospio benedicti
ATCTACCATCCTTTTACTAAATCAAGAATGGTAAGCTTAATCTATTTAAAGGCAGAATCAAAAGAAACTGCTAACTGTATGGTCAATAGAAACTAATTATCTTATCTTAAATTAAGCCATTGGAATTAATTAAAGCTCACAGGAAATTGTCTTTTTCTATAGCTGAACACAAAGAAAGCTTGCAAGCCATTAACCCAATTACATCATAATGGTCACTTTTAGACAAATTTTCACTGATAAGCAAGCAGTTGACTATAAATTAAGCTCTCTGTAAAAAGTTATATATGATAACACGTTTTGGCAGATTTTTTTAATCAAAACTAATCATGATTAAAATGGAAATTTATGATTAAACTAAACTAAACTAAACTGAAATTTTCAAGTTTGTTGATTAACTAAAACTAAACTAAATTACACAAATTCTGATTGATTAATCGATTAAACTAATCTCGCCCCCAACTCTGGACTCATGACTCCTCAAATGCAACAATTGAATGTGAAAACTTTATATCATTTTTTTTCCATACCCGTGCCTAGTATAATACACTGATGTTCTTATATATGTAAGCTCTCCATATTTTAGGCATCTGAATAAACCACAATCACAGATGACACACGGATATTGTGATGTCCTTTATAGGACCTATTACTGCTAACATGTCACTGGTCGATACCATGCAACTTTACCATTTTTTTCATTCTTTTTTTCGTTCTTTTTGGTATCCCTTTGGCCTAAATAATGGGCATATGCCATCCTCAGCTCGTTTTACTTGTTTTTCATGTGTTTTGATTCCACTTTCTATTATTTCAAGTCTATATCGTTCCCACATACACTTTCTTGTAATATTACGCAAAAATTCACTTAGGTCTTTCACTACCCTGTCTTCTTGTGTTCTACTGGTGTCTCGTAGTATCCTTACAACTTTTGCACTAGACATATCTTTTGAGCTTTTTAGCAACACTCTAATGCAGGCAGTTCACAATGCACAATCCAGATGTAGGCCCCATCTCCAATCACAGTTTACTGACGACTTAAATTTGCTTTCTACTTGCTGCCACCAGTCCATGAGTCATGCAAACTCGGTATAATCTTTCAGACACACATTTACTATGATGTTTCGTTTGTCGTTGTGTTATTTGAGTCAATCCCGGTGTACCTAATCCTATGAATGCGTATTGAATTCTTCTAATCTCGTGCAACACTAATAGTCTCCATTTATGACAAAAAAAACCATGACATTCGAGTTTACTGCAATGGGTTTACTGTGATGACAAACGGGTACTCAATTTATTTAAGCCCCATTTTTAAATTATTGCAGCAAGATTATACCGTTTTAGCTGTCACAGTCGAGGATTAAGTCTACCGATTAACTTTTAGTGCGACTGCAATAGTTTTTAAAGGATTGCCACGGCCTTCCAGGGTCAAAATCTGCGATAATTGTACTTAATACTATGGGTTTTTGCCTATATCTCAAAAAGTACTGGTTCGATTTTTTAATCTGAAACTACCGCCGAAAGAGCTCTTTGTAACCCGTTCTAATGCGCCATCACACGACCCAAAGCTCATAGAAATAAAGAAACATGGTGGACGTGACTGTATACACGTCTTTAGCCTGCACACGTGGACAACACGGCCTTGGTGCATTCTAATTGGTTGGATTTTAGGCGTAGTAAAAAATGTGAGGGGTATAGTAGGGAATTTGTGAATGAATGTGAAAAAATGGGTGGGGCATAGTAGAAATTTGTGAATGAAAGCTGAATTATCAACCATATTACTACCCTGAATGTGACAATATCAAATAGTTCCTAAGAAATCTGTATATTTTCATTATTTACAGGATATTTCTAATTTCCAAAGTGTAATGTATGTATTGTCCACACACTAAGGAATACGTACATACCAACCAACGGAATAATAATATCTTGGGCTTCATTCAAACGTTACCAGTATACATCCTAAGAAATTATTATTATTATTATTATTATTATTATTATTATTATTATTATTATTATTATTATTATTATTATTATTATTATTATTATTATTATTATTATTATTATTATTACAAGTTAGTGCAAATAACTATATATATATGGGCAAAGCTTAGGTGACATTGAAATACAAAAACATCACTTTTTATGAAGTAAAAAGTAACTTTAAAAAGCATCAATTGGTGGTATCAATAAAAGATACCTTTTTTAGATAGATTGCAGAAAGCCATAATAAACATAATGGGAGGTTGGTGTATACAATCAAATCAACTATTTTACACAATAAAGGAAAAGCACGGTTTGTAGTAATGATACTTAATATTGTGCTGCAGGGATTATAATTTCTTGTATTGTGGCTAGCCTGGTGACAGAGCCACTCAAGCATAACACAGGGGATTAGCAAAATATTATAATCCATCAACTCAACTAACTATTCTACAGTAAAAACGCGCCAGTCTTTTGAAATAGTATATGCAACTGACAAACAGATTTTCATTATAATTAAGTTGATTTTATAGCAGCATTGGAAAGGAATACAATTAATACATGTAGGTTGAAAAGACATGGATACTGATTTGCAGTTATATTTTTGCACCACCCTGTAATGGTGGCAACTTCAAACCTCTGAAATATTGAAAAATTGTGATGTTCAATTTTTTTTGAGAAATATCATTTACACAGCTCTAATTCTTTGTCTTTATTATTAATTATATGTATGGTTTATAGATAAATAAAGAACATATAATCTTAAGATCGGGAGTTCTTTATTATAGCTATACAACCCAATATTGTCTATAAAATTAAGAACTGACAAAGCAGCCTAACATAAACAAATTAATTCAAATTTTATTTTTTCAATATTGCTATTTAACCAAGGTTATTAGAGTAAAACTTATGATGGATTATCATTTTAAAAATTCTACTTTACTTAATTCCAATGCCAAACCAAATAATAATAATCCGAGCAAAAATTTATTAAGATTATATATATATAGTTTTAATTATTATTATTATTATTATTATTATTATTATTATTATTATTATTATTATTATTATTATTATTATTATTATTATTATTATTATTATTATTATTATTATTATTATTATTGGTTAACTGGTACCCACTGTTTAGCTATCTACTAGAAATCACCCATTGACTGCAAATTGGGTTCCGTTGTTGAGAACAATTACTCTAGCCAAAGTATTGTATCAATTTGTATGATTGCAATACCATTATAATTGCAGTAAAGAGTTATCATCACAGCCAAACCATTTTCACAGTGATCTTTATGGCAATAACTTTCTTATTATTGATTGGCTTCAGCTTTTGTTAGACAGATTGTACTTGTGGTCAGATAATTAGATGGTAACTAGGTCAGTTTCAATGATGGTTCTGATATACCAAGTACATCTTATCATTGGGAAAGATTACTGGTCATTGTACTTCCCATATCTTATGGATTGGTACATCAATGTCACTTTTTCTTGTTTTAAGATGTTTTTTACAACCTAATGTTTTGGAAATAAGTGTACAAGCGCACATCTGGAAGATGCGGATGGAAGCCAAGAGACTGTGTGTTAACATGGCTAAAACCAAATGCATGGTCTCTAGGTCACTCTGAGACAAATTACTCAAAGGCTGAGAATACCCATGTGCTGTATGGGGTAGCGAGAAACTCCATTTAGTGTGGCAGGTGTCTATGCTGGGTACACAAACGGTGTAGCGGTTTTGAGGTTGTTCTTAAACCTGATCCTGACTGCATAAGTCCAAGGTGTAAAGACACTACAGGGTCTATTGATAGCAGGCCAATCAAAGAGGTCCCTGTAGGTGAACATAAGTTAGAGGTTGTAACAGAGTTTTGTTACTTAGGTGACATGTTGTCCAGTGGTGGAGGCTATGAATAGGCTCCAATAGCTGCGACTGTTAGACACAAAACTGCATGGGGCAAATTTTTGTGAGCTCCTGCCAGTACTTACCAACAGACACGTACCCTTGGCATCGAGATGCAGAGTATATGCCACCTGTGTATGTAGTCAATGCTGCATAGCTCTGAGACAGACAGCATCGTCCAACACTATAAATCAGCTGAGCCAAAATGACAGAGCCATGGTTTGATGGACGTGTTGTTTGAAACTCAATGATAATGTCAGTTCAGACAGCCTACTAGAGAAATTGGGCATCACAGACATCGATAAACGTGCTTCGCAAAAAGGCAGATTGAGGCTTATCTGTTGCATTATCATCATGCATAAAAAGTGATGCATATTCTTATTGATACATTTTAAACTATGATGGAAGGCACCACCTTTGTTCTGAGGATTTTAAATTAGTTGGATGGTTAAATGTAAATGACCAAATTGAATACTTGTCTTTATGTTTAATGTATGAAATACATATCAAAAAGGCTCCTGCATATTTATGTGATGTTCAACTTGTGAGTCATTCATACAATGCTAGGTAGAAAGAGTTGTCGTACATTGTACCAAAAGTTAAGTCCTATGAACAGAAAACGTTTAAATATTGTAGCATTAAATATTGGAATAGTCTGCCTCTACCAATACGAAAGTCAAACTGTTTGGTGTCTTTTAAATCAAAATGTAAGAAATATTATATGGACCATTTCATAAAAGAGTAATGAGAATATATTTTTTGAATGGAGGTTACTCATGATCAATTGTTTTTTGTTCTCAGAACCATCTTTTTACCTGTCATTGCAGACGTTTCGCTCATGTCACATGAGCGTCAACAGTGCTACTGGCGGCTGTTTCTCAGTTCCCGCGACCATGTAGGTCACGTGATGCAAGTTGGAGAAGGTTCGCGGGGATCTCTCTGCCTGCGTCGCGGTTGAGGTCGGGTCTGTCACGGTGGATGTGTAGGGCCTCGCGTATCTTCCTTTTCAGGTCCTTCGGCTCTTTGTCCAAGATCTTCACCTCTTCTAATGTGAAGGAATGTTTAGTCTCGTTCACGTGTTGCCATATCGCTGAGTTGGGGTGTTTGCCATCCGTGTGTTCTTTAAACCTTGTCTCCAGGGAATGCGCTGTTTCTCCTACATATCTCGAACTACAATCCTGACATTCTAGTTGGAATACTACCCCACACATCTTCTCTTTTTGGGGCTTATCCTTTGGTCGGACCAGCAGAGACTTTAGGGTGTTGTAAGGTTTTAAATAGCTGTTTACCTCATATTTGCCGAAGATTCTTTGTACCTTCTCTGTAACCCCACTGACATAGGGGAGGCAAACCGGATATTTGATACTGAAAACTGAGAAACAGCCGCCAGTAGCACTGTTGACGCTCATGTGACATGAGCGAAACGTCTGCAATGACAGGTAAAAAAGATGGTTCTGAGAACAAAAACAATTGATCAAGAATATATTTGTTAAAAGGTTAATCATTGGTAATGTAATTATTATGTTCTATGGCACCAATTCTAGTCAGTTGTTTTTCCATGTTTTTCACCGAGGTCCACTATGGAAATAAGACTCTCCATTTTAAATGGATATCTTTTTAGTGCTCCTTGTTTGTCACATGGTTCTTTTTTTTTTATTATATATTTGTATAACTCTATTCAATTTTACTTCTATCTATATTTTTACTTATTTGTAATCTTTTATTTACTTTGTAATTAATATGCCTGTGATAAATGAAATAAATCAAATAAAAAAAAAACCACACCAATATTTCGCATTTTGACAGAAATGTGTATTAGTGCCTTAGCAGATTTCACTCATTGGTTCAAAATCTAAATGTATTCTACCTCAGTGCCAAGACCCCTTTTTAATTATATTTCCATCAACTGTGTGTGCACTGGTAAAGCACTTTGTGAGTACTGTATTAGTACTCCTTGAACGAGTTCATTGTGTTGGAATACATATATATATACATTTATTAGTTCATCTTAACACAACACAAACAATTTTACAGTTGACAGTTTTGCAACTACTGTAGCCATTTTCAAAACATCTCTGTGCATGTCAAGGTCACTCAGCACGACTTCCGATGCGAAAATCGAGATTCGTACACGTGAGAGATGAAAGTGAGTGTACTGTATAGGGGGGATTGGAGAACAAGAACCATCAGGGAGGCGATAAAGATACGAGGACAGAAGCAGGTCATGAACCCGAGGCGAGGGGGCCTTTCTCTCACGTGTGCGACCCGATTTTCGGCATCGGAAGTCGTGCTGAGTGACCTTGACATGCGCAAAGATGTTTTGAAAATGGCTACAGTAGTTGCTGAAACTGTCAACTGTAAAATTGTTTGTGTTGTGTTAAGATGAACTAATAAATGTATATATAACTGTATTAGTACTGATGAAGGGGCTGTTATGAGGCAGAATGGAGACAGTAGTGTGTCCATACTGCCTATATGTTGACCGCACTGGACACACACACACTGATCCCTAAAGTATCCGTTAGATTTTTGACAGTAGAGAAGCAGTACTGCCAGTTGTGCCTAGACATTAGACTGCCGTGTAGCTCAATGGATTTCAAACCATTTAAAATACACTGAATCAATTTACTCTGCAGCTCATGGCTACCTGAGTTGTTCACCAAAACTGCCCGTTAACCAAAACTGGCAGCTGGCTGTACACCAAAGCCCCAACCTAGTCGCAGTCACGTTTATAAATGATACCCCATTCAAAAAATCATTGCACCAATTCTGCGACTTTTTCTTGTGTGGCTGCGGCAGGGTTAATGGATTTTGTCCCAAACACATTTTGAAAACGTAATGATATATTTAATTAGAGTATCTCTGACTTTTATCATCCTGGATTTTTTTTCAAACTTATTACCAGGTACAAAAACTTGTATACAAATTATGATTCACATGACTAGTATTACTATTATTTTTTCAGTACTATCCTGGTGGAACCTAATTGTTTGGCGACAGTCACAGATGGAGGAGACATTAAAATACAGGTCAGATGATTGGTCTATATTAATACTACTGGTATGAACTTAATTTTCCTTAAGATTGAGCATTTACTATTTCATTTATAAAATTCTCAAAAATAGCATAAACATCCCAGTTTTTCCTCATGTAAATGCCAACCAGATATTGGCTAATGGTTTTTTTCATGTATAGATCCACCTTGAAAATATGACAATTGTTCCAAAGGCTGCCAACTTCTTTTGCCAAATTGATCCACACAAGATCTATACTCTATGTTAAAATCCACAACTAACAATATTCATATGTGTATGGCTGGGTCATCACAGCATTATGAGCTAAAGTTTTGTAAACAACTTTTAAAAGATTTAACTTTTATATTGATTGCACAATTACAGATCAATATTATAGCAAGTCTACCTGGTGCTGTTTGCTGTGGTGCCCTGCTGTAAGATCAATATATGCAGCATGACAGAGCCAATATTATTAGACAGTGGCACACAGATTATTTGTGGCTGATTACATACATTGTAATTGTGTACTTTTTAACCCTCTCGGCGCCAGCCGTAAATCCACTATATATACCCTTAGTGCCAGACACGCATTTTTTTGCGTGGCGTGTTGTTCACTGTGGGGGTCTTCAATTGTCATAGTTGAAATATGATCCTTTGAAGCTCTTCTGTTTTTCATCATAACATTTTCACATTTACAGTACATATTCAGGGAGACAGTCTAGTTTCTTATTTTCACCATTATAAATAAAGATACATACAGCATCACGTTCGATTTTAACAATTTCGGTGATCGTCCATTCATTTGACAACTTCGGGGGCGATTTAAAAAATGTCGTAATATCAGTAGTAATTTTAATTGTAGCAACGTTTTAACGAGGATACACACAAAACACAATATAAACCACCCATATTTCATAATAATATATTTTTACTCACAAAAACATGTTTCAAACCTTGATTTCTGATCCGGCGTGAAGTTTGACAGGCACCACTTTCGACAACCCGACAAAAACATCATCCGTTTTGATAGAAATACTAGATCTCCGGCGTCCACACTTATTGGGTAGTTTGCCAAACGGTTTATTTGTGATCCGGTAACCAAGATACGATAAGATGGGGCATGGATGACGAATAATATGATAAGTCTTCTTCAAAATGTTCAAGTTCGTCACTCTTACCAAAAAGCGGTATTTCCTAAAAAATCAGCCTTTAGCGCGCGTCGCTGATATAGAATCGTTAAGAGCGCTCTTGATAAAGGCTAATTGGGGTTGCTTAGCAGTGTCAACGTGTTTGCCGGCGGTTGAGCCTAAGAATACCACTTTCAAGGCTAAAAATATATATCTGGATATGGCGTTGATGAGTCTAGTTTCACATTTGTTTAAGGTCTCGATGAATAGCTGGTTTCACGAGATTCCAACCATATATGACAAGCCATGATTTTTTGCGAACACAAATAAGAGTATTTCATAGGACTGCAACGATACACCGATGCATCGCTGAATCACGATTTATTTACTCACGATTAAAGTATCGATATATAAAAAGATATGATAGTCTATATCGCGATACTTTCACGATATAACTGTTAAATGAATGTATATGCAAAATATTGCATAATTCAAGGTAAATCTTTATCTTTTCCCATGAGTATGGGCGCCGCCATCTTTGCTGTATTATGACGGCGTTATTAACAAAATGTTATCAATTGAATGGCGTAACGGCGCTCAGCTATTTCAGTATAGATTTCTTGCGCTACTAATTAAGTAGCATTACAGCGTGTACAGACTGTTGTGTTTTTGGCGTGTTTTTGTTATCGTGATGTGTATCGTATCGCCAACAAAAGTATCATGATGTGTATTGTATGATTTGCTCAAAGCGTATCGTTACAGGCCTAGTATTTCACGGCTCAAAATTGCAGCAGATAATGCGTGTTTGGTGGGTAAATATTCGTTCACACTAATATAATTAAAATATTAACACTATGCTGCTTATCCTTCACACTTCTAGAAATGCATCGAAATGTCAAGGTAAAGTTGTTGTTGTTGTTGACACAGTGGAATTTGGAACTAGAACCACAAGTGTTTATATATGGCAGACAAACTCAAACTGTTTTTTCACTGAAAACTTCGGTGCATATATGCGCCCGGCACTAAAGGGACGTATATTCTGGTGTGCATATGCGCCCGGCACTAAGAGGTTAATCAAGATTTCCATAGCATTTTAGTAAACATGTTTAATGCGCCATAGGTCAATGTTGTTGTAGTGATGCTGTGCTCTCAAAGCACATTTAATCTAGTTCAATTTCAGTGTATGAGTTATAAGAGTAAAATGGACAGAACAGTTCTGAAACATCCTTTCCTTTGTCACACTCACATTTACTTCATATCTAATGATCCCACATGTAGCGGAGCACTCCTTTCGTGTATTCATCATAAGATTTCGTAACTAGCTTCATCAGCATTGATTGTACTTTTTTAGTCTCGTTTCAACAGAAATTTAGTCGATTTTTTCATTTGAAGGCTGCATGGAACATTTAATATGTACTCTTGACCTGCTATCTCAAATACCTTTTATAAAGTATAGTTGATAATTACAGCTAAGTATGATATATACTAATTAAGTCCTCCCCATTCGAGCGAGACTTCTAGCTTTGTTTTCCGTCCACGTCCCACACATACAGGTTCACTGTATGAACATGCTTTGAGCTATAGCTTTGTAAATTGAATATGTTAAATTAGACCAAAAATGTATGTGATTTTAATTTTCATGAACTTTGGCCAAAATTGGGGAAAGTTATCAAGGTTTGAAGATTTTGTGTGTACTACTTTTTATTAATTTTCTTCTGTGAGCAAAGTTTAGGAAAAAACTATTGATGGGATTGCTGTCCAAATTTATAGGATGCTTTAATTGGATGTTTGCAAGATCTGATGAGATTGGATCGCACGTCTGCCTACTTTTTGAGGATGTTGTGTTATGTTTTTTTGTGTGAAATTTGCTAAATTCAAGCTTGTTAGCACAGTTGAAAGAAAGACTATTTAACTACCGGGTAATCACTACCAAACCTGGGATTCGTCATCAGTGGCTTACTTTTGATGAAGTTACCATGTGTTTTTAAGAACAAATTATTACAAATGAATTTGTGTTTATCTGTCTTCTGGGAACAGTTTATGACTTATCATCACCAAACCTGACATTTGGTACCGTATCCTCGTGCATAAAGGGAAACGTGCCTATAACCGAAAAATCGCTATTTTGGGAGTCTCCCTTAGATCATGTTTGATCTCTGATAAAGGCACATAAGCCTTAATACGATCATGAAGCACACCCCACCTAGAACCCACAATATGTTTTTTAACAAAAGTTACTTTCCTTGGTGTATATGTCATAAGATACAGTATATCGACAAACACAACAAACTCGCATGGTACACATCGGCATTCATTATTGCTCAGCTGTATGCATTTCAATGAGTTTCTTTGTGTCAAACACCTTACCGTGGTATTTGTCAATTGTGGTTCTCAAACATTGGAATATGTAATTCATTAGTAACATAATCCTAATAATCTATTACGAATGCTCTTCAAATACTCGTCAGAAAATCAAAATAACTTACTTATTTATGAAAGAAAAATTGCACATGACGTATCCGTCTATACGCATGCTCAGAAATTCAAATGTCCCGCATAGTCTCGCTAAACAAGACTTCGTGCTCGCATACACCAGCCAAGTATAATATACGAGTCGGGCTGAGCGAGGCTAATGACCTGTGTCGTGAAAAGCGAAACCAAAATCGACTACTGTCGTATAAATCGTTCACTCATCTTCCTCGGGCGATTTTAGATTTTAAAAAAAATGTAATTTCTGTCTTGAAACATGCTCTTAGTCTCTGTTATAATGGGCCTTGATACGAACACAGGGCGCACTCCCAATGTTAGGCCCGTTTTTAATGCACGATTATACGGTATGTCTATATCACTCTCCTCGCGTGATTTGATGTGTAGTACTGTGGTCTACTTTTTAAAAATTTTATGGAATATTCGAATAAAACTTTTGTTATATATGTGTTTCCCAGTACTTGCGATACATTTTCAAACTTCTCTCTCTCTCTCTCACATCTTTTAGCAAGCATAAACTCACCAGGCCGACTTGATATAGTCAAAGCGGAAGCTTAGGGTTGTAAAACCTGTCTTCAGCTATATCTATCGTTGGTAGAAATATGCTTGCTAAAAGCTTTACTGAAAATGAAAATAAAAATAAAACTTTGTTATCACTGCACTTTGAAAAAGTATTTCACCTATGGTCATTAAACTTAACAGTTTGTTCACTATACCATCTATTCACGTGTAAAGGCCCTTAGCCTAACATCGAACATGGGCTTAAGGTTCGGATATGGGCCCATGGGCCTTTAACTGAACTGAATTTCTTTTTCCACCAACAAAGATGATTTTATTTTGGCACGGTAATTTCACCGAAAGTAACTTTCATGGGCGTATAAAGGGTTATTGTGAAAGAAAGTTCCATCACGTGTATAGATCTGCTTTCATCATCGCGAAGTCGGGCACGTGTTGCCGTGGTTCTGGGTGTCAAATCGATTGAACATCGCATTTATTGATTGTCATTCTCAAATATAACGATGTATAATCCATTAGTAACGTTATTCAACTAATCTATTACGAATGCTTGTTAGAAAATAGAAATAACTTATTTATTTTGATGTTAAAAATTATACACATGCACGCTTCCATGGGTCAGTGCGCATGCTCAGTAGTTCAAATGTCCCGCCCGCGCAAGCAAAAACGAAAGTAAGTTCGCACCCATAGTTAATACATGTTATTGTGTAATGTGATCGTGCCTTATAAAGCGCCTACAAAATGCTGACCGGTAAAAGATAGACATAACACCAACGGCTACTTAGTTTGTTAACAGGCAAGCTTCGTGCACCCGGTAAATCTCCCAAGTCACTCATCATCGCCCACATAGATATATGTAAATATACCGTATGAGTCCATGATTGGGGATATGTTAGCTCTCCATTTCTAAATAATCCAATGCTTATTCATCGCCAAAATGGGGGGTGGGCTTAAGGTTCGAACTTACGCTCTTGGGCCCATAAGTGAACCTTTTTTCAGTTTGAAATATGCCCCAAAACAGCACTTTTTTGGATAAATGGCCAGGGGTCTTTATACGGGATTAGACGGTACTAGTCTCTGCAGTTGAATTAAATCTCCCCGGACGAAGTCCGAAGGGGGATTTCTTGCTTTGCTTCTGTCTGTCCGTCCGTCCGAAATAAACAGGCTGATAACTCGAAGACTACTTGAGCTATTGATTTGCAAATTGAATATGTCTTGTTTGAGGAAAAAAGTACCTCTCAAAAAAAATTTGTTTGTACTTTGGCCTACTTTTGACGAACTTACGAGCGTTACGTAATAAACCTTGTTAACACTCTACAGGGAGAAGTATTTGACCTATGGTCACCAAACTTCATATTTAGCTTTATTGTACTACTCTCCAGAGCTGATTAGATTTTGGTGTACTTTGGCCTGCTTTTGATGAAATTAAGATGTGTTTTTAAAAACAAATTATCACGTAATTGTGTTTATTTGTCTCCTGGGAACAGTTTATGACTTATCATCACCAAACTTGACATTTGGTATGTCTATATCACTCTCCTCACGTGATTTGATATTGGTGTACTTTGGCCTACTTTTGAACTTACGAGCGTTCGTAATAAACCTTTTTACCACTCTGCAGGGAGAAGTATTTGACCTATGGTCACCAAACTTCATATCTAGCTTCGTTGTACCACTCACCAGAGCTGATTAGATTTTGTTGTACTTTGGCCCACTTTTATTGAAATTACGATGTGTTTTAAAAACAAATTATTACGAATTTGTGTTTATCTGTTTCCTGGGAAGACTTTATTACCTATCATCACCAAACTTGACATTTTGTATGACTATGTCACTCTCCTCATGTGATTTGATATTTGAGTACTTTGGCCTACTTTTCAAAAATGGCCTGATCGGGGAAATACCTGATCGGGGAAGGGGAGATTTTGGCGTTCCCGGCGACTACTTGTTGATGTTGGTGTACTTTGGTCTACTTTTATCTGAATTTATGAGTGTTACGTAATATACCTCGTTACCACTCTACAGTGAGAAGTATTTGACCTATGGTCACCAAACTTCATATTTAGCTTCATTGTAATGCTCTCCAGAGCTGATTAGATTTTGTTGTACTTGGGCCTAATTTCGATGAAGTTACCATGTGTTTTAAAAACAAATTATTACGAATTTGTGTTTATCTGTCTCCTGGGAACAGTTTATGACTTATCATCACCAAACTTGACATTTTGTATGACTATATCACTCTCCTCATGTGATTTCATGTTTGAGTACTTTGGCATACTTTTGAAAAATTTACGGAATATTCAAATAAAACAATTGTTACCACTGTATTGGGAAAAGTATTTCTCCTAGCTTCATTAAACTTTACAACTTTGTTCACTATACAAGTCTCCGCAGCTGAATTGATGTTGGTGTACTTTGGCCAACTTTTGATGAACTTGTGAGCGATAAGTATTAATACCTTATTACCACTCTACAGGGAGAAGTATTTGACCTATTGTCACCAAATTTCACATTTAGCTTCCTTGTACTACTCTCCAGACCTGATTAAACTTTGGTGTGCTGTGGTCTACTTTTGATGAAGATATGATGTGTTTTTTAAAAAACAAATTATTATGAATTTAGATTTTGGTGTCCTTTAGCCCACTTTTGATGAAGTTTAGATACATTGTGTTTTTATTTTCATTCTGATTATATGTGTTGCCTTTCTACGATATTCTCTATACATGTATGTACAATGTATTTGAATTACTAATTTTAAAATTGATTGACATAAAAGGGCCTGATCTAGGAGGGGGAGATTTATGGCGTTCCTGACGACTACTTGTTAGATTTGTGTGCGCTTTGGCCCACATTTGAGGACATGTTAGTTTAATACAAGAAATTGTGCTAAATTCAAGCTTAGAGACCTGAGTTTCCTACAGGCTTTTGTTTACAAATGCACATCACATCATAATATAAAATGTAAAAAGATTGCAGGGAAGTGTTAGTTGAGGAGTTAAATAACAAGTGTTGTAAACATGAGTTACAAGTATTTTCTGTTTGCATTTTGATTTGCAGCACCCCTTACACGGAAATTCTGTATCTGCATTCTGCCACTACATGATATAGAATGGATCTTTTTACATCATTATTTTCACTATCAATGGTTGAAAACTAGACTTGTTGCTTCAGATCGGCAGTGGTGTGCTGCCGTCGGTGGGTCCGGAACTTGACCCCATCCAGCTCTCAATCTTCTCGCACCGCTTCATGAGTATTGCTGAACAGATGGGCAGGTACGCAGCATTATATTTCTTTGTTTTATATTCATGTGGGTGGATGTGTGTGTCTCGCACTTAGTGATAAAAATTTGCTATTGGGAGTAGAAAATTAAGCGTGTCCATTAGTGTCATATCATATTTCCATCAGTGAAAATTGTTATTGTAGTCTGCCTTTAATTATTAACACAATACAGACATCAGATTTCAAGAACTTGTGGACAAACACTCTTTAGACCAGAAGATATATAATTCGTGACAATATGAATCTTGACCCATTTTGAAATATACTTTGGTAAGTGATATGCGTACATTTCATTATATACGTATAACATAACAGTATGAAGTACAGTAGTGCATTTGTTAAACTTATGTTGAGTAATACTCAAAAACTCAATGTAGCTACTTGTATATTAGAATTCAGACAGTCAAGCTATGATTTCTATCTACCCTCACTTACCGTATTTTTGCGCATTAAAGCCCACTGGGCCTAACATCAAAGATGGGCTTATTCTTCTAATATAAACCCTTGGGCTGATAAGTGAGAATTTTTTTCATTTCCAAAGATATCAAAAAGTGCTGTTTTTTGTCCGCCCTGAACCCCCAAGAGTGACCAAAGACATGTGAAAATAAAATAATTCAGCCCAAGAAATCTTGTAGTCCTATGCGCACACATACCATGAACATGCTTAGGGAGATATTAGAAGCTCAAACACGTTTCACCAGTTTCCATCAATGATTGAGAATGATAATCTATAAGTTTGACTTTCGATAAGTTTTACCGTTTAAACCTTCAGAACACTTTAACGAATGAAGCTTCGAACATTTGTTGATAAGTAAGTAAATATTATACATAGAACACCCAGTCGGCGAGAAAAGTTGCACTGGAATATGATGGATGATAATAGAGGATGCTCACTAAATACCCGATCATGGAAATAACCTTCAAAGGTAAAGGTGGACAAACGAAGCTTCGGAGCTTCACCCCATCCCTAGTTTACTGCCAAACATAACCATGTATGGACTTTCATTAATAATATCCTTAATGATATCCAAAAATGAAATATGATATACACGTAGGCGTTCATTTGGTGATGATATTGAGAAAATAGAGTGGTCAGTCCAGGATGATATAGAATAATTTGGTAATATAAACCAAATTAACTAAGCTAAATTACATTACATTAAATTACATGGATGTACTTGGAAAAAAAGTCCTTCAAAATATGCACACTTTTACCATCTGCACTGTGTTACTGTAAAATCGTTTTTCATCAAAAACAGGTTAGCTAGGATGTAATCTCAACATTTGCTCATTTGTATAATGGGATTCCCGTGTGTCCATTAGAAGGCAGGTGCACATTACTGTACAAGTTCTATGACATAACAATATTTTATCATTAAAGATGTTTTAACTTTTTCAGCTGCACACTGTGTTGGTGAATTAGGCAGATCTTAATTATAAGTTACCACAGGCACCAGTATCACTGGCTGTACATTTAACCATATAACTACTAGGGTCTAGTCCTAAAAATAATAGTGGTCGCACGTGTTTTGGTTTGTAAACAAACTTACTTACTCTCTCTCTCTCTCTCTCTCTCTCTCGTCACGTCATATATATTACTAAGGGTTCAGTATAGTACTTCAAACAGTCGGTTTTCTTGCTGTGGGAGGTAGCTGAGTAAACTATCCATGGCAGCTGTAAAGTACATTTTCTCATATGACAGGGCATGCAATTTTGCATCAAGCAAAGTCGTTTAGGCATGATTTTGAAGCTGTTGAATATGTATGAAAAATTAACAGTTTTGAGGGCGCACTATGACATGTGGAGGTTCATTTTGGCACTTCTGGAGGCTACCTGCATATTGCAACTTTTCACGACAATGTGATTTAAAAATCATCCACACACACCAGGCGGTCAATGTTTTTATATGTGGTGCCGATAGCCGTGAGCTACCATGAACAAATGTGTTAGTGGGGCCTGAAACATTTTATCTCTGCCAGTAGGGTGGATAGTGAGAGAGTGTTCTGCGAGAAAAGGCACACATTGGTAATGATCATTTTTGTCTGACTTCTGCTTTCCATGGTAACAGAGGGTTGCAGACTAGAGCCTGATACTGTTGATAAGCATTCCAAATTAATTTTGATAGTTTTCTCTTTAAAACGCTATATCCATTGTCTATCTTAACTGAAGCAGAAGCAGAGTAACAAATACAAACATGGAGTGAATTTGCAAAGCATCACCTTTTTGACACAGACTGTTATTTCAGATTCTTTTTAGGACTAGACCCACTAGTTTGTTAGCATTAGGGGTCGAACGGTTATAGAATTTTGAACCCGGGTACTCAGCCATCTGTATCCCACCCGCACCGGGTGATCACAATTCTGTCAATATAAAGTATTGAAACTACTAAAACTATGACCAGCTCTAAGAAATCAAAGGAAATAAACATTTTGCTTTGAAATTAATGTGGTCTAGCTTGTTCAAGTACGTTACACATCAGTCATCATTTCAGCCGCATAAACGTTCAACCCATGATATGAATTTGACTATCAAAAATATAGTTTAATGATATAAGCCAAAACTGATATATATCTTCTTTTGTTCATTTACTGAACATTTATTTTGGTCCTTATTTTCAAAAACTACATGTATGTACCGGTAGATTGGTCATTGAAGGTCTTAATACAATATAATACAATACAATAATGATTTAACCCCACAACGATCAATTGGTGCTGAGATAGTACATGTACCAACTTTATATGCTTAAAAGTATGATGCATCATATATTAATGCCAATGACTTCATTTGGGTTACTTTTTAAATTAAATTAAAAAAACTTGTTTTGGTGCCCAATTATAGATCTAAGATGTGAGAATCAAAAGTAGAAAAATGAAAAAATAATGGCAATGAACTTGATATGGAAACGACAAACACAATGCATATTTTTATTTCATTGAAACAGTTTGGAAACTGTCTGTACTCAATATTTTTCATATTCTTTTCTTCATACTGTAACGGAAAGAGCCATGTACATTATTACATGTATAGATAATTACATATGCCTGAGTCATCAGGCACAAGGTTATTGTCAATAGAAATTAAGATGTGGCTGTTTTAATAGTAAATGAAAAAGCGTTTTCGTTTCGAAGAGTCACTGGTTATTTTATCTGCTAATAGCCATTGACAAACTGTGAGACAAGGCTAACTCAGAATGAATCTATATTTGACTTGATTTGTTTTTATACAGAGTATTGCAAAGGACGTCGATTTCAACCAACATCAAAGAAAGGCTTGATTTCTCATGCGCCCTTTTTGGACCTGATGGGGGCCTGGTGGCCAACGCACCTCACATCCCTGTACACCTCGGCGCTATGCAGGAGACAGTGCAGTACCAGGTATTGTATTGTATTGTATTGACGATAGTCATTCACACAAGACCCATACTTTGGAGGGGCTCCATTTTGATCAAGCCACCTCAAAGAAGTCAAGTACCCTTATCTCTGCTATACGCAGACAGCATCCAAGTAGCTCAGTCTCAAAGATTATTTCTGTTTGAATTTACAACCATCTAAAGGCCACTCAATGCAGAGGCCAACTGTAAAATTTGGACCATATCAAAATCCAAACTGTTGAAATTGGAATGTTAACACATATTTATGTAAAAGCCAATGATTGAACTGCAGATGAACTACTGACAAATAGTGCACAAATTATATAAAAATACTAAGCAATTCAGCGTTTAGACATGTGAACCAGAGGTATTTTTTTTACATGCTATCAGACTTGAGCAGTTGTTTGTAATGCATCATTGATACATCAATATTACATGTATATAGCGTGTATATTACATGTATATTTGGTCATCTGCTAAAGAACTACACATTTCATGTACAAATTACATACACCCTCAAAATATTGCCTAAACTTATGCAGAGTCGAGTTTTGAACCACACCTTGATATTATATATGGCACAACCTTGATAATTATGTTCACACACGTTTTCGCACAGCTACGCAGCTGCCAAGTGAGAAAGAATTATGAAATCCGTAGATCAAATGATGTATCGCTTAAAGGTTATGCTCAGTGGCCAAACAGTAGCAATATGATGTGTTTTGTGCATTCTGAAAGTTCCTTCATTTAAACAGCATATTAATAACATATTTATGAAAAATACATCATTTATTGATTCTGGATTTGATAAAACACATTTATTTTTGACTGACCATTATCTTTAACTTCCGTCCACACACATTTTATGCGATTAAGCAATATATGCAATTATCAGTTTGTTTTAAAAGATATTAATAAACAAGTGGTTTTACAGTCTTTATGCAATTAAGCAGTGTTATGCAATTATCAGATATGCAAATAAGTGCTATTGGCTGTATTTGTGATTAACGAGTTTACGTGAATGTTAGCCAATGTGAGCAGGCCTCTTAACCATGATCACATAATAGGCAACATACCGCAGTATTATATAGATTGATATGACTTGATTGTGTTTCCATAATGCTGTATCAGTGCTGCCGTGTTGGCTGTGTTTGTAGATGCGTGTGTTAGGAAATCGCCTCCAAGAGGGTGATGTGATCCTCAGTAACCACCCGTGTGCCGGCGGCAGCCACTTGCCTGATCTCACTGTCATTACACCAGTAAGTCTGTACAATTATGTACTAGATAAGAGGCAAATAAATAGGACAAGTGATCAATGTCATTCATGATACTGTAAGTATCCAATCCAAGAGCCCACACTCATGTAAAAACAGCTCCAAATATGGATTCTTTTAAATATCTGGTCGTTTGAAATTTTATTCTTGATCAATACTCAATGTTAATGCCCACCCCTCATTAACACAATTACACATTATTATGTGGGTTTTACTCAGGCAACCTAAAGCCTGTGTATTTTGGATACAAAAGGCTACAATGATCTGTGTACATGTAGATGTAATGTCATCGTAGCGCTTCAGACTGTGGAAAGACAAAGTAGATGGTAAAATGTTTTAATATTACAAACACTTACACAATGAAACAGTAATAATAAAAATTAAAAAAAGACGGACTCTGGATGGTTGCAGGTGTTTTATCCGGGCACCCCAGAGCCTGTGTTCTACGTGGCTGCACGCGGGCACCACGCAGACATTGGCGGTGCCACACCCGGCTCCATGCCACCCCACTCCAAGTCCATCTTCGAGGAGGGCGCAGTGTTCAAGTCGTTCTTCCTCGTAAAGAAGGGCGTGTTTCAGGAGGAAGGTAGGACTTGAATAGGATTATACCTGTGCTGTGCATGATTATTCACTGATATTTTGAAAAAAAAGTATCAAGTGCATACTATATCTGGAGGAAGATATGGGATGTTTTTGTTCTCTAACAAACATTTGGTTGACTTCTTCATGAGATTAAGTGACACGCTAACGCAATCATTTGTTTCAGCCTTTTTACAACCTGTAATCAATCAAATCAATTAATAAGTTTATTTGCGCAGGCCCTAAATCTTCATTCAGAGCAAGTGGCCTGCCTGCCCAGTCTACATCTCAACCCTCCTCTCTAAGCCTTTTAGTCACCAGGATCTATTAGACCCATGCATAAACGTTTTCGATCTTTCTGTACAACCGCATCCCAAGTCTGTTTTGGTCTTCCCTTTTCTTTCCTTCCTTCTATTTCAAGTTTTTTTTACTTTGCTAATCCAGCCAGAGCTGCGCTCAAAATGTTTAGAAATTAGAATCCTATTTATCACGCACGACACATTCACATGTCTGTTATTATTCACGTGGTTACACTGGCTAAACCCCCATTAATTGTGTCAGACCGACCGACGTCCGGTTTGTTACCCCTCTACAGGTGGCATAGTCTACTTGCCAAATAGCGAACGAGGAAGTTGAGACTACAAAAAGGTTTTTTGAGTGATTTGGTATCTTTAGGCCCTATAGAGCTCAAATCCACCTGATGCTAAAAAATTTACCTTGGGCAACAATTTTTATGGTCATTTTTCAAAATGGCCGCCATGAAAATGATGAATTAGTTGTTTAACACATAGAAACAAAATATTGGTGTCAAAATGATAAGGATTTTGTAAGCTGAAAGGTTTTCTGACAAAAAAATAATTTTAATGTGGGCAGCCATCTTGGTTTTTTTCAAAATGGCTTCAAACATGGCAGCCATTCAAGCAAACGGCAAGAAAACGGCAGTATTTTGAAGAAAAATAAATGCACCATTAAGAATTACAAAAATTCTAACAACTTTATAACAAATGCTTCACATAAGGATATTGTACAACATTGTATGTGTGGTTATAATGAAAATAAACTCTACGGGTAACTGTAGTTGTTGGTTAAGAAGTACATTATGGAACAGAAGCTAACATGTATGAAACATTTGCAAGCTTGCAAACCACTGACTGTCACCTTATTATTTCAGCTTTAAGAACCACTACTACTGCTTTTCTATTTTATATTATACAGACCTAAATTAATCCTCAACTTTAGGGTGTGGCCTGTCTGCGTAATCAGGCACTCAACCTTCCCCATCATGCTTTACGATCGGAAAGGTTAGAATCACTCATCCTGAGGTGGTCGAGAGGGGTAAATGTTATTTGTTACGGAAATTTGGTTCTGAAATTATCATACCATAAAAGAAAACAAAATTAGACATAATTCAATCCTCATCAGTTTCTATGTTACACCTTTGCATGGCTCTTTATTGTCTGGACTACCAAGCCTCCCGCCCTGTGTTGAATCTTGGCCCAAACAGCGAGTACTTCCTCACTCCCTCGGCTTTAGCTTTGTCGTCTGCCTCCGAATGCAAGGATCGAGTCCGAGGTCGTACACCGATGCATCAGGAGGAACAACACTCACACCCGGCTTCTGTGATACCCCTGGCCCATCCTTCTCGCCTGTCGCTGGATTCACCTTGTCCGCGCCTAAGCTAAGATCACTAGACGTCTTGCAGCATGGGTCGAGCTTCTCCCCCAGCGGAGTAGGACTTGCAACAACACTGCCTCCTCTGGAAGACGAAGTTCTAAAATCCTGTAACCCGGAGAGCGGGCTCACCCCTTCCGAGCAGCGACCAGCCTCCCCGGTTCCCTTCTCCATTTGGTGGGGCTCTCCCCAAGGCCCGCTTGCCCTAGGACCCTGGACTAAGCCACCTGGTGTTTGGAAAGTCACTAGGACTCAGCACAGCGAGATCCCTGCGCCCTCGGTGCTGCTCAACTCCTTGGAACGCCCGAGTCAGCCTGACTCCCACGGCGAATCCTCGTACGATGTCAGCTGCAACACATCATCACCTGCGAGCTTTCCAACTCGCTTGCCGCTCCATATCAAGCCAGCAGGGGGGAATTCGTGGCCCATTCTCCCTGCTTATTAGTTTCCCTCCGGCAAGGTGACCGGGAAAGGAAGGTCCGTCCCCACCTCGACTTGGACATCCTTGGCTTTCTTCACGTTGCCCTACGACCCGCCATCCATCCGTACGCCTACCGCCTTGTTCGCGTCGTTTACGCGCTTGGAGCGTCCACGACTCCAACTCTGCTTTGGTCGCATCTGGGCACTGGTAGCAGTAGTGATCCATCTGACCACATTTCCAGCATCCATCGTCCACTACCGGCTGCTCCGGGCCGCGACCCTGACTGGCTCCATCCGATCTCCTGCGGGCTCCTCCCCTAGTGCCTCATTTCCGATGGCTGCCTCCCTGAGAGTTCAATGCGCCCTTCCCTGACGTTTTCTCTTTAGCCATGTTCGCCTGTCCTGTCGACTTCTCTGTTCTCCTTCTCTTTCTCCTGCGTGCAATGTATGTCTGGTATTTCCCGGGGTTGTCACAACTCTCTACGCACCAGTTCTTGCATCAGCTCCGTGAACCCTACAGGCTGCGCGGTAACTTTGTCGTACATGTGCCGGAGCGAGGCTGTGCCCAGACCTAACTCGATCCGCTTGATGACAGCTGCCTCTCGTTTCTTGATGTCCTGCCCATACGCTTTGCGCGCCAGGAACATCAGCTGCGAAATGAAGTCCCGCACCGATTCTTTATTGCCCTGTTTCCTCGCCAGGAGTTCCTCCTCTGCCGTACGCATCTCGACCTCCGTGTAAAAGTACGAGTTCAGCGCCAACACGAGGGTGGCCCAGTCATTTCTTTCTTCCAATGTCAAATTGAGTAGCACACTCTGCATTTTTCCGGTCAGTCGATCTATCAGCCAACCTGCCCATTCTGATTCGTTGATGTTGTACATCTTCAAGATCTCCACCAAATGCTGCAGGAAATCCAACCAGGTCTGAGTTGAATCAGGCTTGTTGAACTTCTGGAGATTCTTGATTCTATCTTTGAAGCGCACCGAAGTGGAAATCACTGGCTCCTCACTGCTGTCGGAGTCATCGCTGTCGGAATCGTAGTGTCGTTGGCTCTTTTGCCTCAACTTACGACTCGCGTGCTTCTTCGCGCTTCGGTCCTGTTGCTCTCGTCAGTGCTGCTCCGCTGCATCAACGAACGGTGACTAGTAATAACAGCTGACAAACGGGTTGGTCGTGTCGGCCGGGCTCGGTCGGCACTTCTCCTTGCCTTGCCCCACGTTATTAACTTCGAGATCCTTCATACGCCCTGAGCGCGACGCCTGCGGGGCCACGCCCAGGTGTCCTGACTGCTCTGCTTCCATAGGACCGGTTCTTGCTTGTTAGGGGAACGCGAAGGCAACTCATAATCCCGTCGCTTCTTCTTCTTTGACTTCTCCACCAGCAGCTTCTTCAAATGAACCGCGCGCTGTCCAAGTTCCGACTCGCTCCCGACACCAGATCGTCCAGCGAGGCCTGGCGTGAATCGTAACCGGGGATGTTAGAGCGCTGCCAGTTGTTCAGCACTGTGCTCGTCCGCCTCCACAACTCATCTCGCTGGCTAGGTTGCGTCTCTACCAGGAGGGACTTCAACATAAAGGTCCACTCGCGCCGCATCTTCATATCTTTGGGAATTCCCCCTTCAGCCAATTTCTTCGCAATGTCAGCCTGGTTCATCTTGAGTAGGTTGATCAGGACCCTTTTGGTGGTATCCAAACGTAGCAGATACCCTGGCGTTCCTGCTTCTTTGCACCATTCCACTCTGAGCTCATGTCTCTCCCCGGGTTCCACATCGCATACAGGTGCCAGGAAGAAAACCCGCTCAGTCGATTTACCCATTTCGTCTTCTTGACGGTCCCACTGACAGAGCGAAAACCACCTATTCCACAATTTCGCTACCGCCTGACCTCGCGGAAGGACCTCCTTTCCCGCGTCAAGATCGTCTTCCTGCATACCGTCGTGAACCTGGTTCGTCTTGTCCCGAGACTCCGTTTTCAATGGAGGGTTCCGACCTTCCGGCTCAGTTCCCCCCACAACTCCCAACTCTAACTGCGGCACTCTTGGCTCTTCTTCCCTCAAATCATGATTGCACGAACATATTGATTTATTGATTATATTATTGACTTATTCTTAGTACATATTTATATCGAAGTTTAAAATAAATAGACAACAACATAGTCTGGAAACAATGACAAATACAATGAATTTTCTCTCCTGTGGCACTTTTTGGTGGCAAGTTTTCATAATGGCGGCCATTTTGAAAAAAATATAAGATGGCCACCTGATTTATTTATTCATTGTTATGTAAAAACCTTACAGCTTAACAATTACTCATCAATTTGACACCAATATTATGTTTTTGTGGGTTCTATAGTCATTCTTAGCCGTATTCATCATTTTCATTGCGGCCATTTTGAAAAATGGCCATAAAAATTGTTGCCCAAGGTAAATTTTTTAGCATCTGGTGGATTTGAGCTTTATGGAGCCTGCAGATACCAAATCACCCAAAAAAACCTTTTTGTAGTCTCAACTTCCGGGTTCACTACAGGGCCTTATGGACTGGCAAGTAGACTAATGGTCGTGTTTGGTTTGTCAGCTGAAAATGGTAACCTTTCTGCATCTAATTCATATGGACCACAATGCCCCTCTTTGGGGTCATTGTGACTATTTATTATGGCTAGATCGTCCCTGATTCGGTACTGATTTACAAAGCACACCATTATAGCTAGTAAGGGTGGCAAAGACATTGTAAGCTAGTAAGGGTGGCAAAGACATTGTAATATAGGCACCTTTTATGTGCTGTCATGGCCAAATGGATAAGGAGTTGATCTAGTGACCAGAACGTCATGAGTTCAATTCCCAGGCTCATCCCTAACCTGTTGCACACTGTTTTGTTTTATCTACATGTTTGATAGGTACAGGTCAGGTGAGTGAATGCTAATGTGAACAGTACCCTAGATAACTTATGAAATTTACATGCCTACAGGACCAGTATGGCAAAAACGTTACTTGTCCTACATGTACTACACACTTTCTATGCATCACACAAATACAAAGACTTTAAAAATAGATGTTATAGTCTGGACAAAGAATATGTTATAAATCTTACTCATCCTGTTCGTTTAATACTAATCCTGGACTTGTAGATGTGAAATTATCTGGGGCACTGGGTGAGTGATGAGCAAGTGATTTATGCTCCCCAAGGAGTTGAGAAAAGCAATATAATTTTGACAAGGATGACAATGATCCACTGTGAATATAAAGTCAATCGGGCACAATAGCAGTGAATTAGCGACTGTAAATAAGGAGATTTACATTTACACTTGAATAAAGTGAGGCATGGAGCAAGGCACCCAATGTGTTTTTATGCTCTGAATGTGGATTCACTCATACATGTACATTGTATGTTACTACCCGAACCTGTACTGTACTTATTTTAGCATCTATCCAATGTAAAACAAATAAGGAATGAGCTTCATCAACACCCTCTTCTCCCCTAGAGAAATGATAAAAACCATCATCTGAAGGTCATGAGTTAAACAAGATCAAAAAGTAACATCCCACCAAATCATTTGAAAACATAATTATGCAATGACTTCCTTTCCTTTTCGAGGAGACCTGATTTTTATGTCTGATTGTTGCTTCGTTCTTGATATGATTGTAGCTTCATCTCCCAGATAATAACTACAGTTATTCCAATTAGGCAACGTTGAGAAAACCCACAAATGCATATGGGAAGGAAGGCAATTAGACCATCTATAGTTTAGTGGATGAATTGGTGGTGATGTAATAAAGTAAAGCCCTGTGTATGTATTATTGAGTAGTGTAAGTAGGGTAGACATAGTTGATCATTGTTGCCTGAAAATTGTGACATGTACATGTATCCAATTTGTCACAACTTTTGCCAAACCATCTTAGTTGAAAATATACAGGATTAGTAGCTTGTAAGGTGTCCATTGATTGTGCAGTCAGATCATTTTAGGTTGTTTTTTGCTTATTTTTAATGTTTACTCAAACTAAAATCCAGTTTTGATTTCAGCCTTAATTGCTGCATTGAATGAGCCAGCACAGTATCCAGGCTGCTCTGGAACGCGCAATCTGCATGACAACCTTAGTGACCTCAAAGCTCAGACAGCTGCTAATCACAAGGTTTGTCTGCTACATGGGTCTGTCAATTATTATATAAAATACACAATTAGGCATATATAGAGAAATTCAGGACATGTTTACATTATTTATTCAGGATAAAGAAAAAGTTAAATAGCAGTGTTTGAAATAGTGGGGGATCCGAGGGCCCTGAGCCCCCAACTTTTGATCAGAGCCCTTAACTTTTAGGAGTTAAGGGCTCTGCGGTCCCTCAACTATTTTAGGTGAATATTGGTGAGTTATAGTGAATCCCATACTTTATCATGCACTAGTATATGGTTCAAATACATGTCTATAAAAGCAACCATTTTCTCAAGCTAACATTTCAAACACATATCACAGCAGGGCCCTCAACTTATGTTCAGGGCCCCCAACTATTTAAAGGGCCCTGCTGGACCCGAACCCGAACACTGTAAATAGTACACATATTTGATGGTAATTTTTTCAGTTTTTATTTTCAAAAACAGTATAGGTATTTGATATTGAGTCACTTTACATAAGCTTGTGTGCCAGGTTAGGTATTTTACTTTTGGATATTTAATTTGCTAACGCTAATGTAAGTATTATTGCTTATAGGGTATTGCGCTTGTGAGTGAGCTGATCCGTGAATATGGACTTGATGTGATCCAGGCCTACATGGCACACATACAGGACAACGCCGAAGTTGCAGTTCGGGAGATGCTCAAAGAAATTGCTCTCAGGTATAGGATACTATATTTCAATAGATGTTCTCAGGCTTATTAACAGTCGTCACAATTGAGAAGAAATCGGAAAGACACAAACAATTGTAAGGTAATTCTTTATATTTCGCTTCTGTGTCCTTTTGATGGGATCAGTAGTGTAGATCTGCCACTACATTGTGTTTTACAAGGACAATGACTAATGACGTGATCATCTCAAGACCATGTAACTAGAAGCCTCCACAACAGTTGTGTCGCTTCAGCAGCTGAAGCGAAACCCTTGTGTTTCGTTCGTTTGTAACTATGTATATATCTATCCTGGTATGTATGTATGTATGTATGTATGTATGTATGTATGTATGTATGTATATATGTATGTATGTATGTATGTATGTATGTATGTATGTATGTATGTTTGTATGTTTGTATTAGTCTTTCAAAAGACCTTATATCTAATAGTTTTTATTTCTATTATTACATAAACCCTTCGTGTCCACCATATGTTAAATGCAAACATAAAGAGCAAGTGCACTTGTGAAAGCCTCTAGCTCTAATAGATATAAGGTCTTTTACGAAACCCTAGGAATTCCACTGATATTAAATATGCAGCCTCAAACATCCTGCCCTGTTATAGCATTTAAAACCAGAGTAATCACTGGCCACAGCTGCAGAAGCAGCAGAACATGTATGCATGGGTGATTAGGTAAGGATCAGCCAAGACACTGCAGCACCATGCATGGGTGATCAGGTAAGGATCAGCCAAGATATTAAATATGTAATCTTGATGTGTTTCTCAGTTACTTGTTCATATATGACTTTGTTTGTTTTTTTACCAAAATGGATACATAACACCATCGACATCCAAATAATAGTCCCCCAAAAAGTTAACCACAGTACACTAAAAAACAAATAAGGATGTCAGACTTCAACCTCTTACCTACTATAAGTGCTTGTTGTGTGAAAAAAAAAAACTTAAAATCATATGATAAAGTAAAAACTATTTGGAAATGTCTAATTGCTTCATTATCCATGACCAGATAACAATAGAGTATCAAATAAACAAACTATTGCAAAAACAGAACGTTATCAAACATTCCCCAATATAAATAAACAGTACCACATGCTAAAGGTTCTGTTACATAACTGGGGCTGGCTTATGTGTGAATTAATGAACCAGAAACATATTACAAATAAACAGTGCTTAAACGGAAAATACCAACTACAGTTGGGCTTGCTTCTAAAATAGAAGCCATGTGAGATGTAAATGACATCACTTTAGCAAAAACAATTTGCAAAATTTACAAGGAGAATAGGCCTTAATGTCAGACCATTTAAAGGCCTTGAGATATGTATGTATGTATGTATGTATGTATGTATGTATGTATGTATGTGTATGTATGTAAATGTATGTATGTATGTATGTATGTATGTATGTATGTATGTATGTATGTATGTATGTATGTATGTATGTATGTATGTATGTATGTATGTATGTATGTATGTATGTATGTATGTATGTATGTATGTATGTATGTATGTATGTATGTTTGTATGTTTGTTTGTGTCCAGACAAGCTTGTTTTTCCAGGCAACCCTATTTGGTATGTATCTAAACTTTACACAACTATTTGGTACGATGCAACACCGAAGTGATTCGATTTTGGGCACTTTGCCAATTAAAGTGTGCTTTCCATAGTGCCATTTTGGGTCCATTTTCAACATTTTCTGCAATAGTTTTGTTGATGCTTGTGAGAAAGCATTCAAACTTTGTACATGTTCAATGCTTACATGCCTACTGAACATTAACTGTATTCAATTTTGGCACTTTGCCAATTAGAGTTTACCTTTCAGAGGGCCATTTTAATTATTTTTCTTTCTATTTTTCTACTATAGTTTCAATACTGTTTGAAACATGACCATCGAATTGGCATAGTGGTTATATTGGAATAAAAGTGCTCAGAGAGCACAGTGTTACCATATTAATGTTGACTCATGGGAAATATTTATTTACTTTAGCCATGCTTAGAAAGCGCCTGCAATCTAATGCCAAGAACATAGATGTAGAATGAGTCACGCATCGAGTAAGACTTTTTTTCTGCTTTGATTGCAAAGCAAACATCTTTATTGCCCATAGGTCAATGTTGCTCTAGCGACGCTGTGCTCTCTAATCACTTTTGATCTAGTTTTGATTGTTACAGTATACCATTCTTACTTACTAAATACAGGACAAAGCAGAGAACTGGATCAACTGTGCTACGTGCAGAAGATTATATGGATGATGGATCAAGAATTCTGCTGAACATTACCATCAATGAGGCTGAGGTGAGTTGACGTAGTTCAGAACAATACCAATCAGTTTACTGTGTTTTTCAAAACAACAAAACATAATATACAAATTGTTTCTACATCATCATAGAAGAAATTTGCCAGGCTGTGTGTGAGTTCTGTTTGACGTAACTCACAAGTAACATTCCATTACATAATATCTCATGTGATATATATGTGAATCATATTTTCCAACTCTTCAAAACATCTCTTGAAGCTCAACAAATAAGAAAACTGTTGAGTTTTAATTACACTACCCCAAAGTCATCTTTAAAAAAAACATACCATACCCAGGCATAAAGGCACATGTGCCCTTCGCTATTTTGGGGGTCTCCCTATGTTTTCCTGATAAATGAGGATGGACATTCCCACCTCCAACACACAATACATATTATTTACCAAAAAGTAACTTGGTGTATACATAAATAACGACAGACACAACAAACAGGTACACATCGGCATTCAATATACATTTTGATGCATTTTTTGTTCAAACATTTGGTATTTGTCAATTGTGGTTCTCAAATATCGGAATATAATTATTCATAATCCTAATTTGTTAACGGAAAATCAAAATAACTTACTTAAAAAGAATAAAATGAAGTCATGCTCCTAGTCTTTAAACAAGATTCATGATAGAACTTGCTAATGGCCTGTGGTTCGAAACCAAAATCGACTACTGTCGTATAAATCGTCATCACGCATTTCCAGGGGCGATTTTGATTTAAAAAAAAAATGTAAATTTCTGTCTTAGTTCCTGTTATAGGCCCGTGGGCCTTAATGAACACAGGGCGCACTCCCATTAATGATTATACGGTACCCAGTACACCTTCTGCTCTATTCCAGAAATACTATAAAACAATAAATAGGTACATATACATATTTGTGACTTATAAATTATTTTGTAACGTAAATGAAGTCTCCTATTTTATTCATGATAGAACTTGAATTTTCATAAAATTCTGTGTTACCATTGTAAAAGACAGATTTTCAGTTGCATTTATTATGATAACATTTGTTATACATAGATATATTGGAAATTAACTGACTGCGTTTTAGCCCTATAGACTTGATGAAAGAATCCTCTAATATCAAAACATACAGTTGATTTTGTCCAAATAGACTATGACAAAGTACATTGGTCTGCAGGGTTATAGCAATTTCAATAACTTTTTTAATTTGTTTAACATTTACCTGATATGTGTGTCGTAAAATAAGTCCAAAAAACAAAAACTAAATTCTCCATATCTTTTAAAGACAATAATATAATAAATTTAAAAAAGGGTTTTAAATACTGGTATGATAAATACTTTCGGCCATAGCTATGACATGCAGACAATTTTCTATAAAATCAAATTTAATACATTTGATTACGCAGAAGTAAATTATTCTTGGGAATATTAAATTCAAGTGGCTTGTTATATGTGGGTACTAATAAATAAAACATAGAGTTTAATTAAGAGTTCACAACATGTCACGACCAAGAGTAATTAATGAAAATTGTGATGTAGTTATTTTTTATAAGACTAGCTGCATATTCAGAATACATAGGCTACTTTTGAATTCCAAGTTGCAATGGGTTTATAGATATTTTCCTGATAGAGTGAAGATTAGTGACAGTAGGTAGATTCATAATGATGTGGTAATTTTCATTCTGTACTGTTTATTTTGTGGAAACATGACATAGTACATCAGATGGAGCTATGTAGCTACCATGGTGAAACGTCACGTTTCCACAAAATAAACAGTAAAGAATGGTAATTACTACATTATTAAGATATTTTCCTGTTATTAAGAAAATCCACGCGTCACCCGTCACATGGTAACACACCCGCAAGGAGAAAACATTGCCACATGCCCATACAAATGCACAGGAACGTGGCCGTTTTGGACGGCATAGTTCTGTAATTAAAGTTGGTACATTCGGCTATATATGATTCAAAACTCATTCAGTGGATGCTATTGTATTAATCATTTAATAATTAAAAAATAAAAAGTCATTATGCAAAACAACACTATTACTCCCTCACTACACATATATTTGCATGATAATTATCTTGTCGTAAGTTTTGGGGGTGATGTGTACAGAAGCCTGACGACTGCATAGGTTATACGAGTTGATTGCTTGAAAATCAAATATGGCAGTGCTTTAATTTGCTTTGCTTTGTGTCTAATGGTGGTTATTACCAGTTCATTACATATACAAAACATGTTTTGTTTGTAGGGCAGTGCGGTGTTTGACTTCACAGGAACAGGGGTAGAAGTGTGGGGGAACTGTAATGCCCCACGCGCCGTCACACTGTCCGCCATCATTTATTGTCTTCGCTGTATGGTCGGGCATGATGTGCCTCTAAATCAGGTACACTACAAGTCTTAATGTTAATATTGTACATTAACTACACTTCTGTGCTCCTCCTGCCAGGCCTACCAGAGGCCATTGTAATTGGTTAGTAACAGACATAAGTGTATCATATATTGTATGAATTTTGTAAAATGTCTTCATTAACCCACTTGATATATTGTACACTAACTTTACTCCCTGTAGGGTTGCCTGAAGCCGGTGTCTGTGGTGATCCCGCGCGGCTCTATGCTCGATCCATCTGACACGGCCGCCGTTGTGGGCGGCAACGTGTTAACGTCGCAGCGCGTTGTGGACGTCGTGCTGCGCGCATTCTCCGTGTGTGCCGCGTCACAGGGCTGCATGAACAACGTGACGTTTGGCGACGATGAATGTGGCTATTATGAGACGGTGGCAGGAGGTGCTGGCGCGGTGAGTTAGTGTGTGTTATAAAGAGGTAGAGAGGTCAATTTCCACTGATTTGGATAGACGAAGCTTTAGTCGTTTTGATCGCCAAAGATTCACAATTATAATGGTTAGTGGGCAGATCAAGGTTTTTGGAAAAAGAATCTCATTGATTTTTTATGGGCGATCGATAGCGAAAATGCAAAAAACCCTGTGAAAATAAAATATTTTGTTGGAAAAAGGTTTTGGGGAGTGCTTGCCTCCTGTGCCTGTGATTCTGAAGTTTTGGCTCTTACAGCAAAACTTTTAAGCGTCCTTGTTATGTGTGATGTGTTCTTGCGTTTTGACCATCACCAAATATAAATTTCATCACATAAACATATAGAACATACCAGCTGTCTCACCTTATCAACAAAGTTAAATCACTAAGTTGACCATTGTTCGATGTTGAAGCTCATGGGCTAGGCTTGTTGCTTGATATTGAAATCCATGATTTCTCCTCTACCACAAAATGCATGATCATAAGGTATCACATCGTCGGTTTCACGGTTTTGTTATTTACACTGCCTTTACAAGTCCATGTTCATATTCAACCCGTGGGTTAGACCTACTTATTCCCGCGGAACTTGGAAGCTGCGCCAAAAATCACGTTGTTTTTATTGATTTCAATGCCGCTGAACATTTCGCCAGTGGGCCTTCTGATTGGTTGGATTTTGTGACCTACATTCCCAAACATTAGGGGCTTTACACCACGGCCATGTACTACGTATATAGCCATGAGATTTGTCAATATTGTTATCACAGTGGTAGTGGTAATGGGTTTGAGTCCCATCTGTGAAATATGGTCCTATTAACTTGGAGAAAAAGTCATCCACTGTCAATTTAAAAAAGCTTATTTTAATTTTAGGGCCCTACTTGGGACGGCAGAAGTGGTATTCATACTCACATGACCAACACGCGCATAACTGATCCAGAGATAGTAGAAAGAAGGTAATAATACACATACTTCAATTGAAATTTCATAACAGTATATTCTTGCTAGACGGAGATCAATTAAAAGTGGTCTTCGTTAGGGCGTACAACCTCAAAACGTGATTTGCCTGCGTCGTGAGTTCACGGCCGGGCCTCAGCAGACTTTGTGTTGCCAAAAACATTACGTCGTACATCTGCCACTACATTGCCGATCTCCACAGTGTGTCGCCACAGTACAGTAAACTACGAGACGGTGGGGACACCAAGCAGGACCTGCTCAGTAGATTGCCTCAAACACAACTACTAATGTCATGTTCAACAACAAATAATTCTGTAAAAAGCCAATAAAATAAACTTTAACTTTTAGTGAATTATATAGTGAAAGACATTGAAGACACACATTAAAGTCTTGATGTATAGGGTACGCTTATATTGACCACTTTAATTTAAACGCCTTAAGGAATTATGTAAGGAAATTTTAGATACAGGCTTGTGGAATCAAACTCACGGTCTCCTGTTCACATCAGACCAGTCACAATGTGTAGACAGGCGCACTAATCCATGGTGCTAACCTTTCCTACTATACGGGTTAAAGACTTGTTTATACTTGGCCAGTATCAATTGCACAATGCCTATTAGGTCTGTTGCCGCCAGTGATACGATTTTTAGCCTTATGCAGCATTGATCATTTTAGCCTCTTTGTCACTGAATCTCTCTATCACGTCAAGTACAATTGCAACCTGACAGGACGTGGCCATGCCCTGGCCCTCTTCTTTTACAATTGTGCATATTCAGAGCATTATTCTTAGGTGGTGCGACGATGTGAGATGTGGTGAAAGAAGTGTAAATGAGACAAGAACTCGCGGGTTTGGCAACAGTTATTTAATCCTACTTTACTTTAGAGTTATAGTAGTTGAGATTAAGTGAGAGAAGCCTCACAGCGTTACATATTTAAAGTTTATTTATCTTTATTGAACAAGTACCTGAGTGTATTAAGAACCAGTACACTTTAGTACTGGGTAAGAGCTATTAGAGCTCAGTTCTATCTTAGACAATGTTTGGGCAGTAAGTAGGGCTGGCAACCTATTCTCGATGAGAATAGGTTCTCAAGAAACATCTACAGGCTAGGTCTACCAGGCTAGGGCTTGTGTACCACCGGGTTCCATGTGGCACAATCGTAGGTACGCCTGCATACGTGTGAATGTCAGCATCAGTGCCTCTCGTGCCTCACCTGCGGAAGACACTAGTAGTACGCACAACGGGGCGTTGCTGTGCATAGGGGCCAAAGAAGAGGTAATAAAAGCGAAGAAGTCAGTAGAGTTGGTAACAAGCTCTGGTGGGTCACGCTGCGACCATCCCCATGCCGGGTGGCCGTGAGCGTGCGTTGCCCAATGGGGCGACGAGGCATAGTCGCCTAATTTATTTACAGGAGTTATGTACATCGAAGGCTACAATTTGATCTACATTCTAATGCGATAATCCAGCTTATTCAAAGTGAGCACATATGAGGGGAGCGATTGGATAAAGAGGGTGGTGAGGGTGGGAAAGAAAGTTTGATGTGTGACCTCTGCTAGCGCCAGAACGAGTAGAGAGCAAGGGTGAGGCGGTGCGGGTGGTGAGGTCGGCGACGGTGGGTGGCGCGCTCGTGGAGGGGAGCCAGACGGCCTTGAAGAGATTCAGGACGCCAGAAGCTGGCCGTGGCGGCAGCTCAGCCCGGGTAGAGATGAGAGGCCGGCACCTGGGAAGTGACCCTGACCTGAGGTGACGCGGTGCACCTGGATTGTGGTCAGACGGCGGCTTTCAGAGAAGTGATATGGGGACGTGACCTGAACTGATTGGGAGACTTGGTGACCTGGGGTGAAAGTAGGGAAGATGGACACGTTGACCATGACCTGGGGTTGCACCACCAGAATAATGCCAGAAAATAACACGCATTAATTTTAAACACATTATTCTTGAGTGTTATGAATATGTGAGATGTGGTGAAGAAAGTGTAAATGAGACAAGAACTCGCGGATTTTTTAATGCTACTTGACTTTAGACCTACAGTAGTTGGGGTTAAGTGAGAGATGCCAAAAGTAGGGTAGTGAGAGTTGCCAAGGAGGAGGGGGGGGGGGGGGGTACTGTTGAATAGGTAGGATGAGGGTGGTGGTGGAGTAGTGTTTTGTTAGGGGAACAAGGATGTTATGCATATCCTAGAGAGCCCACGGTCTACATTTAGTTTACTCAAACACGACGAGAATAAGTTTTACATCTATTCCAGTTTGCAAGTCATTCACACCACTAACGTCCGCCAGTGATTGGCTGGCTCATGAAGTGCTGGTAGTTGGCAAACTGCCATAAGGTTCAGTTCACAAATGTCAGTCACTTTCATGACAGTCTGGGAGAGAGGTAGCAGGGCGCCAGGTGAGCAGGTGACCTTGAGCGCCGAGGCGGGCGGCCAAGGCCATGGTGACCGTGGATGAAGTCGGGCACACATGGTGCTGAATATCCACGGGGACGGCTTCCTGCTGGTACGCGGCCGTGGCGCCACCGCGGCGCAAGCTATGAAGTGAGTAGATGCACAGGGCCTGGTCGCACGCCCTGAGGAGAGTGCTTAGTGCCACCCGGAGGTCTCGGACTGTGATGACACGGTGGCCGTCTGAGGCTGGCAGCTGGAGCAGGGGTTGGTGCGGGTGCCATGTCGGGGTGTCAGCCACCATGCTCTTGAAGGCCACTGCAGGGTCCACAGTGGGTCGTGGAGAGATTGAAGCTTTAGAAGTAAGGGTTTATCTAATGTTTGCATGTTTTTGGCCCCCTTCACCAGGATGTACATGACCCCTTTTTGTGAGATGAACACGTCGCCTTTGCATGTGTGGCGTGTGGCATCGAACACTGATTGCAAGGGTGGAGCGAGGTTAGATTGGCAAAAGAAGGTTAGATGTGTGACCTCTGCTAGCGCCAGAGCGAGTGGAGAGCGAGGGCGAGGCGGTGCGGGTGGTGAGGTGCTGGGATGTGAGGTCGGCGTTGGTGGGTGGCACGCTCGTAGAGGGGAGCCAGACGGCCTTGAAGAGATCCAGGGCGCCGGAAGCGGGCCGTGGCGGCAGCTCAGCCCGGGTAGAGATGAGAGACCGGCACCTGGGGAGTGACCCTGACCTGAGGTTACGCGGTGCACCTGGGTTGTGGTCACACCGTGGCGGCGGGTCGAGGTCGCGGCCCGGCAGCGGCTTTCAGAGAAGTGATTGGGGGAAGTGACCTGAACTGATTGGGAGACTTGGTGACCTCGGGTGAAAGTAGGGTAAAGGGACACGTTGACCTTGACCTGGGGTTACTAGGTGCACCACCAGAATAATGCCAGAAAATTACACGTATGAATTTTAAACATATATTGCATACATAGAAAAATCGCCTTGACATTGTATTACTGCGATAAATTATCAAAGGCAGTCCTCAATTAGAGTAACTACATGATTGGATTATGATGTACCATGTATTGTAATTGAGCAGCATATGCAGGAATTTCTTTCCAAAGAAGAGTTTTGTCATAGGGCGCTGATATTGGTGACCTGAGTCATATTTAAATTGATTGTGCGATGACGCAATGAATGTCCCACGCACATCTTAGATTTTTTTTACTAATTGTGCTGGTTATGAGCCTAATTAGCAAATGACGTATTATGTATCCTTGAATGTTGTGTTGTCCTTCAATGATACTTTATGATCAGTTATTGCCTTTAGGTTTCCCATGTAATAAAGTATTTTGAAGGTTGATTTAAACAGTTTTTATGTTTTTGATAATTATATGTGACTTGATTTGTTGTTACTCGCTCAACACTCACTTATGCCGGTGATTTTCATGGGCTATTACATTTGCTTTCATATAATATTCATCAAAATGCATCATGTATTGTAGACAACTTGAATTAATATGCAAATTTTATGTCTTACAAAAAATAGAGGTGGAAGCTATTAGGCACTAGACATGATTCAATAAATGGGTATGCTGTATAAGTTTAGAATAGAATATCTATCAAAATTGTTTTAACCTTAAATTAATCTAGAGGTGTGTGTGGGCTGTAAGTTGATTTGTTTTACTCCAATAGTAATTACTTTTCAAAAATTGTATAATTTTATAAAGTCAAATCAAATTCATGATAAATTTGAAATCTGGTGTCAGACAATATGGACAATGAATAGAAATAATTATCTTAAAAAGATAGTGTGTGCTCAGAAGCTAAAGGAGCTATTGGTCTACATAATTGCAAGCAATGGAAAATTTATTTATTCGAAAGTACTTAGCTAATAAATTTTAGAAAATTTAATTCAAATTTATCTATTTTGACCAACCTTTCACCAGCAGTTACGACTTAAAAACTCAACAATAATGAGAAAAAATTTGTTCATGTTTCTTTGCAAAATGCTGTGCAAAACTACACAAAAATAATCTCCCACCTGCGTGTCCCACTTAAACTGCTTACATAAATCTGGATCAGCCCTCAGATGATAACGGTATTATATGTTAAGAAAAAGGTAGATGTGTTAATATCCTTTATATCAAAGGTTTTAGTGACTCATCAAACCAGTCAAAGGCTATAAAAGGCCTACTTCGATACTAATGGGAAGATACTTTTCTTCTCTACCCTATACACTAGAATATCAGTTTTATTCCTCCATTTACAGGTATCCTACAATCATAAAATGCTTCAACCTCAACCCTGGCACAGGAGGCAAGGGAAAATTCTGTGGAGGTGATGGCGTAATCCGGGAGCTGTTGTTCCGTAAAAGTCTTACACTTTCCATCCTCACTGAGAGACGAGTCCACAGGCCATATGGACTTAATGGTAATTTTAAGCAAGTTCACTCTACAACAAAAAATGTAATATATCATGGGGTCTCTTACAATTTAACTCTAAATCAACTCATTTACATAAATGTTTGTTAGATATATTTGTTAACAACTGCTCAATGTTCTGTATAAGAAGCTGTGGAGAAGTTCTTTCAGTTATGCTGAGAAGGAAGTAATTGATTCTATTTATCTCCATTTACCTATAATTTAAGAATGGTTTTGACTGACAGAAACATCAAATAGAAGTAATTTTAAACTATTCATGGTACCCCTTCTTTCCATGTTAAAGTAGAGAAAGAGTACTTGAAAGAATGATGATTACCAGTACAATACAATACAATACATTACAATACACGTATATTACTATACATTACAATATACTGTGAATACACCATCTGCCTAAGAATTTCTGAACTGTCGTAAGTAATACCACCCAACCATAGGAGGGTAGACACTACACTTTGTGTTGTTATACTATATATATATTACTTTCATATTGTCTTACTTGCTGGGGTGAAGTAATACATACGCACGCACGCACACGCACACGCCTTGTAAAATCCAGGATTAATAGATAAAGCCTTTTCCATTGCAAGTGTAATAAGTGTAGTAAGGACAATAAGACATATTCTTCTCGTTAAGTTAATACACTTAAAAATACCATGTGGCATGTTTATGAAAACATGAGGTCATGTGCACATTACAATCATAATCGAATGATTTTTGCCTGTGAAATTCTTATGGCAGACATCACATTTAACATTAATGAGATAGGCAACTTCTTACGTGCACCGAGCAAGTTATGTCTAATGAAAAGTCATTCAGTTGACATTTCAGGCAACCACTTGTTTTGATTGGCTTCTAGCTGGCTTTTTATGGTGTGGTACAGTATTCTAATATGCTGTTTAAATGAAAGGAACTTTATATTGTATTGTATTTATATTGTTTCTGTCAAGCACACTTCTTGTTTAGTCTTCGTTCAGCTAACAACAGTGCATTGGAGGGATAACCTTTAATCTTCTCATCGAGTTTCACTCACTAATATCCTTTTTTTGTCCTTGAACATTTTCATCGTGTTGGTAATATATATAATCAGACATTTCTTAGTTTCACAACACACATTAAACTTAGGGAATCATTGACGGTTTCGTCAGCAGCTGTTGACATCTTCAAAATAACCAACTGCACATGACAGTGAAGGGAAGATAACTGAGGCACAGTATAAACATTTATACCTAACTTCAGACAACATACCACGTGTGTACTGCACACCAAAGATCCACAAAGAAGGTACCGTATTCGTTCTAATAAGCGCACAGTGCACTTACAAAAACAAATTTCAGCAAAAAAACAAAAAAATGATAAGCGCACCCCAACAATTTTTCGCAGTTCATGCATTTTTCTCACTTTGACCCCACAGAACATAACACAACGCGCCGGGATGGTTATGTGGTAATCCGAATATGGAATAATACTAGCATGTTATAGTTTTACAATGGCGCTGGTTAAAAGAGCAAGATTTGTATAATATTTAATCTGCATTAACAGGGGTGTGCGCTTATTGGGGTGTGTGCGCTAATAAGATCAATTACGGTAACCCGTTTCGACCGATTGTAGAATATACAGGTTTAATTGGTTATGATTGTTCAAGGGCCCGCACAGATCTGTTAGGACCACATTGATAGGTCTTAGCGAATGTCATGTGAAAAACTCCAAAGATCTAGCAGAAACAGTAAGTGAGATCATGATAGAGGAAGATGAAATTTTTGCATCTCATGACGTGGTCTCCCTCTTCACCAACACTCCGACGATCAGATACGACCCTCAAAAAGAGAACACTACTCAACCTTCGTGACATTATGGACTTGTGTGAGTTTATTCTCACGACCACATACTTTCAGTGCAGAGGCATTATCTACCAGCAGAAGTTTGGTACTGCAATGGGAAGGCCAGTATCCCCCATAGTGGCCAACCTCTATACGGAATGGTTAGCGAGCAAAGCCATAGCCACAGCTCCTTTAACATGCCAACCTAAACTGTGGAAAAGGTAAGATGACATCCTAGAGCAAATCAAAACAGGTGAAACACATATCCTCACTGACCATCTTAACACGGTTGATGATACAGGCAGTATAAAGTTTACACATGCGGAGGAGAATGATAGTAAGATTTCTTTTTTGGACACCTTCATAGTGCACAAACCAGACAGAACAGTGAAGTTATTAGGGTACAGAAAGAAAACACACACCGACCAGTATGTACTTACACTTCACTTCCCATCACCCACAATAACACAAGTTTGGGGTCATCCGTACGCTGTTTGATAGATGTATGGATATTGTATCAGAGGAAGAAGGTAGGAGTAAAGAGGAAAGCATGTGGTTGAAGCCTTGAAACAGTGTGGCTACCCAGACTGGTCATTCCAAAGAGTGAGGAAGCAGATGTCAACCAAGAGAGAGAGGAATAAAGATAAGAACAGGAGAAGAACAGAAGCTGAGAGATCGAGGGGTCAGGTCATGCTTCCATACGTGAAGGGTGTCACTTAATGTGTATCAAGGATTTTAAACAAACATTCGGTGTCTACAGTAGTGAAACCGCTACAGACTATCAAAAACATCCTGGTACATCCAAAGGATAAAGTAGATCCACTGGGAAGAAGTGAGATTGTGTACTGGATCCCATGCAGATCATGTGAGACAGTGTACATTGGTGAGACTGGTAGAAGCTTGGTACGAGATTGAAAGAACATGTGAAAGATATGGATAACAACAGAAAGAAAACATACACGAGATGGATCCACGAAGAAAGAATCTCTGACTGAGATGAATTAAAGCACGATAACGGACCATGTCAATCAACACAACCATGACATAGATTGGGATATTACTAGTGTGATTGACAGAGAGATTGACTGGAACGATCAAGGAGGCGGTACACATCTGCACCAACAAGCAGGTCATGAACCGGGACAAGGGAGCCCACCAGTTCTCGCGATTCTATGACCCACTTCTCGGCGGCGGCGGCCGAGGAGATTAGCTGTCATGTGCAGTTGGTCATTTTGTAGATGTCAACAGCCGTTGATGAAACTGTCAATGATTTTGTAAGTTTAAAGTGTGTTGTGAAACTAAGAAATGACTGTAAATATCTTTCTTTGATATTAAGCTCTGAAGAGAATTGCTCATGTACAAAGATAAATTCATGCTCAGAATTCATCACCCATTTTTACATACTTACCGCAGGCGGAGATCCAGGACAGGTGGGACGCAACACACTCATCCACACCGACAACCGCATCATCAACCTTGGCGGGAAGACATCTGTCAACGTCGGACCAGGGGTCAGTATCAGCATTAACATCATTAAACCTGACATATTTAATATAAAAAATAGATTATATTAGCCACTATTGTCCATCAATAAATCAATCAATCAATCAATCAAATCATCATTTTATTTAGACAGACCCTCATTTCCTCAATTTTGAGGTGTGGGTGGGCTGTCTAATCTACATCACAACTGACACCTCCAAGGCTTTCAGTCACATATCATATTATTTGTCAAAGTGGAAGCATTTTATTTTTGTTGATATGAGCTTGATTTCGGGAAAAGTTTGGTGATGTGAAACGCCACCCTTTTCGAATGCTCAAGTGGGTCTCTTTGTGAGTGTAGGCGATTACTTTTCTAAATTCCCTATTAAAACAGCAATGAAGAAATACATGCACATAATCATGGAATTTTGTTTGGTTTTCAAATGTTCAGTTTTTAAAACCTGACGAAATCGTAGATAAATCCTTGTAAAGCCTTATCACTGAATACTTTATTATGCACAGATTTGAATTTGTATTTTCCAAGGCTTCATTTCATGTTAATATTTGGATTTTTTTCTTCAAACTAACTATAGTTTGTACTATAGTACTATAGTATACACACACCTTTTGTCTCATAGCTTCTTTTAACCAAAACAGATTGCTATAAAAGAATCATCCTTTGGTGCAGGTTGGCTGCTTATAGGTCACCTGAGTAATTACTCAGGTGACCTATTGCTCAGGTTGGCGTCCGTCATGCGTCGTGCGTCGTTAACATCTTCTTCTCAAGAACTGCTGGGCCAATCTTAACCAAATTTGGTATGTAGCATCTGTAGGGTAGGGAGACAAGAAATTGTAAATTTGGGACCCCAAACCCAAGGGAAGGTAATTTTTGGGTAAAAGTGTAAAATTGCTGTATTTCTTAAAAATCTTCTTCTCTACTCCCAGGCATTTATCAGACAAACCAAGTATGTAGTAATAATAACCAAGGATGGGTCTACCAAAATTCCCCCAGGTATGGATCAGACAAACTGTGTATAAAGTAATGATGATCAAGGTAGTGTCTAATATCTTCCCTTGGGGTGGGGGGTCATGAAATTTACAATTTCTTGTCTCCTTACCCTGCAGATGCTACATACCAAAAAATTATAAATTTCATGACACCCAGGGGAATTATTGAGAAATCCCTGAAAAACATCACAAACTGCTTATCTCGCTAATATTTGTTGATGCTCAGGTGACCGTTAAGGTCCATGGGCCTCTTGTTAGAATTCAAGCCATAATACACTAATAACGTGAAGATTAGGCATCCAAGGAATTATAAGGGCCGACAGGTCCTGTCTAATTGATGGCAATGGGACTCAAAAAACAGGAAATCTGAAACTAAATGAGTGCTATTATTTCATGGTGCCACGCCCACTTCCATCACAGCAACGACAAGAGAATGTGGCTCACATACTAGTCCTCTTGTATGCGTCATCGAATTGAAGTAAACATGGCCGTTTTTCACACATACAGAGTTTAAAATCCCTCCCAAGCAGTTAAAACTAACTTCTTATAAACGGCAGCAGTACATGTATATCTGCATGTTTTATCAGAATTGTTTTGAATTTAGAATATCCAGCATGGCTCATAGGTGCTAGGTACATCAAACCCACACAAAAAATGTGACAGATAATAGTCACCCATCTTTACAAAATCATGGACAGCCATACAATGCGCGGACGTCTTCTTAACGTTGTGCGTGCTACAGACGTCAGCCGTTTCCAACGAAACGTAGCCTGTCCATTCCTTTACATGTACTATGTGGTTCTTATGTATGTCGTTCACCTTCAAAGGGCATAGATTTGGGCAGTGGAGATGTTTACAAGTGATTCACATCTAAAAGACTAAAACACTGGAACGAGAGAAGTAATTTCTAATGCTCACCAATCTGTTGGGTGTACCATGACCACATCATTCTTATATTATTGAAACAGACTTGGGATGCAGTCTTGCAGAAAGATCGTGCAAGTTTGGGCATGAGTTTGGTAGATCCAAATGACCGAAAGGCTTGGAGGGGACGGTTGAGATCCAGACTGGGCAGCCAGGCCACACCCTCTGAGTGAGGAATGATTAGGGCCTGTTTAAAATAAATTTAGGATTTGATTGATTGATTTGATTGATATACATAATATTTAGTCTATACAACTGGATGTACATACAATGAAACAGCTGTTTCATATATATTGTGTACACTGAAAAATAGTCAAATATGTTAGTATTATTCAGTGCTGTACTGGTACATCATATGTATGATGTTGATGTGTCTCACTTACATAATATTTTCTAAAGAGGTCAAGGTGCATCTTGGCCCATAGAGTACAAGTTCACATGTACTTGAAAACGGCTATTGTCATGGTGTAAATAATAAAGAGACAGACTATATTATTTAA
>CM032661.1:21002407-21032619 GCA_019095985.1 Streblospio benedicti
CTTAATGTTGAATAAAGCCCATCCAATAAGGAGAAAAAAAATTTTTTTTCCCCCGCCAAAAAAATTGATGAAAATTGATAGTTACGTGCACCCTGAACCCAGATGAGTCACCAAAGACACGTGAAACAACGTAACACACCTAAAGAAATCCTGTGCTCGTATGCTGTACACATACGGTCGCCACAATGATCATGCTTTGGGCGATATTAGAAGCTCCGACACGTTTCACTATTTTCCATCAATGGTTCAGAATGAACATAGATATAAACCGGCGGGAGCTTGAATCAATGTTTGAAGATATATATTTGTGTTAATCTGCATCTAGAATACACCCAAAGTGAGAATTAACAAATAATATATCTTTTTCGAAACAAATTTTCCATGCATAGTTCTTATTTGCAAAAACGCATTGATTCTCTAGGAGCTTTCCACAACGCAACCTCGTTTTTAATGCATTAGAAATCAATAGCGGACCCGGACTTGGACTGTTAAATACTTTATCGGTATATCTCCAGTGCGTGAGTATGATTTATAATGGCTTAACTTCGAGTTCAAATATTTATTAAATTAGGTTTTGTACGATGTTACCATGCTATGAAAATTTTTGACAATGGCGAATATGAAGACAGCATTGCTAAAAAAGATATGAAACTAATAATTACCATTGATGATTAAAGGAAAAACATCGTGCATGTTGCCAAAAGTCAGTAGTACACTCCCATCGCCCAGAGGTAGACTAGTACCGTACAGTAACACGTAAGAACCATGGTTAGAAACTTGGTGGCTCTACATAGTCAAAATCCAATTTATTCATTGCCAAATAGGGGGTGGGCGTAGTATGCGAATATCGCCCCTGGGCTTATAAGTGGGAACTTTTTCCATTTTCAAAAGGTCCAAAAAAGTGCTTTTTTCGGTTATAAGCCCATGGCTTTAATCACGGTATACCTAACAGTATGTGAATGGCTAACAGTACATGCAAATAGAATAGCTTATTAGTGAAAAAAAATCATGCTTTTGTGATTAACTATTTGTGATATTGATTATGGACACTTGTACATAATCTCTCTTACATTTTATACTGACTATAAAACAATTGTATTGCATTTCAATTTTAAGTTTGTCATTTGCTGAGGATGTGTTCAAGATACAAAATATATTCGATCATAAAAAATAAATTGTTGACTCTAATTTATCTTTAGATTATGATTACTAGTGCATCTATATTATCATGTGTAAAATTGCTTATTATCATGTGTGTTACTATTAATTTAATCTTTGACTATTGAATCATTCATGTTTCAATAATTTGAATAAGCTGTTGGAATGTAGAAATGTGTTGTGCATATTAGACATAAGTATTTATCATGTTTATGCAACCATGTATTTGTGATTGGATATGTTATTGAATATTGTGATATATATATATATCCGCTGTTGTATCTTTATGTGGTGAATCTTTTTGTTAGTGGAAATGAGTAGTTTGTTACTTTTGATTTGTTAAACGATTTATCACTGTTATGAAATATGAATATTATTTTTGCAAATAAACCTGATTTTATACCGATTATTATTTAGTGTACTATGTTCCGCTTTCTTGCATTTTTTTATACCTTAACCTTAAGTTGAGCCTTGGATGAAATGAACTTTGTAAATGTGTGGTCCATTGTCTTATCGTCCCTGCTATACATATTAGAGAATCAGATGATTATACACTTACAACAGGTTGTTGGCATCCTTGTCAAATATGTTGTTTTCAACTCCTTGTGGAGTATATAGCACATTGTAATATTTATATGGAATCTTACTGTTTATCACTCACATTAGCATTCACTGACCTGATGTGTAGCCATTGAGAACCAGTGTGCAATGAATGAATGAATGTGGTACATACTCCCCACCAGACCCGACCGGGAATGAAACCTTAGCCCTAAAACCTGTTTATGAGTCCCACTTCGACTCCGAGCAGAGTTGGGGCGACTAAATGTTTTTGATTAAAACTAAACTAAACTAAATGACAATTTTCATGATTAAATCAAAAATTAAATTAAACTAAAGTGACTTGTGCAAATGTTATGATTAAACTAGACCAAACTAAATGATCGCTTGATTAACTAAAACTAAACTAAGTTTTGCAAATGAAGGATTTACGAAAGGAAATATCACATTTTTTGTTTTCTATTTTCACTATTTTATTTTAATGTAAATATACTTATCATACATGCATACATAATATTGTATTCTTGTAATCAATATTCAAACAAACCATATACTTCAAGCACTACTTTCTAATTCTAAAATTGATTGACCTAAAATGGGCTGATCGGGGAAATGGCCTGATCGGGGAGGGGGAAATTTACGGCGTTCCCGACGACTACTTGTTCCATTTATATATGCATATGTACATGTGTTGCATTGACTATCATGCCATTAGAATAATCCATAAACCTAACTGTCATGGCCTCTTGTTAGCTGGATATCACAGCGATGTCACCTTCCCTTCCCACAAGAGCTGATTCATGTGATTAGTGTCATTAGTCATCACACATCATTCTCCTAAACAAGGACCCTGGAGGAACGATCGAGATTGGTCTTGAGGAAACGTATTTGAAAGGTCATAAGATTCAATTGAGACTCGGTTCCACCGTTGAGTGGTCAGCACCAAGCGAATGGATGAGCAGCTAATCTAGTGGTTTGGTATCAATGGCCAGAGCTTGCTATAGCCCTGTAATTGTAATTGTGCTTATTTACGGTCGTGAATTCAGTTTGTTGTGCTCTAGCGACTTTACATTTACACCAGGGCATAGGCATCCTTTTCACACTAGCTATTTCTTTCTTAACTAACTCGGGCAGAATACAGCACATCGCTACTGTAGCGCAGATGTGCTTATCAGTCACATTAGGATTCACATGCCTGACCTGTACCTATTTAACTCATAGGTACCATGATGCTGTGTGCAACCTATTAGAGGTAAGTGCTCCACACCTACCATCAGACCCGACCGGGAATCAAACTCATGACCTTCTGGTCACGAGTCCAATTTCCTATCCATTAAATTCGGCCACAGAAGCACAATTATCTACCCCATAGGTCCTTGTTCTTGTTCTTGTTAACTAGTTTCAAGTAGGCAATATCTCTTTAATAACCAGTACATCATAAATGAAAACACACAATCTACCATCCTATTACTGAATCAAGAATGGTAAGCAATCTATTTCAAGGCAGAATCAAAGAAACTGCCAATTGTATGGTCAATAGAAACTAATTATCAAATCTTAACTAAAGCCATTGAAATCAAAGCTCACAGGAACACAGAGAGCTTGCAAGCCATTAACCCAATTACATCATAGTGGTCACTTTTAGACAAATCTTTTCTGATAAGCAGATGGCTATAAATTAAGCTGTCTGTAAGAATTATATCTGATAACATGTTTTGGCGGACTTTTTTTTAATCAAAACTAATGATTAAAATGTAAATATATGATTAAACTAAACTAAAGTGAAATTTTTAAGTTTGCTGATTAACTAAAACTAAACTAAATTACACTAATTCTGATTGATTAATCGATTAAAAGTAATCTCGCTCCAACTCTGACTCTGAGTATGCAATTGTAATATACACAGTGTGTTTTATGTATTAAATCTCTATTATCAAATCTCTATGTGTTAAACTCGAAGACTACTTGAGCTATTGATTTGCAAATTGAATATGTCTTCTTTGAGGAAAAAAGTACCTCTCAAAAAAATTTGTTTGTACTTTGGCCTACTTTTTGACGAACTTACGGCGTTACGTAATAAACCTTGTTAACACTCTACAGGGATAAGTATTTGACTTATGGTCACCAAACTTCATATTTAGCTTCGTTGTACTGCTCTCCAGAGCTGATTATATTCTGGTGTACTTTGGCCTACTTTTGATGAAATTACGATGTGTTTTTAAAAACAAATTGTTACATAATTGTGTTTATCTGTCTCCTGGGAACAGTTTATGATTTATCGTCACCAAACTTGACATTTGGTATGTCTATATCACTCTCCTCACATGGTTTGATATTTATGTACTTTGGCCTACTTTTGATTTTTTTTTTGAATATTCGAGTAAAGTTATTGTTACCACTGCACTGGGGAAAGTATTTGACCTATGGTCATTAAAATTTACAGTTAAGTTCACTATACTAGTCTCCACAGTTGAATTGACGTTGGTGTACTTTGGCCTACTTTTTACGAATTTATGAGCGTTACGTAATTAAACTTGTTACTACTCTACAGGGAGAAGTATTTGACCTATGGTCACTAACCTTCATATCCAGGTTCGTAGTACTACTATCCAGAGCTGATTAGATTTTGATGTACTTTGGCCTATTTTTGATGAAGTTACGATGTGTTTTTAAAAACAAATAATTACGAATTTTTGTTCTATCTGTCTCCTGGGAACAGTTTATGACTTATCATCACCAAACTTGACATTTGGTATGTCTATCACTCTCCTCACGTGATTTGATATTGGTGTACTTTGGCCTACTTTTAAAAGATTTATGAAATATTCGTATAAAACTATTGTTACCACTGCACTGGGATAAGTATTTTACCTATGTTCATTAAACTTTACAGTTAAGTTCACTATACTTGTCTCCACAGTTGAATTGACGTTGGTGTACTTTGGCCTACTTTTTACGAACTTATGAGCGTTACGTAATAAACCTTGTTACCACTCTACAGGGAAAAGTATTTGACCTATGGTCACCAACCTTCATATTTAGCTTCCGTGTACTACTCTCCACAGCTGATTACATTTTGGTGTACTTTGGCCTACTTTTGATGAAATTACGATGTGTTTTAAAAACAAATTATTACGAATTTGTGTTTATCTGTCTCCTGGGAAGACTTTATGACCTATCATCACCAAACTTGACATTTTGTATGACAATGAATTTGAATTTCTAATTCTAAAATTGATTGACCTAAAATGGCCTGATCGGGGAAATGGCCTGATCGGGGAGGGGGAAATTTACGGCGTTCCCGACGACTACTTGTTCCATTTATATATGCATATGTACATGTGTTGCATTGACTATCATGCCATTAGAATAATCAATAAACCTAACTGTCATGGCCTCTTGTTAGCTGGATATCACAGCGATGTCACCTTCCCTTCCCACAAGAGCTGATTCATGTGATTAGTGTCATTAGTCATCACACATCATTCTCCTAAACAAGGACCCTGGAGGAACGATCGAGATTGGTCTTGAGGAAACGTCTTTGAAAGGTCATAAGATTCAATTGAGACTCGGTTCCACCGTTGAGCGGTCAGCACCAAGCGAATGGATGAGCAGCTAATCTAGTGGTTTGGTATCAATGGCCAGAGCTTGCTATAGCCCTGTAATTGTAATTGTGCTTATTTACGGTCGTAATTCAGTTTGTTGTGCTCTAGCGACTTTACATTTACACCAGGGCATAGGCATCCTTTTCACACTAGCTATTTCTTTCTTAACTAACTCGGGCAGAATACAGCACATCGCTACTGTAGCGCAGATGTGCTTATCAGTCACATTAGGATTCACATGCCTGACCTGTACCTATTTAACTCATAGGTACCATGATGCAGTGTGCAACCTATTAGAGGTAAGTGCTCCACACCTACCATCAGACCCGACCGGGAATCAAACTCACGACCTTCTGGTCACGAGTCCAATTTCCTATCCATTAAATTCGGCCACAGAAGCACAATTATCTACCCCATAGGTCCTTGTTCTTGTTCTTGTTCTTGATTTCTACGTTGCAGGAACAGTTACCACTGTTATCGAGGCGATGGGGGAGAGCGCATGAATTAATGACTCCGAGAGGTGAGGAGATGAGCAAACTCCTCAACAGTACCTGCGGTGACGGTACTTTCCACCAAATGGTTCCACTCTAAGGGAGTTTTTACAAAGAATGACCCCATGTGTTGTGGCGTTTTGCTTGGGGAGACTACATAACACTGGCTGTTCATACTGATAGACCTCTTGTTTGGTTCCGCGGTGGCGTGCCCTTCATATCTTCTGGGTTGTCGGATAGAACGGCGGCCTTCACGTACAGGTGTTAGGAACTTGTCTGGTGTGAGAGAGGGAAGCAGGTTTTTCCGGATCTTATAGAGCATTACGAGTCTGGCATTTTTTCGTCTTTCTTCGAGGCTAGGTAGGTTGAGCTCTTGCAGTTTGTTTGTGATGAAGCCTGGCGTGTGGGTTTTGTAATCGCCTGTGATGTACCGAACTGCTCTACTCTGGATTCTTTCAAGTTGGACGATGGGACTAATTGGGATTTGGGTGGGTGTGCTCTAGAAAATGAAAATGTGCTTGCTATGGGAATGGGCTCGCGAGGGGGTGGGGGCATTACCTTTGCCCTTATATTTTTTTATGTTTTAGATAAGGTTTAAATTTGAAAACCTGTAACCGATCACTTGGTGTACATGCATATCTTTTACACACATAAAGTTTGTAGGAAATGGTGAGATTTTGTTTTTGTTTTTCTTAGTTTACAAGAGCAGGGAATACGTATGGTTTTGCCAGTGAGTATCCAGACGGTTTTTAAATGTGTTCTTTGCTCAGCTGGATCTTATGCCCTCTGCTATTAAGAACTCTCTGATCAACTATTAGATAGAGACTAGATTGTAAGCACAGATTGTAAGTGTCATAAATCAAGGTTTATATATGCGATCCCTGTCATATCGCCTCTGCGTCGTCTGTGTGATAGAGGGAAGTTTCAGATTTCCTAATCTTTGACCATACATTATTCACTGGGACTACTGTACAGTATTATGTAATGCTCAATCCGCCGTCCCGACCCCTAGCTTCTTTTCCAATTAATCTAAAACGCTTTAATCTTTATTTCATACATTGTATATTTAAGTATGCAATACGTGTGCATTATTACGGATTCACTATTACTACATATGGTTTGAATTAAGTATGTATAGTTTAACGATATGCCAGCATATTCACGTGAAAAAAACTCACAAAATTTATTTATACTTTAATTATTGTATGATGTACAGCAGTATATCACTATAAATATAGAGATAATTAACATGGCATTACATTAAGTAATCATATGTTGCGATATTTATTTACTGGACACTATTTGTTAGGTTGCAGTATTTGAAATAATTCAAGATGAGCGATAATCAAGGATTCGGGGATGATATGTTCGGAGTGTTTGACGATCAGCCGTCATCTGCTGAAACAGGCAAGTCGAACGTGACGACAGTAAGAAGTAAGGCAGGTGCACTATTAGACAAAATCAAAGCACGTCAAAATCCTGCACATGGTATTGGAACTAAACGTAATGTTGATGAAGATCATGGCCAATCGAAAAAGTCTAAAAAGGAATCTAACGAGACAGATAAACCATTGCCCAAAGCTGATCTTCACGAGGACTTGAATTTGGCTGAAACTATGCCAAGGATACAAGTTCATAGACTTGAAACCGTGGAAGCGTGCACGCATGAAGTAGCTCTACCGCCAAATATAGAATTTGAACCATTAAAGTTAATGGATTCCAAACCTGCCAAAGAATATGCTTTTATACTTGATCCTTTCCAAAAAGAATCATTGCTTTGCTTAGAAAATCAGCAATCTGTTCTTGTCTCGGCCCATACGTCAGCTGGCAAAACCGTGGTAGCAGAGTATGCTATTGCAATGTCTCTACGAGATAAGCAGCGAGTGATTTATACAACACCGATTAAAGCTTTATCAAATCAGAAGTATCGAGAATTATTTGAAGAATTCCAAGATGTTGGCCTTATGACAGGTGATGTTACAATCAACCCAACCGCATCCTGTCTGGTTATGACCACTGAAATTCTCAGAAGCATGCTGTATAGAGGCTCAGAAATGATGAGAGAAGTGGCATGGGTTGTGTTCGATGAAATTCATTACATGAGAGATAAAGAAAGAGGTGTAGTATGGGAAGAAACTATTATCCTTTTGCCAGATAATGTTCATTATGTGTTTTTATCTGCAACCATCCCAAACGCACGTCAGTTTGCGGAATGGATATGTTTTCTCCATAAGCAACCTTGTCATGTTGTATATACAGAATATCGTCCAACTCCTTTGGAGCACTACATATATCCAGCTGGAGGAGATGGCATTCACATGGTTGTTGATTCATCTAATCAGTTTAAAGAAGATAATTTTACAACTGCAATGAATGTTCTTAAAGATGCCGCTGGGAATGCAAAGGGTGACCAGCGTGGTAGAAGAGGCGGTATGAAAGGGGAATCCAATTGCTACAAAATAGTGAGACTGATTATGGAGAAACATTTTTCACCAGTCATTGTGTTCAGTTTCAGCAAAAAAGACTGCGAGGCATATGCAATGCAGATGGCCAAACTTGATTTCAATAGCGAAGAAGAGCAAAATTTAGTTCAAGAAGTTTTTAATAATGCGATTGACACACTTTCTGATGAAGACAAAACTTTACCACAGGTAGAAAATGTATTGCCTTTGCTGAAAAAAGGAATTGGCATTCATCACTCCGGTTTATTGCCCCTATTGAAAGAAACAATTGAAATTCTCTTTGGGGAGGGATTGATAAAGGCACTATTTGCAACAGAAACCTTTGCCATGGGCTTAAACATGCCTGCAAGAACAGTATTATTCACAAGTGCTAGAAAATTTGATGGTAAAGAATTGCGTTGGATTACTTCTGGTGAATATATCCAAATGAGTGGAAGAGCTGGGCGTCGAGGTCTAGATGACAAAGGTCTTGTTATTCTTATGGTAGATGAAAAAATGAGCTCTCAAGCAGGAAAAGAAATTGTAAAAGGTTCACCGGACCCACTTAACAGTGCTTTTCATCTTACATATAATATGGTTCTCAACCTTCTGAGAGTTGAAGAGATAAATCCAGAATACATGCTTGAAAGATCATTTTATCAATTCCAGAACTATGCTGCCATTCCAGAATTAATTGAAAAATTAAAGAATCTAGAAAAGGATTATGGCAAACTTGAAGTAAAAAATGAAGATCAAATATCATCCTACTATAATTTGAAGAAACAACTACACAATTTAAATAAAGAACTACTAGCATACATTCAAAAACCAATGTATGTTTTACCTTTTCTACAGCCTGGTAGACTTGTCAGAGTTGTAAATGAAGACCTGGATTTTGGATATTGTGTTGTTGTAAATTTTCAAAAAAAAGCTAATCAAAGTCAAGTTCCCATAGAAGCAGATCCGATGTATGTTGTAGAGGTTTTGGCTCATATTAGTAAAGTGTCAGTTTCAGCTGCCCCCAAAACATCCTCAGTTCGACCATGTTCAAAAGGAGAAACAGGAGAAATGGTGGTCATTCCAGTGATGCTTCATCTTTGCACTCATTTTAGTGCTGTACGGTTGTTCATACCAAAAGATTTGAAATCAAGGGACAATAGAATTAGTGTCCTCAAATCATTACAAGAAGTGGAAAAGAGATTTCCTGATGGTGTGCCTCAGCTGGATCCCATAGAAGACATGGGTATTAAAGAAAAGGGTTTAGTATCAGTCACGAAGAAAATAGAAGCGTTTGAACATAGAATTTACTCTCATTCTTTGCATAATGAACCAAACCTGGGAACATTTTATGAACAGTATGAAAACAAAGTGAAAGTGGCAAATGAAATAAAAGCTGTAAAATCACAACTTAAACAGAAAAGATCTTTACTTCAAATGGATGAGTTGAGATGCAGAAAAAGAGTATTGAGGCGGATGGGATATGCAACTGCAGCAGATGTTATCGAAATTAAAGGAAGAGTAGCTTGTGAAATAGACAGCGCTGATGAGCTAATTGTTACAGAAATGTTATTCAATGGTGTGTTCAATACACTTACGCCCCAACAATGTGCTTCTCTACTAAGCTGCTTTGTGTTTCAAGAAAAAGCGAATGAGATGCCAAAACTAACAGAAGATTTAGCTGGTAAGTACTTTCAACTGACCAGTATACTTCATTCGTAGTGAAAAATAACCCTCCATTTTGTCAACAACAAAAATCTTTGATTGAAACATATTTTGATTAAACATTATCATTTATTGAACTACAAATGGCTGTATCAATTGATTGCCTAAATGTGATTGTTTTACAATAATGTTTGAACCATATGTTTCGCAAATACATGTCCATTCCTGTAATGCTTCCAGCCCCATTGAGGCAAATGCAAGATACAGCTAGGCGAGTTGCTAAGGTAAGCGTTTTTATCCTGGTAGATTTCATGCAAGTTGGTTAACAATATTCCATTTTTTTTATGTTACCTAATATATACTAGAGAATGCTAGAACATGCTGATCAGTTTTAGATTTTTAACAATATAAATATATATTGTTAGATTGGATCACAAGAAATGCAAATATTGTAATTAGTATGTGGACGGTTAACTGGTTCAAACGATTTTCTAAGCATAACGGGTCCCTACATTGACAAACCGGTTATTGATTTTGATGATTATTTTCATGCCCAAGCTATATATATCCATATATTTCATTAATTTTGCGTGATTTAACATTTTTGGCAGTTCAAATTGCCTTGCTGGTGAACGTAAAAGACTAAATGCATAAACCGCGATTTTTTTTTTCAAATGCTAATTGATACAGGGTGTCCAATCAATATATCCAGTTGCAGTATTGTATCATTTAGCTTTATGTTTCTTGACTCACACACGTGGCACATTTGGTTAATCGGTTATGGTTCGGTTACATAGAGCGGATTAACCGGTCTCAATTTTCTCTAACCGTCCACACACTAATTGTAATGTAGTTTGCCTTTTGTTACATCAGTGAAGGTGTTTGTACAGAGCACTGCAGGACAGTTTATTATATTTTCTGTACGACTTGTATTCACAATGAAAAACTCCAAAAACATTTTAATGGTTATATTTTAGGTGAGCAAGGAAGCTAAACTAGAAATTGATGAGGAATTATATCTGGATAGCTTCAAATGTCACATGATGGATGTGGTACATGCCTGGTGTAATGGAGCATCCTTCGCTCAACTGTGTAAAATGACCGATATCTTTGAAGGCAGCATGATCAGGTGTTTTCGGCGTCTTGAAGAACTTCTGCGTCAAATGTGCCAAGCAGGAAAAAATTTGGGAAACACTGAACTTGAAAATAAATTTGCGGAGGCGATTAGGATGATCAAGAGAGACATTGTATTTGCAGCCAGTTTGTATTTATAATTTGAGGTACCCTCTGTAAATACTCTACGGCTAAAAAAAACATGCATTAAATATTTTCAACCGTGCTGTCATCCATTCTTATTTTCAAGAACAAATATAAAAAATGGTACCGTATTTGTTCAGTACTTACAAAAAAATCCAACTTTTTGAGGATTGGATATTCTTATTTTGTTTAAATGCTTGTATATAAAAATATTTTTGTGAAATTAGTCTTGTAAATACAGCATATACATACGATTTTAATATATGTGAAGCTTTAATACAAATCTGACTATAAATATGTTAGTGTGGGATATCCTACTGCAAGAGTTATTACATGAACAGGTGTGTGTTCTTGGGACTTAAAATGAAACACACATTTTTTTTTTCAGTCGAAATCGAATTCGTATACAAATTATAGCTTTGGTAAATTTGATGACTGGCTTGTATTTTGAAATGATTAGGTGGAAATTGTGAAATCATTTATATTTGGATGTACATGTATTCGTTCAAATATGAACATGTATTGTGGATTCTTAATATCATGAAAGAAAACCTAACAAGAATTTTTTTTTTTATGTTTACTGTTTAGTAATGTATACATGAAATCAAATAAATGACACAGTAATGATTCATATGAATTTCATATGGAAATTGAAACTACTGTAAAAACCATACATCAGCGTTTTCTTTTCTTCTTTGAAGGTGGATCCCAACTGAAATTGCAATATAAAATCATGCCTTAGATATTTGACATTCTATACAGCAAACTGAGAAAGAATTATGTAACGATACCTTGATGATGAGACCCGGTTTCTGAGAGACCTTCAAACATTTTGAAATTCAAAACATGGGGGTTCATGACTAGAATAGCAAAGTTTGTTTATTTTTGATTTGCATACACAATACTGTATCACTTGAGTGACTAGCCATGTGTATGCAAATTAATATATTGCTGTTCTAACCATGGGACCTAATCCCAAATTAAGGCTGTAAGTGTTAACTATTAATGTAAACCAATCAGAATAGCAAATATTACAATATAGATCAGGCAAAAAAAAAAATACTTTATTATTCCTATCATTTTTATTTTGATATTCAGAACCATTTTTTAGTTATGATAGAAAATGTTACTCTATGAACTTGCTGTCCACACATAAGTTTACTGCTAGGTGGGTGACAAATTAAATATCTAAAAAACAAATTGCATTACATTCACTACTCATCTTTTACTAGAAGTTTAATAGTTTCTGGATTCAAATGTAGATGCCAACATTATGTTGGTGACACAGAAACTTACATTTTATATACACAAAGTGCTACATTTCGGGGAAATGTTTCCCCTTCTGACAACTGGCAAGTGCGCAGATCAAGGCAGACAATTGGTCCGGACGGATGACAAGAGAAGCAATTGAAATCCACAAGCACCAACCAAAGCTGAACTTGAACCAGGGCAAGGCCATCCCCGACCCGTACTGACCAAGCTACTTTTTTGTTGGGAACTCCACCCGACGCAACGCAGCACCAAGAACATGCGCAAAAGATCTGCGCACTTGCCAGTTGAAGGGGAAACGTTTCCCCGAAACATAGCACTTCGTGTACATAAAATGAAAGTTTCTGTGTCACCAACAATGTTGGTATCTACATATTAATTACTCACTCAAAAAGATTATTTGCTTCTCTTTGTAATTGAGTTTGTTGTAAATCTGTCTGAAATTGAAAAGCAATATTTCGGTACGATACAATGTGTATGAAGAGCATTGATTGTATAGAAGGAAAGATATCCTATATTTTAATGAAGCATTCAATAACCAATAAATCTTCAATCTAATGTTCATATTTTCATTGAAAAAAAGCTAATGTGATAACTAATATAAGAAGTAGTGGAAACAAAATAAAACCTATAATAAAAATCATTTCTGAGTTAATAGACATGTTCTTTAATAACGTACAAAAAATCCTGTCTGAAAAGAAAGAAAAACAATAATTTCCATTTGAATCCTTTTCAAGATTACTATTAAATTCCCAATTAATGAAATTTATTTTTAAATCAGAAAAAAATCATCTCATTTACCTCCACAGATTCTTTAAAAAAGTCTTCCAGTTCCTGCCTAGGTTTGCTTTCATGCACAGTCAAATCACTGCCGCCAATGATGCGGGGAAGTTTTGTTGCGGCAGCTTGGCCACTCTTCAGTAATGATGATAAAACAATTTATTAGACTAAATTCAAACGGTTGAAGTTTGTTGTTACAAAGCAATCCAGTTCAATTTTAAAGTATTATAACAATAAACATGATAAAAAAAATTATTGTATTTAAACTTCAAACTCTTACCAATACCATTTTGGTAGTAGTACTATTTAGTAGTCTAAAAGGGCAATCCTATCATTCACACAAATTAGTACTAAATATTAAAGTATTAAACAGAATCCAACAAAATTATGAAATCAGGCATTTAATTCTGTCAAGTGCTGTTGCTCCATTTACGTTCAAATTGCAAACCCCCCTACTCCAAGGAGAAAAAATATCTGTAATCTCATCATCAATTCATCCACAAAAATAAATATGTATGTAAAAATCAGTAAAATGTTCAAATAAAAAGATTATATTATGTTAATTTTAAGCAATGAAGCCAAAAAAGTACTATCAACATTAATGAAATACTACTGAGATTAGCGTTCATCAAGGTTGGCATCTCTGAAACTACATGTAGTATGCAGCTAAAAAGCATTTGAAAATGCCATAGATATGTCAGGTTGGAGCTATACCTTTTTAAATTTCTTGAAATTTTTTACAACTTTTCCCTTCCAAGTGTTGCATTCAGCTGCTGAATTCCATTTTACAGGACCTTTTCCAGAACGATTCACCACAAGAGACGTTTCAAGAACTTGTATTTTTCCATCACCCACATCAGCTTCTTCCTGGTATACTTGTTTTTTAACTTGGTCCTATTTAGAAAAAAAAAATGAAGTAGTTCAAAGTTGTAGGATTTGCAAAAAGAGAGTTTGGAAATCGTTTTCTTTATTTCAAATTTAACTGCATGTATTAAAGCAATCAATATATCACAAGTTAACTATATTGTATTGAGGATTCTAGCTACATTTCAGCAATCGCTAGATTAAAAAAATTTCAATTTCCACAAAACATGACAATGATAATATATACCCCAATAGGTTTAGTTGTAGTCAAAAACATTTCATCACTTCTTGCTCTTGGACTGTGATTTATTGCTCTTTCAGTATTCTGAAATGGAACACAAATAACATATTAGATTTTTTGTCTGCAAGTAAATGCAACAAGTTGAATAATAAATTATTTCTTGTTTATCCAGAAATACTTAATATTTTCCAAGATTTACCCCCTAACCCTACCCCTATCCCACTATCCGGACCTAGTCTTGAACGTCCGGACCTGGAAAAAGTCATGGATTTGAAGACCAACTCACAATAAACATGCAAATTTTTGGCACATAAAAAATTTCCCCGTTTCATCTACATGGTCAAGACCTGTTAACAACCAGGCCATGACTTAATCAGGCGACAAGATCCAGATAAGATCCAGACAGTGTTACGACTTGGTCTTGATAAGGTTAAGACATGGTCCAGACATAATCCCAACCATAGCGATAAGAAAATTTGACAGATCAAAAAGATCACCTCAGACCACCTCAATAGTTTTTCAATACCCACCTAGTGCCATGATAAATAGTAGCCCTTTAAGCAACTGATTTTTGATAAATCATGTACGCTTAAATGGAAAATACATAATAATTGTACATGTAGTACCAGTATATTGTATACAATTTGTTGATAATTCATCAACTACAAAAAAAGAAATATTTATTAATTTCAACGAATAATACTATTATAAGAATAGAGGCAACATATGAGCTTTCACCTGAATAATGTCTTCGTCTGACTGTGCAACAGACACATTTTCTTTAACTTGAACACATTCTGACGGTTTATCTTCAAACAAAAAACAAAACAAATTAACCATTTTTTTTCATTTTGAGAAAAAAGAATTGGATCTCGTGTCAACAATTAGCACTGAAGTAGAGAGATCTTCCACAAAACTAAATTTCAAATCAATGGTTTGGGAAATGGTTTCTAGCTAATTTTACAGGTCATGTTTTCAAACATTTTCAAAATCAACACAACCTTTCCCATTTTTTTTTTTAGTAAAATAAGTTTCTAATACATTATAATCTTTATAATACCATATATACCATTCTCTACTATTTATTTCATTTTTTTGAAACATGACGTTTCGCCATATTAACTACATGGTTTCTTCTGACGCATACATTACAGAACATCAGAGGAAGCCATATACTTAGTAGTTACCATGGCGAAACGTCATGTTTAAAAAAGAAATAAACAGTGGGGAATGATATATATATTATTATAAATCTACCTACGGTCACTAATTGTCACTCAATCATTATAATCTTAGTTGTTAATCTTGATTCTAAACATAATATTAATCTAAAACACTATACTATAGTATAGGTACAACCATTGGAATTTGCAAGTGAACCTTTCTGTAGTGGTTTTTTGTCACTCTCTTCAAATAATAAATCTTCCATCGGTTCATCTTTAGGTGCTCTTGATCTTTTTGGTCTTGACTGTAGAAGATTATTAAAATTGTCATCCAGCTGTTCTTCCTTGACACTTTCTACTGCAGCTGTTGCTTTCCGCCTGCCTTTCCTAGAAGGTATATTCTCAAATCCATCACAATCTATTGTTGAAGGAATGACAGGGGAATGCGATTTAGTGTCACAATCTGATGTGTTTCTATTTCTACCTTTCCTTTTGGGAAGAGCATCAAAGTCAAAATTAATAGGTAAATCTTCGTTGTTTGGTGATAGATCAATTTTCATCGTTTCAGTATGCTTTTTATGACTTGATTCTTCAGTAATAACCAAGTTTTCAGGGTTACTTGGCTCACATTCCTTTCTCTTCTTCCTTCTACTTGGAATGGAATCGAAGTCAAACTCTTCAATCTCATCACTTATTGCCTCATCATTTGTTGTATTGTTTCTTGGTGTGTCAGGAAAATCACATATTGGTGCAGCACTTGTATTTTGTTTAACTAAAACATAAAGATTTCTAAAATTAGATTTGGATTTAGATAAGATAGTAAGATTAGATTTTAACTCGATTTATTGTGTAGGATAAAAAAACAACAACTAATAATCACATACATGGCACAATACATTATACAATCTCAGTTTGATCAGTGAGTTTACACAACCACTTGGTGACATAGGTTGATTACAAACATATCTTGACATGAGAGAGAGAGATGTGAAAATGTATCCGCAAGCACTGGGAAACACATATAATTATATCTTTGTTTGACAGCTTGGTTTTCCCCCAAATAACCAATACATTTATGTAAAAAGATATTCTAAATCATGAATCTGGGATACATATGCTATACGATAATGTCTGGAAATGGCAAATAAATGTCTACAGTGAACAAAAACTACCGATTGATGGACGAGGTAGCTCTATTCTTTTTCCTGGTTGATCATCTCGCGATGTGCCTTGCTCTGGCTTTATTTCTATGATAGAGGCAGGTCCTGGGTCTATGCGCCGGGATTTGGTCACCGACACAGAGTGCTCTTCAGAACTTTCTAAACGTCTAGATTAGAGAGAAAATACATACATACAATGATGCATATAAGAATAACAGGTGAACTTCAATATTGACATAAAAACATACGTGGGGTCTAATAATTTTGAAGAAAGATGAATGTTCAAAATAAAATCATTTGTGATTAGTTATACTGTGCTATTCCACATTTTTTTATGTACAAAAAAATCATCTAAACAGTTAACTAACCTCTTATTTCTAATAGATGTGTTCACTGCTTGACTAGATGGTTCCTGCTTAATCTAAATGAAAAGTACCTTTTAATAAAAGAAGTTTATGTAATATGTAATTAAGTCATTAGACTTATGACTCCAAGTCAGGTTAGGACTAAATCAAATAGCCTCTGGTGGGATTCGAACCCACGACCATGCGGCACCAAATCGCCTAGCAGTTCTGGCTGACTCACTAGACCACTCTGCCACCGGGACCAGGTTAAAAAACCATGGCTCAAATGACAGTTTTCTTAGAGAGTTATACTGAAATCACACTGGTCTTCTTGGTATCCATCTATCTGTATCTGTAAGTTAATCTGTAGGGCTTTATCAGCATATGGGCAGATGGATGGGAGGACGCAACGCTACTCAGTCACTCCTGTGCAAGGCTTGTAGCCTGGCACGGAATGTGTCTACAGAACTGCAGTTGGCAGTGTCTGAGTCAATGCTGTTCCATTCTGGAATTGTCCGTGGAAAGAAGGAGTTCCTGAATGTGTCTGTATTTGCTGTTAAATGTCTAAAATTTGTGATGATGTGATGACCGTGTACGCTGGTCAGCTGGTAGGAGGATGTCATCAGCAGGGATGGCACTTTCTTGTCATTATTTGATGCATAAGTGCTAGACGGTGATTTTTCCGGCGGGCGGATAGTGTCTCCCATTGTAACTGTCTAGTATGGCGGTAACACTGCTGTAGGTAGAATAGTCACTCATGGCAAATCGTGCTGCTCTATGTTGGACTTGCTCCAGTTTTGCAATGTTCTTCTTGGTGTAAGGGTCCCATACTTGGCAAGCGTACTCTAGCACAGAACGGGCCAGTGAAAAGTATGCTAGTTCTTTCAGATCTCTTGAGCATTGAGACAGATTGGAATTATTGATCTCACTATCATGTATCATTTTGAGTTATTTCTTTATAAAATATGCCTAAATTCCAAAATTAAAACCATATAATTACTAAACATATCTAAAAATTATTTATTTAACTGTTTTCGACTGTTGTCCTCGTCAGAATACAATAAAAACGTAAGTACTTAAAAGACACCTAACAGTTAACACATCTTAGAAAGGGGATTTTATACTTTGCAAAGTTAAATAAATAATTTTTACATATATTTAGTAATTATATGGTTTTAATTTTGGAATTTAGGCATATTTTATAAAGAAAGAACAAAAAATGATACATGGTTTCCAAATATGCTATGAACCTTACTCAACAAATTTTAAGTGATCTCACTATGAATTAGCCTGAACTGCTAGGCGATTTGGTGCCGCATGGTCATGGGTTCGAATCACACCAGAGACTATGTGATATAGTCCTAACCTGACTTGGAGTCATATATACCCAAGTCCATTAAATCATAAATCATTTCAAAGTTTATGCTAGCTGTCACTATATTGGTTTAGTCATAAATTCAATTAATAAACATTTGTGTAACATGCCTGTGACGGAGGGACTGTTCGAAGGGACATAGATGTGGCATGGGCTAAACTTTGACTTTGAGGTGCTCTCCCAACTGGCTCTTCTGTTCATAAAAAAACAACACTTTTTACATACATTGTACATCTGTAGTTGTGTACATCTAAATCTGTATAGAAAGTGCCAGGGCATGGTGACCTGTCGAGTGTAGTACTTGCGTCAGATGACTGGAAAAGGTTTGAGTGTAAAGGCTAGATGACAAGGCAATAGAGACAGATATAGACAGTAGACACGTATGATGGCGCCACTTATCGGCGACACTGCTGTCGCCAAGGGGCCTTTGTAGCCTCATGCATGACCAGTAGCTAGCCGATGGCGACTCCGGTGATATAAAGTACCGTATCCCTAGTGGGAGCTCGAATCTGCCTCCTCCAAGGATTGTCATGAATATGGGCATAAGGAGTGGGAATAGCGAAGCGATCGGTCTTGTGGCTGGTTGTCGAAAAGGGAGTTAGGGGAGTCTGTAAAGAAAGTGGACCAGGGTACGGTGACTTCCTGTTCAGGGTAGCAAGTGCATCTGACAGCTTGAATAGGTTCTTGTGTAAAGGCATGACAAGGGATAGACAGAAATAGACATGTATGATGGCGCAGCCAATCAGTGACACTGCTGCCACCAAGGAGCCAACTGCGACACCTCTAACATGTGGAAAAGTTGGTCTTATGGATAAGGGCGCTTGATTATGCATATATGACTGGTCTGTACAGTATTAAAAGATCGTGAGTTCGATTCCACGGCTTTCAAAAGCTTTACGTGTCTAACCAAATTCTTTTACACATTGAGCAAATACTAATAGTTTTGAAAAAAATCTCATGTATATTATCATACATCAAGTGATCGAAATCATTACACGATGTATATGATTCCAGATTATATCGAGAATTTTAGTTCATGGAGTTCAAATGGTTTATTTAGTCACCTTATTTCATGCTAATTGCTAAGTGCTATAAATATTGGAACTTGATATATATAAATATCTAATAAGATCAAATTACCAAAAGGCACTGCAGGATTACAAAACTTTTCTGTTGATGAATGAAGGACAGCATATCCAAGTTCTGAGTCTAGGATGGCACGTTTTCCAGCTCTATTTCAAAAATATATAACAATATACTTAAAGATACCTAATTAAACTAGAAGTTTTCATATGAACCTAAGAAAGTAATACTTGGCAAACATAAGCATGTTATCATCTCTACAGCAAACATGATTCTAATACATTATGACAGATAAGACAGATAAGAGATGGTTAGAATATTCTTTATTATCATTCTAAGCAACGTTTCAAAAGAATAAAAGAGAACAACACTAACTTTTGTAGCAGCTGCATTACATAGGTGATCCACTGCACAGCATTCTGTGACATTTGAACAGGATCAACCTCTGCTGTCATCACACATGTGCATTTATCTGTGAGCATTTCTTCTTCTAGATCGCTTCCTTCTTCCATTAACATAGGCGTTCCACCAGCAAGTTCAACTGCCATCGATAACTTCTGAAACTGACATAGGTAAAACATTTATACGCTTCTCTCTCTCTTCTATAGCAAGCAAACAAGCTCCTACCCACTATATTGACATAGCTGAAGACATCTGCTTCCATTTTACTATATTTTGTATATCAAGTGGCTCTGATGGGACTCGAACTCATCACCCCAAGGTTGTGAGACCAGAATGATACAATCATTCCAAGCAGCCGGGTAGTAAAATGGAAGCAGATGTCTTCAGCTATGTCAATATAGTGGGTTGAAGCTTGCTTGCTATAGAAGAGAGGGGAGAAGAATATAATTATATCCACAAGAAAACTTGGGGAAAACACATTAAGTAAAACATTATTTTTAACAATTACCGATAAAATACATGCAAGAACAGAAAATGAAAGCGAACACTCAAGAAGCATCATTGATTCATGACATAAGGACCATACTTACTTGTTTAGGAGTCAGAAAAATGAAAATTTTCCCTTGGAATAGCGTTTTACGAGGTATGTGAGGCTTGAATGACACATCCTCTGGATTCAACTGGGACTCAATGAGTGCAGGAATATAACTGAAATAAAATCATACATCCATCATACATCGGATTTGAAAAAAAAGAAAGAATCATACATGTATTTGAATTAACACTTATGTGGAAAATGAAGAAAACAATACAACAATCAAGAAATAGATCTCTAAATAATGGCACATTATGTTTCTAAAACTTCACAATATCAACATGAAACATACTCATGCGGATTTGGTAATTTTGCTTTTGCTTGCAAAGCGTCCATCATATCTTCTAGGTACTTTAGAGTTACGATGTCTTTTTGTGATACCAGTGCACAAATAACCTACGGGTAAACAACATTGAAAATTAAGTGCGTGTATATCTATTGCATTATGAAAACATTTACACCATGATATAGAAACATAGAACCAAATCCAAACCTTGATTACATAAGATACATAAATCAAATTACATGTAAACTGACTAAATTGATTCATTTTACTGTGTTTTCGGTTTTACTGTTCGAATATTTTCAGACATATTCTATCTCCATCTTCTAAGACTTCCTTCAGTCATTTGTCACGTGCTGCCACTTAGTGACAGAAGGAAGTCTCAGAAGATGGACATAGATGTCCAAAAATATTCAGACAGTGAGCTAGAACATGGATTTTCACAAAATTAATCAATCTACATTAAAAATACATCCAATGAATCTATTTACAATCAAACTGACTAAATCTACCTTTATGGTCACACTCAAGGTGCTCATCACAAGAAGATTACATTCTTTTCTCCACTCATTTACTAAATGTCCGCCAAGTTTATGGACAGTTGCTTTAATGGCTCTTTTCCCAGCTGTATCAAGACACGATGTTGTTACCAGAAATGGCTCATAAATGGCACTGAAAACAAAATAAATTTTGACAGTTAACGTTTACAGCACATTTTTTATCTACATTATTTATTAGTTCATCTTTACACAACACAAATATAATATTTACTGTTGACAGTTTCGGCAACTCCTGTCACCATTTTCAAAACGTCTCTGCTCATGTCAAGTCACTCAGCACGACTTCCGATGCGAAAATCGCGTCGTACACGTGAGAGAGTTGAAAGGCCCCCTCGTCTCGGTTCATGACCTGCTTCTGTCCTCGTATCTTTATCGCCTCCCTGATGGTTCTTGTTCTCCAATCCCCCTCCCTATCCAGTACACTCACTTCCTCCCAGTCTATTTCATGATTGTTCTGTTTTACATGATCTGTGATCGCACTCTTGCTGATTTGGGTTAGGGATTCTTTTCTCGCTGCTCTGGTGAAAGATCCCCCACTGTTCTGCTCCACATCCTTCATGTGTTCTTTTACACGGGTGCCCAGTTTTCTGCCAGTTTCCCCAACATACACACTCTTGGAAGAGTTACAGGGAATTTTGTACACCACTTCACATTTCTCTAGCTTATCCTGTTTGTCCTTAGGATGAACGAGAATGTTCCTGATAGTCTGTAGTCTGTCACGTGTACGACCCGATTTTCGGCATCGGAAGTCGTGCTGAGTGACTTGACATGCGCAGAGATGTTTTGAAAATGGTGACAGGAGTTGCCGAAACTGTCAACAGTAAATATTATTGTGTTATGTAAAGATGAACTAATAAATAATGTATATATGTGTATTCCAAAACGATGAACTCGTTCAAGGACATTTTTTATCATTTTAAATAAAAGAGAGGACAAGTCATTTGCATTAGAAATTTTCATACGTGAATGTACTTTCGCCACCAGTTCCAAACATAACCTGACTTCCAGATTTAACTGTGCGAGTCTGCTTTATAAATCTCTCATTGAGCAATAGAGTTCCCAGCTTTGAGGTGTCCTTGATATGAAGCTCAGGAGCTTTGTGTGGAAGACCCTGAAAATGGTAAAAATCTTTCATCACAAAACTATCAGGAAAAAAACAAACTTAATTTAAGCCCTTTGGTACTTCTTGCTTATATACTAGAGGTGGGACATTCGGTAGGTTTTACCCTTCGAACCTTCGGGACACTTTAACGAACGAAGGTTCGAACGTTCGTTGATAAGTTAAAGTAAGTAAGCAAATATTGAACTTAGAACACCCAGCTAAACGCTTTGAGTCTCAAACAATTTTCGTAACGCGATAAATTCGCCTACTTCGAGCAAAATATCGCACCCCGTACACACCAAAGAAATACGTCTGACCCATGAGAGGTTAGCTTTGAGTGTATTGTTTGTTACTGAGTTCATACAAGCAGTTAAGTCAAAGACGTTATGCAACTTTGAATAGTCGGTCAGCTTCTATGAGAAAGCAATTTCTTTGAAATTTACTACTCACATGACAAATTAGCCGGGTTTGTGTATTCGTTGTTTGCGGACATTGCATAAGATCGTTAGACCTTTGAACAGTGTAAGTTCAAGATATATCAATTTATAATTAGGTCAGAGACCTTCCAAACTTTCATTTTCACAGTAACCAGTGACCTTAAATGACCATTTTTGTTTGTTAAAAAGTCTAACACTCCATAGTTCGCTAATAGGCAATAAACCCTACACAGTGAGTGAACTGCACAGCCCAGGCCGACTGCAATTAAGTGAATCATGTAGTTGGTGTAACTTGTTTTGTTTGATCTGTGCTGTCCCATAACAATGGCCCTGGCGAAGTGTTAAGTAATTATTTAATTCGTAGGTAAACGCTGGTTACAGCTATTGTTTACTGTGGTCAGGCAGGAAGCGCAGAAAGCGGCAGTGGAAGGTATTGATCCCAAGACTGGTGATATCTACCGGCTAGCCAAACAGATGCGCCGGGAGAACCAAGGAGTTGTCGGGGAGAAACCTGTAAAAAATGACGATGGTGCACTCTCACTGGATGAGGATGCGAAGAAGTTAGCATGGAAGCAGCACTACCAACGACTGCTTAACATTGAGTTTCCCTGGAGGCCGGAGGACCTCTCGACTGAACCTCCGGTGGAGGGCCCCAGCGAGCGGATCACGCACAAGATGATCTCTGAGGCAGTCCGGAAGATGAGTTTGGGCAAGGCAGCTGGTCCTTCTGGCATCGTTATGAGATGCTGAAGCCTTGCGGCAATACAGGAATCAGGCTGATTCGTGACCTGATAGAGGCCATCATCGGGAGGGTCACATACCATCTGAATGGGAGGAAAGTTACATAGTTAGCCTGTACAAAGGCAAAGGTGACGCACTCGAGAGGGGAAACTACAGGGGTCTCAAGCTAATAGACCAAGTGTTGAAAGTACTGGAGAGAGTTGTGGAGCAATTGATTAGGAAGAAGGCACAGATCAATGACATGCAGTTCGGCTTCATGCCAGGAAGAGGGACGACTGATGCCATCTTCATAGTGCGACAGATGCAGGAAAAGTACCTGGCAGCAAACAAGCCACTGTACCTAGCCTTTGTAGACCTCGAAAAGGCTTTCGACCGTGTCCCAAGGCAGGTCATCTGGTGGGCCTTGCGCAAGCTACGTGTCGAGGAGTGGCTGGTAGTGCTGGTGCAGTCAATGTACAATAATGTACGGAGTCGGGTATGTGTTGGAGATGAGTACAGTGAAGAGTTTAGTGTGGAGGTTGGTGTGCACCAGGGCTCAGTCCTAAGCCCACTGCTCTTCATTATAGTACTAGAGGCTCTCTCCCTTCAGTTCCGCACTGGATGCCCCTGGGAACTGCTGTACGCTGATGATCTAGTCATTATTGCAAACACAAAACAAGAGTTACTAGATAAGGTGCAGGTCTGGAAGGAGGGTATGGAGGAGAAGGGACTCCGTGTGAACATGGGAAAAACCAAGTGTATGATCTCTGGGTTACAGCTCGACAGACTGCAGAAGACTGGGAAACATCCCTGTGCTGTCTGTCTCGCGGGTACAGGTAGTAACTCCATCTACTGTGGAAAATGTGCCTGTTGGGTCCACAAGAAATGCAGTGGCATCAAAGGCCCTCTGAGAAATGACCCAAGTTACATATGTCCGAGTGTGCAGGTGCTGCCAGACCTGTAGATGGCAGGCCAGTCAAGGAGGTCACAGTAGGTGAGCATAAGCTGGAAGTTGTGTCCGAGTTCTGCTACTTGGGTGACATGCTATCCAGCGGTGGTGACTGTGAGCTAGCCGCTACTGTGAGATGCAGGACCGCATGGGGGAAGTTCCGTGAGCTCCTCCCGATACTCACAAACAAGCATCTCCCGCTGGTATCCAGAGGTAGAGTGTACTCCACTTGTGTACGCGTGGTGTGATGCTACATGGTTCCGAAACCTGGGCTGCCTCCTCCAAGACCCTGAACCGTTTGAGAAGAAATGATCGAGCCATGATCCGATGGATCTGTCGTGTAAGGCCCCAGGATGACGTGAGCTCTGACTGCCTCCTAGAAAAGCTTGGCATAAAGGACATTGAAGCTGTGCTTCGTGCGAACAGGATGAGATGGCTAGGCCATGTCGAGCGAAGCACCGGCTGGATAGCCAGAGTGAGGGAGCATAAAATCATGAGACAGAAAGCTCCAGGCAGACCAAAGTTGACCTGGGATGAGCTGGTGAAACGCGACAGAGTAACACTTGGCATGGAAGGAATGGACCCCAAGGACCGTCAAGCATGGAGGGGACGTCTTCGGTCACAACTAGGCAGCCAGGCCGCACCCTATGCAGAGGATTAATTCGGGCCTGCCCAAATAAACAAGGATGATGATGATGATGTGGTCACTACTTACCTGTTAAATATCAGTTACCTAGCAACTGGCCACCTATAACCTGCCACAAAGCTGTGTACCCGGTAAATAAATGTGCAAGTCAGTTGATTACGTAATAAACGCTTGACCTTAAAGGTGCCTTTGTTTCATGTTTAGATAATGGAGATTACAAGTATTGATTTAAATGCTGTTTCTACCATGAACTTGATGACGGTTACGGTGATTATTTGACCATGCATGAGCAAGAATAAAAGAAAATTAGCGTCAACCCGAAGGTTCGGTTGTGAAATTTACATTCGAAGGTATAGGTAGACGAACGAAGGTTCGAAGGTTCGAAGCTTCGCCCCACCCCTATTATATACCCTTTTATGTGCGTTATTATATATGCCACTACATTGTATTCTGACAACAAGGCTAATTATCTGACAATGATTTGAATGTGGAATCATACAACAATTGCAGAGTAATGTACCGCATATAGGTATTGACATACAAATGCAGATTTTGTAGACATTTTAACTTCCTATGTAGTAAAGGTCTTGCTTTTATCTAAACATGGCAGCCATGTGAAAAAGGTGTATTAATTAACTCAACTTCACTTATAAAATTTCACAGAATGAGCTTACCACATTGCCTTCAGGATGATGTACCACAGCTGTTGCATGTTTTCTGCTTAAAGACTGATCTGAAGGAACTGTAATATCGCCATCTTTCCGACCTATTATATATTCTTTTCCTACCAACAATGGATATTTTGTGCCTGAAAATAAATTACAGTATCATATACAATTCATCACATTGTCTTACGGTTCTCCAGTCAAATAAAATTTCCAGACTTTTCACAGACCAATGAAATGTAAATTACTCACTTTAACATAAACATTACTCTAAAATAAATCTTACAGATTATTATTTACTTGGTTATTCGCGATCTTAGCTAAATAATGTTAACTTTGGGAGATTTGGAACAGTTCTTCTTTTGATATGCTATTTTTTCTCATCTTAATCGTTTTCCTAAATATGAATAGTACTTTGAAAATCCTACAACAAATTGATTTTGAGAATCCTATAAAAGAGACCAACATGCATGTGGGTACCCCACCAAAAGTTAGCAATTACCAGGGTTGGCAAATGTCATGACATTCATAATAAATGTCAAAAAATGTCGACATTTATAACATATGTCGAAATTTATGATATTTATACTACTCGTACTTTGTCAAGTTTTACATATTTGAGAGTATTGTTAATTTTTATACAATATTTATTGTAAAACATACTTTTATCATAAAACTCAGTATATGTGAAGAAATTTCCAAATAACACTTTATATACGATCAATGACAATGATTATATTGACAATGTGCTAAAGACTAGTCGCACCAATAACAAACTTACCAGGCATGGACACATTTAGTTATTATAAGAAATCTCTTTTTAAAAATGTTTTATCATGTAGGATGTCATTTCAGACTATTAAGACAGGGAATGTGACTCGTTCAGTTGAACACTCGCCTTCTGTGGCGAGTGACTCTCAATTTACACTCGCCATGTTCAATCCAAACTAGCCATCCTTAGTTATTGAAGTGTTGGAATCAAGTAATCATACTCGCCAACTGTGGCGAGTGACTTTGAATTTACACTAGCCAACAGAAATTTACATTAGCCAGGGGCGAGTGGCTAGTGCCTAATCAACACTCTCTTAAGATTCGTGTGCGCAAGCAACATATTTTGATGGCAAAGTTGAGCTAAAAAGTGTATTTTACAAGCATTCATAAATCCGGCACACTTGTTACTACCAGGAAAAGCCACCAAATCAAAGGCGATTGCACAGTACCTAGTGCATAGCGGTCGTATGGAGGACGTAATTGTAGTGTAGAAGTCCGATCATAGTGGATGGTGCAGTTTAAAGTACGTAGAAAGGCATCCTAATAAAAAAGGTAACATTATTTTGTTTAGAGAGTGTGGTGATTATGGTTCGGCATAGCTATTTGCACTTGTCAAATGACGACTTAGATATTTTAATGTCCTGCAATAACATTTTGCAGACTATTATTGACAAGTTTGAAACATTTGATAACCTGGGTTAGTAATCTTGGAAAATAAATAATTAATTGCCCCAAAAGGCAATTTTTCATCTTACAACCTGGTCATGGCGAACCAGATCATAATGTTAATCTAAAGGACACAGGAAATCAGACAAACAAATGTCATGAAGTAATACCTATGACATTTCCAGCGATATACATTAACTTTTTGATTGAGTAGACCAAACTATTTATTTTGTCTACTTAAAATTTTGTAAAAGTGGTCATAGCTATACTAGACTAGACCAAAATTGACCAGTCAAAAGTTACAAGAAAGCGGTCAAATTCCCAAGGTCAGAGGACTGGCCAGAGGCCAGCCCGCATCAAGTGCCAAAGGCACGTAGCATTAAGGATCATTAAGCGGGGGTCTGGAATGGATTCCCCGCAGGAAAATTTGAAATTTAGAAGGTAAAAGAAGCCAGCTGGTGCATTCTCAGACAAAATTAAAGCCAAATGTACATTGAAAATTTTGTACTTTTTTGCTTGTAATTTTTCTTTTTCGTACCAAACTGACTATTTCAGAGCTGCTATTAATATTTGTGTGTTCTTGTTAAACCTTGTAGAAAGGCACTATGCCACACCGCTATATATATATGTTGTACTTTAATTGTGACCTTAGGAGCATTTCATTTCTTTAGACCATGCATGGTATGCCATCTCCTTTCTGTAACATAACCATGTGCCGTCTATATATCCACGTATAAAGGCCCCTGGGCCTAACATCGGGCATGGGCTTAAGGTTCGTATATGGGCCCATAAGCCTTGAACTGAACTGAATTTCTCTTTCTACCAAGTCAACACCCCTAAAATGTTTTTGGCACGATAATTTCATCGAAAGTACCTTTCCTGAACGTATGTCATTACATGTGGTTTATTATGAAAGTCACTTGCATAGATTTCCTTCCATCATCGCCAAGTCGTGCACGTTTTGGCATGATTGTGGGTGTCAACTCGATTGAACATTGCATTTGTTTATTGTCATTCTCAAATATAGTGTTGTATGATCTATTAGTAAAGTTATTTAATCAATCTATTACGAATGTTTGCCAGAAAATAGAAATAACTTACTTATTTTGCAATGTGAAAAATATACACAGGCATGTTTCCGTGCGCAATTGCGCATGCTCAGTAGTTCAAATGTCGAGCGCGCACAACGAGAAAACGAAAGTAAGTTTGCACCCATAACTAGATAGTGGCCTCCATGCCCTCGAAATTTAGCAACGAACGTTTATTCCCGCCCTCAGTTCCCTTAATTAAGACTCAATTTCTTAGAATTATATGTAGAGGACATTTTCCATTAGGTGAAAGAAACTTCATCAGCCATAACCAAATTTCTAGACAAATAAATCCATAATCCTACTGGTCTACGTTCACCATAGATCATATAATTTTTATGACTCATAAGTAATATTTATCTTACGAAAATATAAGTAAGGGATGATGTATATTTTGTCACCCTTCGCAAAAATGGAACGATATTCCATTTCGAGCGAGGGGGGGGTTTCAGTCAAGTTTTGGATACACCACTTTTTTTGTGGGTCTAATATTTCATCGCACGCGCTAAAACTTTTCATACCAGAATTCTAATATTTTCTATTTAATTGTGGCATTAAAAGGATACAGAGCAGATATCACACATTCATTAATATTATGATTCCATTACATGATGTACATTCCAGATATATAATAAGTATTATCTTATGGCATATATAAGTAATATTTGAATGAATATAGCGAAACACAGTGATCGCTCTGCAAAATTGTCAAACCGAGACACGTGTCTCACCCAATTTGTAAAAACGAGACAGATGAGAAAAAAGCGAGACAAAATGTTGCATCTTTTAAGAAATTGAGACATACATGTAATTACATATATTTAAAAAACTAATTGGAAGCATGTTAAATGTATATTATGTATTCATTTTGACATGTCAATTTATTTGATAGGGGTAGGTGGGGCGCACATAATGCATTTTTTGTGTGTGGTGGGGGGCATGGTCCCCCTGCCCCCCCCCCATCCCCGGCTGCTACGGCCATGTATATAAATAAAAATTGCAAATTACTATGAAACCCAGCCACATGGCTCCAATGCACAATCTAAAGACAAAATATAGCTAACTACCGTGTTAATCATACATTGTGATATGTCAATAAATTAGTTCAAGATATTACAGACATAGTAAATAGGAGTGGGGTGGGGTGTCACTTGGTAATAAACTATTTTTATTTCTGTTTAGAGCAACGCACACAGATCCATACATTTCTTTGGGGACACCAAGCTGGTGCTTCATGTATACAATGCCCTTTTCTGTTTGTTTTAATAATATGGATGGAACCGTGTGTACATGGGATCATAGGCCTTTAACTGAACTCAATTTCTTTTCCCACAAACAAAGCTGACTTTATTTTGGCACGGTAATTTCACCGAACGTAACTTTCCTGCGCGTATATGTCATCACATATCATGGTTTATTATGAAAAAAAGGTCAAACACGCCACACATGTATACTAGATCTGCTTTCATCGCCAAGTCGTGCACCTGTTGCTGTGATTCTGGGTGTGTCCAAATCGATTGAACATCGCATTTGTTGATTGTCATTCTCAAATATAGCAATGTTTAATCTATTAGTAACGTTATTCACCCAATCTATTACTTAAAGATTGCCAGAAAATAGAAATAACTTACATATTTTGATGTGAAAATATACACACACGCATGTTTCCGTGCGGCCAATGCGCATGCTCAGTAGTTCAAAATGAAAAACGAAAAGTAACTTGACATTTCGTGTCGTACCCTCTCAAAAAATCATACCCTACGACACCAAACGGCGAAGCGAGTACGACACATACTGTTGGACAAAGGGCAACCTCTTTTTAAAACAAAACCGTACATTTTCAGGCTTGGGACAAGCTTATTGCTGGGGAATATTCA
>CM032661.1:21032719-21084849 GCA_019095985.1 Streblospio benedicti
AAATTAGTAATCACCAGCTTGTCTTGTATATATTCATATAAGAATCGCCAAATGTATGTAAATATCGCTATGTCGACCTGGCGAGTGTTAATGTATATCGCTGATTTCCAATTAGCCATATATGTCAACGGGACATAAATGTTGACATGTCACTCAACATATATCGATGCCAACCCTGGCCATTACAGTTAAGTAATTTCATGGGAGTTTCACGTAGATTGTAGTGCAGGTTCCAGAGATGTGAACCCGTCAGAGTTGAAAATCTTAATCACAGCTATGAAAAATCTTAATTTTCAAGCAAAAATCTTAATAAAAATAATTGAAAATCTTAATAAAATCTTAATGTTTATCCACTCACAATAAACAATAATGAGGGCGATAATAGCAAAAACCATCAATTTATACAGTATCTGCCACTGTGTTAAATGATAGAATTCATTCAACCCAGAAAATAACCCAGAAATGTTGTGTGTACAAATGTAAACACAGCTATGCTGAGTGGCTCCCTCCATGTGGTGGGGTGTTCAACACAAGAGTAGATCAGATACTGTCATACTCATAGCTAGGCTTTGACATACAAGGCCATCTTATGGCATTTTGAAGCAGTGTCATCGCGATTAATAATAGATAACGTTATGTAACATCTTATAAGCAATCATCATGCACGGGTTATTCTACCATTACTTTTATATTCTAGAAGAATAAAAGGAAATTTCACCTGAAAACATTTATCTTCAACTTACCAGCGTCCATTTCCTTTTTTCACCTACACATTGCACTTGCACCAACGCTAGCACCCAGCACCACTTACATTTACAACAACGCAGAAACAGCTTCACGCAAACACGTTTTTCCGCGCTACAAATCATTACTGCCATGATCCAGCAGCGTGTTTCCATTATAAACACCAAATCTTTCTGGGAGGCATTATTCACACAATTTTCAACGAAAGTTTGCAATAAATTACCATATTTTTCTTAAACTAGTGAATTCCCGTAATAAAACCATGTCCCGTACGTAATGATTTTTCAGAGGTCAAAAACAGTAAAAATATGGGGAAAAAACGGATGTTCTCATCTCTGAGGTTCAGCTTTCATTCCAATTGATTTGACAATATGTAGGTAACTAACACTTGGAATTCTTAACAATTCTTGTGATTGGCATTTCATATGTCACCCACATACTGATCTATTTCAGCCTTATTACTGAAATCACAATTTATTGAATATAACCCCTTATACAAAGAGTCAGAAATTTGTTTAAGGCCTCCACCATGCAATCAGAAGTTCTGAAAAATTTAGATTCAGTCACGTCGAATGCCTAGTAAGAATTACACGCTCGGTGGGGATCAGCAACACACTTGCAGACGTACAACGTAACGATTTTGGTGACATAAAGTCTGCCATGGCCTAGGCGCGAACTGTGGTCCTCAATATATAGCTCAGTCGTTAGAGCGCACGACCTGAAAACGTGATTTGCCTGCGTCGCAAGTTCGCGCCCCGGTCATGGCAGACAGTGTCGCCAAAACCGTTCGTCGGTGCGTCTGCCACTGAGTTGCTGATCTTCACACAGCGCATTGCCACAGTACAGTGTTACTACTAGACGGTGGCGACACCAAGCGGGAAGTTAGGAAGCCTCGTTAAAAGGCATGGGTAGAGGAGAGCCACCCCTCTGCATGTAAAAGAATGCGCCTAGTTTGAAAACTATAGCTAGTGTGATCCCTCCACACCCCCGAGGCTCAGTTGGCTACCTATATCCTGCCTCTGGAGGTCAATGTACCAACACCATGTAGCCAATCACAAGGCCTTTAAATGATCCGACATGAAGGCCTATTCTAAACACCTCTGTATGACGTGAATGTTGCAAAGAGTCTTGCAAAAGTGACGTCATTTACTAAAAGCTCATGGCTTTTATTTTAGAAACAGCAATCTATTTTCCCGTTTATTCATGTGGTACTGTTCATTTGACATGAAAAAGCTTTGATCAAGATGACATACTTAATGTCGTGCCTAATCTTTACCTGATAAACCCATGCATGCTGCTGCTTCTACCGCTGCTGCTACTGAATACTCTGGTTTTTAAAGGCTATAACAGCTAGGCCAGGATGTTTGAGGCTGTATCAGTGACAGTGGGATTCCTACAATATTTTCAGAGCCAATGTTTCATTTAATATTCTTATGACTTACCCTTTGACACAAGCCACCACATATTGATATGGGTACAGTACAACTATTTGTTCATTAGCAGAGTGTGATCACACTGTTGCATGGCTAAGTACTGTAGAATGCCATGGTTTTCAAAAGAAAAATCAGCACTTTCTACTTTCAAAGCATGAAGGGTATTTTCTTGGACCTTTTCTCTTGAAGAGGTGAAAGCGAGGCTAAAGGGAATTCTTTTTACATTTACTCTCAATCAATATTTTCAGGCACTGTTTGTTTTAATGCTCACAATGATTTAAAGCAAATGAAATAGAGGCTGTATTAAGTTCACCATATTTTACACTTCTTGGACACTTCTACAAAAATATGATGAATGAACTTATAAGTTACTACGTATATATCTTTCAATTGTTTGAATAAATATGCTAAGTGTCTGAGTTTAAATTTAATTAACGAATTAGTATTAGGAACACATGCAACAGCATATAACATTAGAACTGTTGTTTTACGATTGGTGAACATAAATGGAGACCATTGCCCAGTGTTGACATTTTTTATGTAAGGTCAGTGTTTACTAATATAAACTAATATAAACACCAAGTTTTATAAATATTACTCATTAAATAGAATCTGTGACTAAGATTCCTTATATTAGTAAGCAAATATAAGCTGTTCTAACGTTTCAACAATGGGTGCAGAAAACGCAAACATGATTATTCACCCAGCTAACACAATGTGGTTGGGCCAACGTTGGTAGACAAACGAATCGAAAACCGTGAATGAACATTATTCCGATATTGTGGTTTTCAATATTTCACATTGGTACACTGAAGATATATTGAACACATACGTTGATGTTGGTGTCAAATACATTACATTATGTAAAATTTTCTCTGCTGTTTAAATGATAAAAGTGTATAAAATCGCATTATCGGAAATACCATTCATTCACGGATTTCGGTTCAGCTGTCTAAATCTTGGTTGGTCCAATATCAAGACCGATAGAATCAACGTTGACGTCGGCATGACACAGGCGGTCTGCCGCCGTGGTGTTATCTAGTCTAGGCTTCCAACCTCAGCAGCTTGTCTACGGTTTGAAGCAACATGTCGCAAATCTCTCGGGCGCTCGTCCGTAGCCTCTGGAGGTAGGTCTACAGTTTGTAGAAATACTACCCGCATGATAGCAGCCCGTCTCAACACAACTTCTCACAACTGGCCTGTTTTCATCTGTGCATCTCAAAACATCTATTAGCTGCTTGTCCATAGAGTTTGTAGCTACATGTCGCAAAACCCTCGGCTGTTTGTCCACAAGGTTTGAAGTGACATGTTGTAAAGTCCTTGGTCACTTGTCCGTACAATTTGCAGTGACATAAGACGCAGAGTTACTATGACCTGTACAAACCCACCCACACCCTTGCTATGCAAAGATGACAGGGCACTTGAAGGTGTTTGTTCAGTAGTAACATGACTTACCTTATCTTGTCTACCCAGTTTAGGCCTATATACAATATAATGTTTGGCATTTTTTCCATATTAATTATTACATCCTTATATGCCATGCGTGCTAGCAAATAATGAGCATTGTCCTGCAACCTATACTCCATGACCAAACTAAGTACTAGATCTGCTATATTTTCTTTAATAAGAGTCAAATGCACTCTATGATCGAAAAAACGTTTAAAGTCCCTTACCCTGTAAATCTTTAATACAAATATAGTTGATAAATTGATACATCTCATTATAATCATAGAACGTGATAAATAAGGAGAATGGGTTGTGTGAAAAGTAGCTTATCCCAGCCACAAACAGGTAAGTTAACAATGATTAATGCTGTTTGCCTTTTAGCTTGCGTTATTTATTTTCATTTTTGTGGAAATAATTATCAGTACTAAATTGTGAACTACTGTACAAAGATTTCCTTATAAGGAGTTTAATTTGCATTTTTGTTGGTTATATTGACAAAATTATGATACTGAACTATATTTGTTTAGTAAATGAATTCAAAAGCTTGTGTTTGTTCAGCGCTATCTGATACAGGCAATATTCTTGGTTGTTTTTTTGATAAGGATTTCTTTTTCTTTCTTTTTTTTGTGTGAGATTAATATAAATCTTAATTTTGTCATTGATATCATATCACTTCTATAATCAGACCATGTCTCGTGTTCCTGAACCATTTTAAAAGACAGACAGAACCTTTATATTAATAAGAGACCATCTATCTATTGAGTCTGAGAGCACTTGAGGCCTGTCCCACAAGTGGTCTAGATAGAGAGCTTCTACTGTACTGAATAAGTCACTAAGAGTAATAGATAATTAACTTTATTGTGCAGCATTGTCTATGATAGATTTAATACCATATGAAACACAACCTTCAAACTTAGATCAATATTACCATATATAACGATAGACCTTTTTAGTGTGCTCAATTTCCATTCAGGCATTTTATTGCCCATGGTTCAACTTTATGCCAGTGATGCTACATGCTCTTTGACCACTTTTGATCTAGTACTGTTTGTTGTCTAAATTCGAAATTTCCCATGAATGAATACTATTGTGATATACTGAGGGAGATGATTAATTGTACACAGCGGGCCGGTCACTTGGTATTGACAAGATAAAAAAATTGAACGCCCTCCCTAATTATCTACATTGAAATCGAATGAATACATATTTAGCAATCTGTTTGACTTGTTGTGTTGACATTATAATACTGTTAAATGCAAAACCATGCATATTGCAGGAATACATCAATTCGCGACAAAAGTGAGTAAAAATATTACCTTTTCAGTTTGAGAATTGAGTGCCATCTCTCTTTGAATTAAAATCGAGCTCCCTCCCTTCTGTGACCAAAGAAGATTGAGCACCCTCCCCCACCAAATGACCGCCCCCCCCCCCATGTACAATTAATAATAGTCGCTCCCTGAGGGTTTTTAATTAAATGTATATGGTATATATATATGTAGTGTATGACATATATTAATATACATTCCACAATGTAAAATTTCCAAGAGTAACAACTGGTAACAGTGATGATGTACAGTTTGACATTTGTGCCATGCTCAACTCATGATGATAGATCACTCAGTGGAGATAGAACTTTGAGTGAAACTGGATTAGCTCTCAAATATCTTTTCAAAATAACTGTTTGTTTACAGCGTTATAATTGCTAGATTATATATACATATTCATATCAGAACAGAATTGAACAAATACTGTTGCTTTGATAGTTGATGGTGTGAATGATTGTGGTGTCTCAAAAGTAGATATGATTTTTATTACATGTTCATTGCAGTCTTATCAGTGACTGTAGAACCGCTAACCTCATTGGGACAAAGCATATTTACTTGAGAATGCTTAGTCATACTAATATATCTAACAGAACCAAATTTGTACTAGTATTTGGAGTTCTTACTTCTTAAAGACTTGACTCCCCAGTTCCTCTTGATGGGATAATTATACATGACAAATTTGCATACGTTTTGGGAGTTTTTTCTATATTTAATACAAGAGGCTATCATACATGTATGAGTGTTTTAACATTATTTTGTTTTAGGATAGTCATAGTTGAATATTGTGGTACATTGTATTAGCTCTCTAAACAATTGGTGTCAAATTATTCATTGCATAGCTGCATTTACTTGGAATATTCAGTGAGATATCAAATGAATGATTGATTCTAGAGGAATTGATTAAATACCACAATGTTATACCGGAGTAAACTATAATGTGTGAAATATACAACTAGAACTACTTTCAGAATGCCATGAAGGGAATGAACATCAAGACACAAAGCACTCCAAGAAAAACACTGTTGCCCCCAGTGATTCCTACCAACACATAAAAGCCACAACACAGCTTAACAGAGTCATGGGTTCTATGGCTAATACCAAGGTTAGCATTTTTATTTAGAATTGTCTATTGCATAGGTCATCAAATGTTTCTGTTGGCCATGTCTCCAACAATACTATGGATTCAAATTGATGATGTTCAGTGGCTCAGTCAGGCGTCTTCTCTCTCACACACAGGGGCAAACAAACGCAAAAGATCTTTTTATATAGTTGTATAACTGTAGATCAATTGCAATAAAATACTCATTAAACATAGGGCATCCAAGCCATGGGTCCCAGCATCATGAAAGCGGTGTGTGATATGTATTGATTTACAAACACTATACCATACACATTACTACTATATAATAGTAGTAATGTGTATTATAAAGTGTTTGTAAATCACAGTAGTATACCTACCACACACTCTTCTATGATGCTGGGGCCCATGATCCAAGCATCCATGCCTCCAACGGGTGTTGGAGAATTTCTCTTGAAATATGGGAAGAGTGTGTTTCTAATTAGGCATGATGATTAAATTCCTTAATATAGAGGGTCCTTGCACAAGAGGGCACTATCTGGAGGTTTTCACTATTTCTGTTATGCAACCCAAACGTCTTTTTGGTATCGTCCCTGGCTTTCTAGGTGCAGCAGATACTGTATTGAATCATTATCATTCATGTTCCCTACATCACAAATTATCTGAGACAGGGCCTGATGCACATCATGTGCCATATTCCGTGCATCACCACAAATATAAACATGAGCTCCATGATGTTCTAATAAACTCCACAGCTCTACTTTATCCTCTAGCAGAAGATGCTGTACATAGAACTTTTCTTTCTGATCGCGTGAAAACGCTACACGGAGCTGTAATTTCTCAGAGGCAGATAACTGTTGAAGTTCATCTTTATAAAGAAAATCACCTGATTTGTTTCGGCAGCCAAAATACAATTTTGTCTTGCCTTTTGCATTTGCTGCAATTCGTTCCTGTATGAAAGCCCTGAATGGCGCTATTCCTGTTCCTGGACCAATCATTATGATGGGAGGTATCCCTGAAAGAGGTAGTCTGAAATCTGGATTGTGACTTATGAACACTGGACAAGTTTCATTCATTTTTATGTCATTTGCGAGGAAAGATGTTGTCACACCAAACCGTTTGATACCTAAAGTTTGGTACTCCACAACTGCTGCGGTCACACATGCTGTATTAGGATCTATAACAGGAGATGAAGAGATAGAATAGTATCGAGGTTGTAAAGGTTTCAGTCTGTCTAGAATATGTAGTGAGCTGAGATTGTGAAAACTTGCCAGAACATCTTTCACTTCTCTTTCATTGATAAAATCATACAGTGCACGGTTGGATTTATCCACTCCATTAGCAAGCAACTCTTGAAACATTGCCTGTTCATTTGATTCTATAGTTATTAAGTATTCTAGCAATTCTGTTGATACATGTTTTATATCATAGCATTTTAAAAGAGCTTCTCTGAGGGACATTTCATCGTAAAATTTTGATTTAGTTGATACAACGTGACTGCCATCATCGGCAAAAGCTGCCAACAATATTTCCACATCAGTTATTTTGTTTTGTGGAAAAATTCCTAATGCATCACCAGCATCCCATTTTAGTCCACTATCTGTAAGATCAAACTCACAGTGAATCGTAATTTTTTCACAATCTGGAGATGTCAAACTAAACCGCTTCTTCAGCCGAGCCATGAAAGGATTATTTCTGCTATATCCTTCCTCAGAGTTAGGAATTACTAAATAGTCATTCTTGACTTTGATTTGAACTTCTCTTACAGCAACCACAACATTGTCTATCCACATTCTAATTTTATACCAATCTTCTTGATCCACATCTTCTTTTGGAACAATTTCTGTACATTGCAGTTCCAAAAGTCTTTTTTGTAATGTCCTTCCAACTCTGCAGAAATGAGGATAGTTTGAGTCTCCTAAGGCTAGCAATGAAAAATTCAAATGTGCCATGTTATTCATTTTGTTCATGATATACATATACAAGTTTCGTGCATCTGATGGAGGGACACCATCTCCTGCGGTTGATATTACAATTGCTACCATCGTTTCTTGCATGAAATCGATGGACTCGTAGTGTTTTGCATTCACAAGTCTTGGTTGTATATCTGAATATTCATTCTGTAAACGCAAAGCGTGTATTTTTGTGAAAAGAAGTTTAGCCACTTCCTCACTGAAACCATATTCAGTACCATAGAGTATGAGTATCTGTCTTCCTGCCGCAGTGTACTGAATATTATATTCATTTTGAGATTTTGAAACAGTGCTATTAGAAGTATCCATATCAATGAAGGACTCAATAGATGTATTAGCGTATCCATGTTCGCCTTCAGATAGAATGTTTTGAAAAATGTAAATCACAAAAAGGGAACAAATACCAATGACAATATATATCCACATGGTCATATAATTATGTGAATATTACTGATGTAAGTTGATGTATCTGTGATATAGACATTTAGAGCTTTCATACAACTGTTGTCCGCATATATCAAAACTGATTATCTATTGTGAATATTTATCACATATCAATATATGATAACTATCCAACACTCTGCTATGGGTGAAATTGTGAATGCATTGTTAAACCATCGTGTGTCTTTTTTTATCACCATGTTGTATTTGCATATATATATGAAAATTGATTGATGAATAATTCTATCTTTATTGTGAACTTTACTAAGTTATAGAAACAAGCTAATGGCCACAATTGTTTTTCAATAGGACTGGTATTTATATTGCTCTGTTTACTGAAATAATCAAGTTTTGTTCAATGTTATTGCGAGTTACATGCTACCATTTAGAAGGTTTTGTGTACATACATAATGTTCTCTACAAATATACACTTTATGACATTGAAATAATCAACACTTTCATATGACTTTATCATGTATGCATTGTTCACTGATTCATGTGAGCGACAAATCCCTAAATTAGCAGTCTTTTAACCTGGAACCCTGCTCCTATGGATCCTTTTACACCTGATCTATGTTTATTCTAAAGTGAGGCCTATCAACACATGTATGGTACAAGAATTCACATCAAATGCCCCTTGCACTGTTCCAATAACTAAGCTCAATGTTAAATCATATAGCCCTATTTCAATTAATATGTCATACGTTAGCAATTATGGTCCCAGGTCCATAGCCAGATCCAGATGGAGTGGGAAGAGACACCCGGTGTGTACACCACCCCACCCCTTTTCTTTTAAAAATGAAATTTTCAATGTTGTTGTTTTCTTAATGTCTGGGACCTTTTATGCTGCTAAAACCTATGAAATTCATTTATTGCGCCTCCCACCCTTTACTCCTTTCTGAAAATTTAGATCTGCTAGAGGTGCCTTAGTGTTTTTGTTGGTTGCAGGTGATAACAATCCTGCATTTCAACGATGTGTACAACATTGAGGAGCGTGAGACAGAACCAGTTGGCGGGGCGGCGCGCTTTGTCACTGCCATCAGGCAAATGGAGGCCCTTCACCCACTTGTGCTGTTCAGTGGAGACGCATTCAACCCGTCACTTAGTGAGTGCTATTATTCAGGGGTGGGTCTAGTTGTTGTTTTTTCTTGGGTTCGGGTAGGGAGGGGGGGGTTGAAGGAGTAGGGTTCTCTGTATTTTGTGTTGATACTAGATTATTTCGAAACATAAAATTAACTGTCTAATTGTTATCATTAGTGGATGAAGTGTTATCACAACTTGATGAGATTTGACCACAGGGGCAATTTATAAAGAAATATACAAAAATATACACAGTTTGTGTTGACTGTTGAGGACTGAAGCCCTCGAAAGAGACTCCTCAAGATAAACGTTGTATATTCCTTTATAAATTGTCTCTATGGATTTGACTGCTTTGTTAAAAATCATAATTCACTTAAAAACTTTTTGCATGATGGTCTGGTTCAAGAAACTGTGGTTTGGTTCACTTATACATTGGTAGCTATACAAAATGCGGATATTTTCTGAATGGCTGCAATATTTGTTATTTACCACTTTGAACAAATAGATACATGTACTATAACACTCAATTCATAAATTTATTTTTCTTCTAGTGAGTCAGATGACAAAGGGGAAACAAATGGTTCCAGTGCTGAACGCGTGCAATGTCCAATGTGCTGTCTATGGAAACCATGACTTTGGTAAAGGATATTTTCAAAATGTACTACGTACATCCTTTGCATGATTGTGGAATTTTACTTTGATATTTACTCAATGTAGATTTTGCAATAAACAGTAATGAATTGTTCATTGCAGACTTTGGCATTGACACACTTGTGGAACTGGCAGAGGGAACCACGTTCCCCTGGCTCCTTAGCAATGTTGTTGATTTGATAAATGACGAACCTCTTGCTGAGGGAAAGATTTCACACATTATCGAGTGGGATGGAGTCAAGGTAGATACCCTATAAACATTTACACAAGGGCCTGTGATAATATGTGCACAAATATAGATTATACTAGATTTACACAATATTTTGTCCATGTGCATAACCATAAACCAACGATACGTTCGAACAGCAGCTAACGTTAGACGTCACTCAAGTGAAAGGGCATTCTTTGTTTATGACTCAATGTGTTACCCATGTGGCTTATATTGTTAAATTAAAAAATATCTTTCCATGAGAGTAAGAGGGTGAGGTTAAAATATGATACATCGCTGAAGCCTATGGCTTTTCCACTGAATCCAGACAATTAAATACGTGCACTGTTGAAGTATCAAAATAGATCCTTCAGCATGTTTGTTAAATTAATCTTGGTTAAATCTAAAGGAATTGCCATTTGTGGTATTGTTTACAACTCCGAAAAAGGAAATATTTTCATTTTCCACTAGGAGAATTACACTGTATTGTGCTTGCAGCTTGGTTTGGTGGGACTCGTGGAGGAAGAATGGATCGACACTTTATCAACCATTGACCCGGATGACATAAAATTTTTGGACTATGTTGAAGAAGGAAAAAAACTGGCTGCTGAATTAAAAGCTCAGGTAAAGTTGAATGGTATTGGAGTACATCTTAATATTTTTCATTTCATTATTATATGAGCTTTTTTTGTCCTCTATAAATATGAAGAGAAAATAAGTAGTATGTATTAAATTCATCTGCTCAAAATTAGGCGAACAAAGCAATACTTGTATTTCAACTCATAAGCCTTAAATAGAATTACATTGTGTTAGTGTTATAAAACATTTTTAGAATTTTGTGTAGTTTGAACTAAATTCAATCCTTTTCAGGGAGCGGATTACATTATTGCATTAACCCATATGCGGTGGCCGAATGACACACGTCTGGCAGAAAAAGTCCCTGAGATTGACATTATTCTTGGTGGTCATGATCATGACTACAACATTAAACAGGTCAGCAGTCAATGTAACTTAAAACTGTAGTAATACAAATGTACATGTTTCCTGGGTGAAAAATACTACACATATGTGTATGAAATGAATGTTTGTATGACACGATTACGGAGGTAAGACTATTGCGGTTGACTTGTCTTGACTGAAGTAAAACAATTCACGATGAATTATAATATATGCATATTTTTTTTTTTGTGAATGATGTACAATGTAGTTGGCTGAGCATATTGAATATTGGAAAAAAAAATGAAATTATAATTATCTTGGAATAAGAATATTTTCTGTATATGTAGGTCAATGGGAAATATGTATTGAAAAGTGGCACAGATTTCCGAGAGATGAGCAAAGTGACGCTAACTTTTGACAGTTCTATGAAGGTGAGTTTAAATTCTTGTATTGAAATTGGATTGAAAAATGGTTCAAACAAGATCTAGAACTAGTTAATAATCCGATCAGTGTGTATTTATATTATATCAGTGTGTTTCATTATAAATGACAACATAATCTTTAATTCACATTTTAGGTAGATACTTTCAACTTTGCAGTCTTTCTCAGAATATAATGCAAAATGGACAAACTTAGAATACAAAACAGCACTACCGTATTCGTTCTTATAAGCGCACCTACCCCATTAAGCACCCCACCCCCACCCCTGTTTATGCAGATTAAATATTATATAAATCTTGCTCTTTTTGTTATGTTGTTATGTTATGTTATCCTTTTCAGTGTTTTAGGTCAAAGGACCTGTTACTGGTCATCACAAGTTCTATGGTATAACTAATTCTTCATCTGCTTTAATAACTATTTTGCATGGGAAAGGGTTGATTCTATTTTTTCTAAAGAGTGTTTATTATTGGACCAATGTTTATCAATTCTATTCTTCAAAGTATTCACTGTAGGAGCCATGACAATCTCTTCTGGCAATTTATTCCAGGTATCAACTACTCTGTATGAGAAGAAGTTCTTTCTGAGGGCTTTGTTATGTCTTCTTTTTTCAAGTCTCAGATTGTGGCCTCTGGTACCTGTGGCATGACTGAGCTTGAGGGGACTTGAGTCAACCTTGTAGATACCATGCAAGTATTTGTAGGTCTCTATGACATCTCCTCTGGCTCTCCTGTAATATAGTGTTGGGAGATCTAACTTCTTCAGCCTGTCAACATACCCCATGTCTTTCAGTGCTGGTACCATCTTGGTGGCTCTACGCTGAACTCCTTCCAGGAGCTTGCACTGACGTTCAAACTGAGGATGAGCCACAACATTGCAGTACTCCAATATGGGTCTAACTAGGGACTTGTACAGGGTTTTGAAGGTGTCAATGTCAAGGAAGTCAAAAAACCTTCTGATGAGGCCAAGGGTCTTATTGGCCTTGTTGACTTGCTGCTCAATGTTTGTCAAACTTGAGATCATCGTCGAGTCTGACGCCGAGATCCTTCTCATCATGGATGTCTTCCAGTACTATGTCTCCCATTCTGTAGTTATATTGAGGATTCTTTTTGCCCAGGTGCATGACCTTGCACTTAGTGGCGTTGAATCTGAGCTGCCATTTGTCTGCCCATTCTTGGAGTTGCTGGAGGTCATTCTGGAGTTCCTGGTGATCTTCTACAGTTCTGATGGAAGAGAACAGCTTTGCATCGTCAGCAAAGAGGGCTATCATGTTGTGTACAGTGTTTGGCATGTCATTTATGAACAGGATGAAGTACAGAGGTCCAAGGACGCTCCCCTGGGGGACTCCTGAGAGCACATCAGACCACTTTGAGCCCTCTCCATTGACCAGAACACGCTGCCTCCTTCCTGTCAGGAAAGTTTCACTCCAGACGAGGAGTTCTTCGCTGATTCCGTAGGCGCGCAGCTTGTTGAGAAGGCGCTGGTGAGGGACGGAATCAAATGCCTTGGCAAAGTCCAGATAAATTGCATCTAGGCTGCCCTCATGCTCATCTAGGATGCTTGTCCACAGGTCCAAACAGTGTAGTAGTTGAGTGCTGCAAGATCTGCCATTGACAAATCCATGCTGACAATTGCTCAGTAGGTTGTTCTTGGTAATGAAGTCCATGACATGATCCCTGATGATGGCTTCAAGAGACTTGCAGACAATGCTAGTGAGGCTCACCGGCCTGTAGTTGCCACTGACTGAAATGGCGAGACATTCGCATCCTTCCAGCACTGGGGTAGGGTTCCTTCTCTGATGGACTTGTCAAGAGGTTCGCTGATGACTGTGCTTAGTTCCTTCAGTACTCTAGGGTGCATCTGGTCTATACCAGGGGACTTCGATGGGTTCAGCTTGTCAAACTTCTTCTTGACCATTTCTGGGGTTATGTGTAGGTCTTCTAGAGGAACTTTAATGTCTCTAAGCTCAAGTTCTGGTATGTCATCTAGATCCTCCCTGGTGACGTCACTAGTGAAGAACTCATTCAGCACTTCAGCTTTGCCTTGGTCACTGCTAACTTTACCCTTCTCTGTGTCTAGGTTCCCAATACCTGATCTTGTCTTCAGCTTGCTGTTGACATACTGATAAAAGGCCTTTGGATTTGTCTTGGCTTGCTTGGCAACTTCCTTCTCGTAATTCATCTTTGACTTCCTGCACTGCCACTTTGCCTAGTTTCTTGCCTGTGCATAGACCTGGCTTTGAGACGTGCTGCTGTGTATATAATGACACCTCTTTTACAATGTGCAAGATTTGTGCAAATGTCATAACCATCAATTTGGAGCTCTGACTCCTTGGTTTCAGTGGCTGGTTTTTTGGGGACAACCTCAGTAATACAAATAATATCAGGTGCATGAAGTGCAATAACAGTTAGCAGCTCAGATCTTTTGTTTAAAACGCTGTCTGCATTGGTGTAATAGCAAGTGAGATGGTCGTCCTTATTTACATGTGCATTATTTACATTGCCTGTTTTCATTCCTTTCTTTACGGCCTCCTGTTCTGCTGGCCCTGGTCGACCCTTTACCACCTTGTTTTTCTTTATCACCCAATTTACATTTTCTCTGTTCTGTTTTGCTTCCTGGTTCTTTTTCTTCATCTCGTCCACCAACTTCTTCCTCAGGCTCTGTTCTAAAGGGGTCATGTCCCTGTTGATGTGCACATCTCTGTATTTCTCACTATTCTTCAGCTTAGATGACGACCTAAGAATCTTTGACAAGTCTTCTTTGCTTGTTGCTTTCACACAGAGTGGTCTTGTATCAGAGCCTTTTTTGCCAAGCCTAGTTACGTTTGTGAAGGCAACTTGTGAGTCAATCTCATCTAGTAAGCCTCTAATGGACTCGATGTCATCATTTTTTCTATCCTCCCCGTCAAACTGGTCACTTTCTGGCAATTTAAAAATTACAAAATTGAGCCTGCAGTCATTTCTGTCTGTCATCTCACTCACACAATTTTCTGCTGCACTTTGCACTTTTAGCTCAAACTCTTCTTTCTGGGCCGCTAGTTTCGCCACTGCCTTACTATCATTCTTGTTAATCTGCTTGCTCTCTGAGTGCATCAAGTTCGGTTCGGAATTGGGATGCATCTGTTATTGATGTCTTCCCTCAGTGCATTCACATCTCTGGATATCTTCAAGACTTCTTTAGTAATTCGCGTTTCTAACTCCTTCTTGACATCACTAATCTTTTTTCTGACAGTTGAGAAGTATTGCTTACACTTTTCCTCTATATCCATGTCCGTTTTCACAGCACTGAGTGCTTGGCCATTACAGTCATCACAGAACCAGTGTAGTTTACCGCCAACAATTTTGTCATTTAAGATGGAGTATTCACTTTCAGTCATACCTGCACAAGTCAAACACACCCAACATTCACATCTTTCACAACCCATGAGATGGTCTTTGTCACTCACAAACACATCATCACATTTCTTGCAGGTTTCAGACTTCTCCTCATTTACAACTGAAACACCATCATCCAGCTCCAGATCAACAACTTTGCTTCCATGTCTTGTGCCTGGTCGGCCATCTTTGATGGTTGCCACTGAAGCTTTATTTACCTCTTCCTTTTTCCCGCCTTTTGACTTCTTATCTGCCGGCATCACGAATTTGCAACACCTATATTTAAGCTTACAACCTTTATAGACAATTTGCAATCAAATCAGTACATATGTTGATTAAGTTGTTAACACAGGGTACCACAGTAAGGTGGTGGAGACGGTACAAGTGGACATCACAGTAGGGTGATGGAGACTACACACACACTACACACAGGACACCACAGTAACATGGTGGAGACTACACACTACACAAATAGACACCACAGTAGGGGTGGTGGAGACTACACACACAATACACACAGGACACCACAGTAGGGTGGTGGAGACTACACACACAGGACACACAGGACACCACAGTAGGGTGGTGGGGACACAACACACATCAGTATGTTACACAAACGCAAGTTTGGCAGTAAAATAAACGAGCGATAATGGGCGAACAATCGGACCGGGATTTGACACAACGTTTTGAGCGCTGAACAAGATTTTCACGTCGAATTTCACACATACGTGACTGGACGACTATAGTACTGTTCGTTATAGATGATTTCCCTTACCAAAGATTGGCAAAGATTTACCTACCAGGGGCATATTGTAAGAATGAAATTTGTTTTTGTAAGCGCACTGTGTGCTTATTAGAAGGAATACGGTATTTTCATTATTTCATATATAATACATGAATTAACATGAATCCAAAGACAACAACGCAAGGATTGACAGACCAGCAGGTGCTGACAACATCTTAAATTGATGGTCTGGGTCCTGCTTTTGTATTCCTCCTTGGTGGTGATAATGAGTTGTATCTCCTTAATCTAGAGTGCCTCCAGAGTCAGTTGATGAGCCTTCCCACTCGATGTGATTTTAAGGATCTCCACATGTTCTTTTGTGAGTGTGGTGTTTCCCAGAGTCAAATGAATTTTCATAGAACCTGTATTTCTTGAATGTTCTCGGATGCTGGTGTGGAGATGTCGGCTCATCTGTCTCACATAGCATGCTTCACAGCTGGGGGGGGGCGGTATACCACTCTGCTTTTCATCATTTTCTCTGCAGGTGGTTTGAGGGATGGCATGATGTCTTAGTTGTAAGTTTAAAGGATGGATTTACCATAAAATTAGTCTATACATGCATTTTCCTTTATACTGTATGAAGAGAAAATATTTCCCGGTTTGGTTATTGAATTCTTGACCTTCTCATGAAGTGCATGCCCGCTAAATTTTATAGACAAAACCTGATAGTGATACAACTGAACGGTTGTATTTCCTTGGTGCTATTATGTTATTATTGTTATTATATTACCGATATGCCAAATATTTTAGTGCTCTATATGAGAAACCATGTGACTAATGCTATACAATTGTATGTACTGTGAATAATATACAACCGTTGAATGTTGATTTATTGCACATTTTCGGTTTGAGTTTTTATGTCATCTTTAAATGCACAGAAAATGTTTGTTTGTTGGCAGTATATTTGATCTTGTATTCTAGGCAAGTGTAGAAATAGAGAAGATTGTGGTCGACTCGTCAATACCTGCCGATGAGGAGATCATGAAAGTTGTACAGGAAAACAAAGGTAATTTAGCTGTGAACTAAAACGGAAAAGTTTTCTCCAAACAATGATTTGAAAAGAAGCAGATAATAAGGTCAGATAAAGATATAAATCAATATTGTGTTTTTTTCTTCAGAGCTGATGGGTCACAAGTTAGACGATGTACTGGGTCATGTGGAAGTAGAAATGGATGGAAGATTTGAAAATATCAGAACTCAGGAAACTAATTTGGGTAGGGCTATGTGTTTATATCATTACCTTAATTTATAGCTTCTTAGATTGTGAAAATTTTTGCTTTCTTCTACCATACAGAGCTGGCTGGTTAACTCACACTCTTAACGACCCACCTCACCTCCTACCCCCCACAGCCAGTCCCCCCGCCCCTCCCCTAAAAAGAAATTCAAGTAAATTCTCATGTTATTCATGTTTTTAATTTATTTTCATAGTAAGCTCTAAGTAAGTATGGTACATCTTTTAATTTTCTAGAAGTATCACAAATTATTTATATTCAATCAAATCATATAGCACAATTATTCAGTAACTCGTAATTTTATTTGTATCTGTATTTCTTAACACTGTTATTTTTAAAATCTGCTAATAACACATGACCATCTTTAGTCAACGTCAATCCATATGGTTCGTTTATAGGATCACCTTTACTTTCAATACAAGCAACAAATGTTCCATCATATTTGAAAATTTGAATCCTATTTTGACTGTCAGCAACTAAAATGCAATGATTATCTGCTGCTATTCCTCTTGGTGATATTAAAGAACCTTTATTGAAACTTCTCTCTTCTGGTTGGTTACTTCCAAACTCGTGAAGAAGCTTTCCCACTTTGTTGAAAATCTGTACACGATTATTGCCCGTGTCTGATATGATTATGCTGTCCTCTTTCCCAATGCAAATTGAAGATGGAAAGTTGAACTGTGATGGACCTGAACCTTGACTGCCAATCTTTTTAATTGGTACTCCCTCTTTGCTGTGGATATAGAAAGCATTCAACACTGTGTCAGTGGTTATAATTTGACCCTTTGAATTCACAGCTAAGAACATAGCTTTCCGTAATTCGCCATTATTGAATTGCTGCTTCTTCTCACCTGTGAGCGAAAATATGCATATTGTACTTGCATGCATTTGGCCAGTCTCATCTGGACCAACTTTCGTAAACAGAATTTCCTCATTGGCATTGTTTATTTTTATATCATAAGCAGTAGCTTTATTACTACCAATCTTGAAGCCTGCAAGGCTTTTGCCAGTCTCATTAAATACTTGTACCCGTTTGTTACCCATATCAGCAACAAAGATGTTATTGTTTTGGTTGCAGATGGCAACGGAAGTCGGATGCAATAGTTGACTTTCATCATCTTGTAAACCTATAACCATGACGGGATCATTGCTCCTCACCTCAAATTCAGTTTCCTGTCCCCATATTGGGAACTCCAGAAACTGTAGACAGATTTTATGAGTTCCAGACATCTGTGGCCGTATTTCAAAGTTATACACTCCATTTGAATCACTGCTGATTTTGTATGACAGTTCATCGTCGTCAGGATCTGTAATCTTTGCTGTGATGGGACAATTGCCAAGAGCCTCTCCTTTCAGAGATTTTACTGTTGCACTGATTGTACACTTAATGCCGGCCATGCATTTTGGTATGTCATATTTTATGCGGGAAGGGAGAGCGTGATCACACTGTATACTTCCGACTTTTGTCACTGCTTCCACAAAATTATGAAGTCCACTCTCATATTGGAATTGAATGTAAGATCTGCAAAATGGATAAAAGATCATCATAACATTTCCGAATTTGATTGGAAGAGCGTTCTATTGAAAGGAGCAAGAATATAGAAATTGCTGTAATCCATGATGTTTAGAAAAATATGTTGGACATAAGGTAATGCAGGTTTGAGTATAAAGTAGTAAGAAATTCAATTAGAAAATTAGAAAGTTCAAAGCTATGAACATGTTAATGACAAATCATTACCACTTTAAAAGTTATAAGTAACATCAAAACATGTCACTGCTGGTAGCCAGTTTAGTTGTTCATAAACAGTCTGTGGATATGATGTGGAATCACTCGATGTAAAATCATCAGAAGATTCAGTTGAAAAAATTATAAACCAATTATAAACTCATAACTAACTTGTCATTGACGCTGAAGTCTGTTGGCGTCTGGCAGACAGCATCTACTGTGGCCATCAGGCGGGGGTTGGTGGCGGCCTGCACTGCATCTGTCAGATTGCTGCTCCCCACAATCTCTGCACACCGCTCATGTAACTCACTCACACGCTCAGTCTGACTCTTGAACACCTTTGTGGAACAGTGTATACAGTATAAGCGACAAATATATTTAGCGAGCACGTCCATAAGTGGAGAATATCTAGATCTGAAACCTCCACAATGCGACAGTAATGAAATGTCATAAAGAGAGCATTATATTGAGACTGTTTGTGTCAGACCCACAAGAGGCACAAGAGGTTATATTGTTCCAGTAGATAGTGAAATCTATATCATAAGTACTCTCTTAGAAGAAGCCAAAAGTGTCTACTTCATAATGGACCAGTCACACCGGAGCTGAAATCTCCATACCACTAGTTGTAACCAAAATTTGATCATCCGACCAGATTTAGGTTCTTGCAGATGTTCAAAAATCAACAATTGGTGTCCATGATTGATTTTGAGGCGGGACAGCACACGTGTGGCACAATGAGTTGTTGATTGCACCACTAGTTTTACACATAGTAGTGTACCTTTTACAAGTATAGACTGGTTGTGATACTACCTTTAAGTTTTGACATACCAAGAGGAAAATGTAAACATTGGTCATCACACAGTGTACAATGGGCTTGTTGGACTAATTATAGTGTGATGTGAGTGCGGCATATCAATACATTCTGTGGTTATTTCATTCCTGTCTGTATGTACTATGTATGTGTTATATCAAGAATTTGGGGAAAAGAAAGATATCCACTTTATAACCATATGTGGAGTTGTGGACAGCTTCCATCGTATAAGTTCTGTATCTGAATATTTACAATAAAGTGCACAAGGCCATTAAATTCAAATTTAATTGAACATGAGGATAAACTCTTACAGACGATACATGGTACTTGTCATGGTAGTTGTCAATTAGGCACATTGAGAATTTTTGGAAGAACAGAGGGGCATATGGATGCTATTTCATTTACTGAATTATGTAATTACCTGAGCTTGAGTAAGGATAGCCTCTTTTCGCTCTTTATATGTGTCTTCAACTTGTTTTTCTAAAATCTCTCTCCTGGCATCCAATTTCAGTGACAGTTGTCGAAAAGTTTCTTGAAGATGTGTTAGTGATGTTTCTCGTGTGGTCTCCAAGTTACTCAATTCTGTTTTCAAAAGCCTTGATAGGAAACGGTATTATTTAGAATAGGATAATAGTGCATTGAACAGTGAAAAATTATAGCGTTATGTATATATGATATATATTGTACATATGTGTAGTTGTGTACGGGTAATATGAACATCCAACGTTCTAATGACCAATGAAGATTTTTTTTTGTGCCCTGTAATGAAACTTAATTTATTTGCTAATTTGATGAACATAATTGAATAACAATCATGTCAACGTTGATGATAAATACGATTGACATAAACAATTTCATTACATATATGAGTTTAACAATAGTTTTTAGACAAGGATAATACTCAGTTCATACACTAAGCTTTCAATAGCATCAGCCATCTTGTTCACAGTGGTTGACGTCATTCGTCGTCACTGGGACCTCGGGAGATACCCGGGTTGCGCGATACACATACAGACCAATATCTGAATTTCTGTAGCAACCACCCAATGGAGCATAAAGCTTGTCTAAAAACTATTGTTAAACTTATATATGTTATATCCAGGATAAATGAATTTCCATCAAAAGAAATTTCATTACATTCCTGCAAAAAATACTGAGCTTGCTTTTGAGCGCTACTCAGTACCCCAGCTAAGACATTGGTTGCATCATTATAAATTTTTAGATATTTTACCTTAGGCCCAAGCTATAGCCATTCATTGATCTATCCATCTTGCTCATTTTACTTTGCAAAATGTCATGGTGCACCTTCACAGCACTGGCAATATCCTTTATTTTGTGACCTCCATTTTTGTCATGATCTAGAACAGTGCAGTTCATACAAATTGGAACCATACAAGTATCACAGAAAAATAGCAAAGGCTGCTTCATGTGCTTTTGACAAGTATTATCTAGAGTCACTGATGTCTTGCCAGAATTAGACTTGGTGCTTGGAATAGACTTCTCCGTTGCTTTAGGGGTGTGAACAACAAAGTTGCGCATTTGTAGGACGTAGAAATTTTTTGGAAGTGAAATAACTCCATCTTTCGGAACTTCTGTTTTTTTGCGACAGTAGCTTTCTGGGCAACGGAATGCAGCACGGTTTTTGCTGAGTTCCTGTAGGCAAATTTAGTTTCTTAAGAGCATTTTTATACCCAATTAATGATGTAACTGCCACAATTGATGAATATCAAAGCGCAGTCAATAATTATATTAGACATATTACATATCATATTACACTAAGTCAGTTAGTGAAGCTTAGTGTTACCTGAATGCACATTAGGCAGTATGAGTGATGACAAGCGAGCAGCTTGGGCTCGTGATCACTAGTGTCATATGGAACACTGCACATAGAGCACTGCAACAGCACACCGGAGGAGGAATCTCCAGTGCCAGAGCCACCGTTATCAGATGACGCCATGACCTAGCAAGAGAATTATGTGCTTTTGTCAATAATTAATTGTCTGGATGAACCTGTTATGAAAGCTGGACAAAACAATATTAGTGGTTGTTGGCGTTTTGTCAATGATCATAAAATTTTAACTTTGAATAAAATGATTGATCTGAACTTTTTATACTATTTGATTGATATATACATGTATTTATGGAACATTAAAGGTTTACTGTTGAATATCAATCCCAAGTGTCCAACAAGCATTATTATGAATACTGTCACATGTGGCTTAAGTCTTTTTGCAAGTAATATTATTCCCAATTTTTATAATTAGAATCCTACCGTGAACCTAGATGTGATAATAAAACTTATTAGAATATGTGTACTTCCTAGATAGCACAGTCAAAACCACACAGGTATTTATACTATATGTGTGTCTGTCTCTGTTGGTCTTGCTGTTCGAATGGCCGTGTTTATTAAGTGTGATTTTGGCTCTATGCACACTAAACTGAATGTCATGCCAAACAAAAACATTGGACCTTGTTCAATCAATGATATGAATTTAAAAGCCTAACAAAATGCATAAAGCTTTTGAAATGGTGGGACTTAAGTATAAATGTCTGCTTACTATGTACAAGTTTATGTATCATCACTTGTGTTAAGACGGCAGTTTGGTTTATACATATTTAATTTCATTCTCTGTAATAAACATAACAATTAATATTGAATACCTTATTTACCTTTTGATAATCCACAGGATTGAATGTAGAACATATACTATTGCATATCCAGAAGAACAGATGTTAATGAAATATGTTATATCTTGTCATCCACCCACCTCATCGAGCTATAACCTTTGTTTACATGATATAAGTGTCACATGATATTGCTTGATAGCGTCAGACAGCAGTAACGCTATCACTTGATTTCACTATGTGCACTTATTGGGGTGTATTGTTCTTTTAAAGCATATTTTTATTAAGAAGTGTCAAATATTCACCGACATACCATGGGACATACCATGGATGAATCAATCAGCACCTTTGCTTTAGACAAATTAGCAGTTATAATAGTGGTGGCACTGAATAAACATTTTCCTAAAATATTTGAGAACTTGGTAAAATTACTTTTGAATTATCCCGTTATGTATGATGTATAAAAAGACAGTTTAGTAACTTTTAATTGACATTGCTAAATCTACATTTAGCCTTTCATTTAGTATTCTGCTGTCGGTTACAATTATGAGTTTGCAGCTGTGAGTTAGTGTATGATTGTCATTCACACAAATCCATCTTTTACAAAAGTATGGGGTGAGGGTGGGTAAAAGTGATTGTATTAAGTATATTAAATGATATTTAGACACTAAAGCATGGCATAATTTTGAAAATTAATGGGCTATTTATTTATCTATTTTTATTTTTATATATAATATATTTGTTTGTTTGTTTATTTGTTTATTTATTCTTTCTTACAGGGAACTTCATCACAGATATAATGCTAACAGCAACAGATGCAGAAGTAGCCATTCTGAATTCTGGCACCCTTCGGTCAGATGCAATCCATCCAAAAGGACCATTCCGGATGAAAGATCTCATGGCTATTTTACCCTTTGTGGACCCCATTGTTGTCATCAAATGTTCAGGTTACTCATTGGACCACCAATACTAATTGACTCATACCAGAAAACCCATAACTCCAGAATATTTCTGCAGTTATGGGTTTCTGCTCATACCAACAGCTGAAATTGATTTTTACAATGGAGATCTTAATTGTTAAACATTCATGAACAAATTTTTTGTGAATGTGGCCTTGAATGTGGATAGGGTTTTGAATGAAATGGAATGGGGAAAAAATGGCCAAAAATGAAAGAGAGGAAAAAGGCTAAGGGTGGGGAGAGAAGTGGGATCATGAGTTAGTCCGATGTGTCTGGATGTGTTGGGAAAGTACATCTACTGGAATGTGGGGAAAAGATTCTTGGAAATGAAAAGTTCAGCAGATAAATACATAAATACTATGTCAAAATTCAATGTAACACGTTTCAAAACACATACATGAAAAATGCGTATATATTAACATATGTGTGCTCACTAATATATTTCTTTAATTTAGCAATATGTTCTTTCTATAATTCAAACAGCTGACCAGCTAATTCGAGCACTTGAGAACAGTGTGTCTCAGTGGCCCAAAATGGAGGGTCGATTTGCTCAAGTTGGGGGACTTACATTTGGCTTTGACCCAAACCAGCCACCAGGAAATCGAATTGATAAATCATTGGTCAGGGTGCAAGGTGAATATCTGGATGAAAAGAGGGTGAGCAATTCTTTATTGTATACTATTTTATACATTCATTTTGTTCGATATCCTGTAGAAAAAAATTATATTTATTTTTGAAAAACGTAGCTCGGTTACTTAGTAGCATTCTTCCATTTATTTGTCTTGCTAAGTCATCTGAGGTAATATGCCTTATTTGTTATCCTATGGCTGCTTTAATTGTAGCGATGTATTCCTCTACGGTTTATATTTCCTTAATATAAATCATATGTAGAATGTTTCAAGGGTTTATTGTTATAAGTCATTGTATAAAATCCTATTTTCTAGAAAGCCATGCCAGACATAGTATGTATCTTAAATATAATCAAACAGTTCTTGTTCAATGTTTTTTCCTTGGACTTCGATAATTATTTTTTGTTTGATAACTATCAGTGGTAATTTGACTAAATGGGTATCAGGTTTAAACTTTAAAAGTCACAAAAATATATTATGATTTAAGTCAATTTATTTTCCATCTTTTACATAAAAATGAGCATTTGTTAAAATAAAAAAATATAAATAAACAAATAGACAGAAGTTAAGTTTGGGCATTAACCCATAAGGGTTATGGTGAATCCTCACTCTATTGTGTATAAATAAATAGATAAATATTTTCATAAGCAAATATATTATGTTTTCTGATTTAGGCTTATAAAGTGGCAACAAAAGCATATCTGTTAGAAGGAAAGGATGGCTATGATGTTTTTAAAGAATGTGAAGTTGTTGTGAGTTATAAATTGTTGATATTTACATGTTACATTATTCAGTGTATTTCTAATTTATATTTTCAATTTCTGTTTGTGTATGTCTTAGCAATCAGATTCACTCATCGTGAATATTCATCACAATCTTAGTATTTTGCTGTGTGCTCAATATTCAGAAGTAGTGATGAATTTATGTTATGTTACTAATGTAACAACATTATGTGTCTAATCGTTAGTTTTACATGATGGTTGTTATGTCTTCTTCGTAAATCTCTTCAGCTTTATATATGAATTAAGAGGCTCATGTTGACATTTTTGTAAGAAATTCAATAACACTATTTTCTGAACAGGTTGATGCTGAAGAAGGACCGCGGTTATCAACACAAGTCCAGAATCATTTTCTATCAGTGAAAATGATCAAAGGCGAAAAGAAGCCACCAAAGCATGGTCATCGACCCGCCAGCCTTATTCCTGTGACAAGGTCTGTTGAGCTGAAATCATCACATATTCCACATTTATTAGGGATCGTTCACAAATGACGTCACCTGATTTTTTGCCTTTTTTTTTCCCCCTCCCCCCCCCCCCCCCTTGTCACCTTTCCTCATCTTTGCAGCACCCCCCCTCCCTCCTGGTAAGTGACGTCATCTTTGCCTCACCCCCCCCCCCCCCACCCCCCACCCCAATACCCCGTGTGACAAGGTTTCGTGATGAACAATGATTTAACTGTGCGATAATATAAATACATTTGAATATATAAATGTCCATAATTTAGACATAATTTTACAAATGTATTGAGGACATAAAGCGAACAAGGCATTGTGGTTAGATAGTACACAACTCACTTAACATGTCAGAAATTGAGTTCAAATACAGTTAAATAACTAGAACCTTTTTTCAAAAGGTGACATCATCCAAGTGCTAGACCCCCCCTGTCACCTTTCGTCATCTTTCGCTACCCCCCCCCCCCACCCCCCATGCCGGATGACGTCATTTGTGAATGATGCCTTAGTGGCAAATACCCATTGTCTTTTCCCATATTTTCCTCTAAACATATCATAAATACAGATCAATAATACACTAGGTTAATTTGCTAAAATGAAATGTTTATTCTTTTTTAAACATTTCAGTGCTATGAAAACTTAAACATTGTTCTATCATTAGACACAGCACACTGCGAAACACTTCGAAACTTGTAAGTTCATGCAGGCCTCTTCCTTGCTAGGTCTGTAAGGAAAGTGTCGACCTGTGGACCTGCTATTCACATGTAATATTGCCGGACTACTTACAGTAGTGAATGCTATAATTTAGCCTGAATGGGGTCCCCCGAAGCCCCAATGTGTCTGACTCTTATTTAAGGAACAACATGGCCAATAACATAGTCTGCAAATTGTAGGAGACTGAATGTCCTTTAAACTTTTGTAGGCTTGAAATATAGTTCTACTCATTTTTTCTTTTTCTTTTCCAGGAGAAAATCACTTGTGCAGCAGTTGACTATTTCAGAGGTGGACACTCTTGAAACAATTACACCTGAAAACATCATAACCCCATCCTCCCACCCGCCCCTCCAGTCACGACGGTCCTTGTTACGGCGACGCTCCAGTATTGAATCCGTGGAGATGGAAAGTGCTCCTGGTGCTCTTGCTCCAGAGGTGGAGGGACGAATCTACATTCTCAATACTCAGGTTGGTGCTGGTCACAAGAATTAGTCTTTTGATAGGTTACATTAGGCTAAAGAGAAAGTCTTCTTTGATGATTACTACATTTTGTCACCTGTCAAAGGCCCCATGTCAGTTTAAATTGATTTATGCCATTGTAAACGTTATAGTGTAAAGTCTGCAATAGCACATTTACATTTACATTTAAGTGTTTGACGTATTACAGAGGATGATTTATACTAAATTTTAACTAAATATTCATTGGGTGAAAAATACTGAGAGTAAAAGGTACTCTTCAAAAAATAGCTGTCAAGTGTCTTTGCAAAGGTCATTTTTAGTTCTGCTATACTGAACATTTATGTGTATGAGATATATATTGATTATTCAGTCATTATTACAGGAATAATAAAATAAATGTACTATATTTTTAGAGACGTCGTGTGCTTGAAGATCAGAAACTTTCAGAATCTGTTCGAAAGACTGCTATAGCAGAAGAGGACTAATCTCCAAATGTTATTTGATTTCAAAATGGGTGTACTTAAAAAGCTCTATTAATATACAAATATCCGTGGTTTTATTACCCGGTAGTTGCTTCAGATTTATTATTGCAAACATGGTTCACTTTATCAATTACTTTAATTTTCAAAAAAAATCCGATTTCCACCTAAAATATGCTTTGAAAATTTATTTACAAACGCATTTATATAAACACTATTTTTATATTAAGAGTTGTTAAGAATTATAAATGAAATATTGCAACATCGTGGGATGTGCAAATAATGTGCATTTGTACACATATTTTAAGCTGAAACAAGTAAAGAGGTATTTAATAAGGCGAAAACTGAAAAGCCACAAAGTGAAGAGTGTTTCATGTAATTAAACAATCCAATAAACTGGTGCATGTAATGCAATGGTACTAATACACTTTTTGTATTATTAGATTCATGCCCTTTTATTGTTTTTGAAATCTATTGTAATCTCCTACATGTAGTTGATATGCTCAGTGTCTACTACAATCAAAACTAATATTTTGTTTAAGATTCTCAATGTATAACATGTATCGTTAGTTGATTTGTTCACTCTTTCTTACAATCAAAACTAATATTTGTTGTTTAAGATTTTGTAACATACTACTATATGCCGTTTGCGCTATGTAATAAAGGCTGGGTACTATTTCTTTTGATATCAGGGTGTGTTTATCAAAGATTGCTGTGATGTTTTTATAACAATATTATTATGAATTTGCTGCTGTTTTGAAATAGTATTAAGTAATAGGTGATCGCTATCTGCTATTGTGTGACTTTTTTGTCGCCATTTATAGTGTTGTATTTTTATTATTCATATATCACCTCAATGTTTTGATTGTATTGTTATATTGGTGCCAGGTGGGCTTTTTTTGTGTTTTTTTTCTCTAGCAGTCAGGGCTATATTTTCAACAATTTTTCATTATGTTTTATTATGTTCACGCAGTAATATTGTATGATTAAAATTAATTGGTGTTGACCATAATGAAAACATTCTATATAATAGTGTTATGACAGATTTTGATTGTATAGTGTTTTTTTAGATTACTTTTCTGGTTAATTTTCCATAAATATCAAGTACATTGCATTTAATTTAGTATAAGCTGAAGTGGTAGTTAACAGTGGTGCTGTGAATAATCAGTAGATCATAATTGTTGGTTTGAACTTTGCGCATTTAATTTGATAATTGAATGGCACAGATTTATATGTATATCAATTTTAGCAAAATGTGTAAGGGGTAAATTTCTGTAATTGAATTTTTGAGTCGGGTATAAAAAGAAGTTCTTGACCTTTTTAGGAAATTTCGCAAGAATGATATTAGTTTGCTTGCATATAATAACTGATGCATCGTTGCTGTACCAAAATACATCTTAGATGTGGGATTTGTTCCTGCATCGATAAGTACTGTTTTCAGAATCATTATTTTTGAAAGTCTTTTCTTATTGGCAAAATAAACCATGTGTCGGCAGGAAGATCATGTTAACCTCTCTGTTAATTCACTAGGACTAAAAAACCTCTTTTTTAGATGAATGAGTTTGTCTTCCTCTTACAATGACTACAATAGTTGTTGGCAGTTTTGATCCCATGGGTCCACACCAGCCATTTTGCTCATGGTTCTGTGATATGCTCACATAACTCTAAAAGCAACTATTATATTTTCAAGGTATGAATGTAAGTTATTATATATGATTTAAATACTGTGATATGCATGTTAAAATCGTGTGTATTTGGAGTTTTATAGTGTAGTATATTACTATTAGATGGAAATATGAAAATTATGAAAGCTAACAAATTAACAGTGAAAACCGCAAATGTTGAAACAATATTGCTGCTAAATTCTTTTTCATTTTTGAAAGGAGTTTTTAAGAGTGTTACATATTGTATTTTTTTAAACTTGTATACAAATATACTGTCATTATATGTCATTATATTGTGTATCAGTTCAATACAAGTGTAAACGCACAAATAATAAAGATGAATAAATATTTAAATGTTTTAATTCATTAATTGAAATGATAAACCACAGCAATTAAAAGCATATTTATAAACATCTAAGCTACTATGTCCATGTTTTGCATAGTTCAAAATATTTATTTTTGGCACATTGTCATCAAAATTTTGCTTTTATTTTATAAAATACAATTCATATCGACGCTATACATTCAATCATAATTTATTAACTTTGATGTGTTAATTGTTTTTTCTTAAACTTCATGACATTATATGGTATATCATTAGGCTATTATAAAAAATTTATAGGCTTGTTCGAAAATATGTATAAGTAGCCAGTAACTTTTGTGAAAAATGGATTCACCTCAAAATTAGTAAACAACTATTATATCAATACTGAAAATTAATGAACTACATGTATATCAATACTCCGTGTATAATAGTTATATAGATGCATATACATACACTCCTAATGCCTCTGTATATGGGCTTTACCAGAAAATGGATCCTAGTATGATTGTATATAGATAGTCCAGCAGTCAGAGGGTCATACCCAGGGACGGATCCAGCGGGGGGGCTCTAGCCCCCCCGCCTGCCATATTAGCCTTAAAGCCCCCCCGCCCCTACAATTTAGCCCCCCCCCCCCCCTTTTTCCCACCAAAATACTTCATTTTCATAGGGTTTTTCATGAAATCCCGTGAGCCCCACTTTCCTTATGTTTTCCTTACGTCCCTTTTCCAAAAACCTGGATCTGCCCCCACGCACGGACAAATCCGCCCCCCCGCTCTCAAAATTTGAAAATTAGCCCCCCCGCTCTCAAAATTTGAAAATTAGCCCCCCCCGGTCTCAAATTTCTGAATTGTCCCTGATACCCCTTTTTGTGAGTTAAAGTTTTTTTCTCTCTTGATTATTCATCTAGAGGGTCTATATAATGAGTTCCATCCAGGTGGGTGTGAAGTTCTCACTCTTGAGGATTTTTTTTAATTCACCATAATTTCCAAAATGGCCGCCAAAACCTTAAAATGGCCACATCTACTGCTATATAGTTACTAGGAAAGTGATTTTTGGGTCTATGAGCATGTTTTATTGGTTAACAAATCTATCTAGCCATTCTATCTACATTGGAGTGCATTTGTTTTTTAAAAAAAATCAATATTCATGATCGCCATTACGTAAAAATACATTCTTGCTAATAACATTTTGATTATTAATGATACATCCGTGATTTTGGTGCCTAACTATATGTTTTGGGGGTCATAGAATCTAAATCCAGCAATAAAAGTTACATTGATCAAATAGATATAGACAAATCCAAGATGGCCACTACAGAGATGGGGGAATTCTGTGATTGCCTTGATCTTTTTAGGACAAATATCATTTTGTTGTCCAACAACAAGTTTTTGGAGTCATAGAATCTGAACCAACTAACCAAAATCAGATTTACTACATAGATATAGGCAAATCCAAGATGGCTGCCACTGAGATGGGTGAATTCTATTGTCCAAAATGGCTGTCAAATCCTTAAAATGCCCATATCTCTATCAATAAAGGGGCTAGGAATGTGATTTTGATGTCTAGTGTTGGGTTATCAGCTACAATTGGTTCGACCATGTATCTTAAAGGTAGCATGATATGTAACATCAATTATTAGAAAAATATTGATAGCAATCATCAAAATAATGTCAAAATTAGATTTTACTCCTTTGTAATGACAAAATGACATAGTGATCAAAACTTAGTGATCATTCAACCACCACATGATACTGACATTTGAGAGATCAATGTATACCAATCGCTTCCTCAGCTTGTGCTTTTACATGGAAATGTGCTACTATATCCACACTTCACAACATTTAGGATTTCTTCAGGTACTGGTGTGAGAACTGATGCTACAGTCACTGATTTCCAAGAGTCACTATCTTTCACCAATCCATGACATTCTGGATCCAAATCGGGAGAGTTGCAATTAGCACAATTTTGCCACATTGGTACTTGCAAATGTGCCCTCAGTACATTTTGCAAGAAAGACTCATTAATTGGAGGTACATTTTTAAATCTTTGGGGAACTGGCAACATTCTAGCAACTTCAGCTGACAATATCCTTCTGTTTTGCTTCTGTAAGACTTGTCCACTCACACTCAAGATGTCCATAACATTCGAACATGAATGCTGTGGCCTGGCTCATTACCTCCTCAACAGTAGAGGAAATGTTCCCAAGAGCATCTAGTGGATACTTACCTGTTCTGACAGTGTTGATAGCTGTGGGTTTAACTATGTCATAGCATATTGCCACAGTATCACAGCCTGTATTAAAGACCATGGCTTGGAAGCAAGTCATTCATGATCCCTTTGTATTTAGATACTGTGACATTCATATCTGTGTACATGACCAACGTCTTACAGGAGCTCATCTTACCTGCTTTTTAATCGAGCCATCAGTGTCACACATCAGTCAACACATCAGTGTCATCACATATAAATAGGGTCTGTTTGGTATGGCAGCTACTATATGATGGATGAGAATGATGTATGTCTCATCATGCATGACAGATAAGTCAATGAGACGTGATACTGCACCATTTATTTCCACTGGAAGAGGATCACTACCTGTTACAATCAGCTTGCCACTGGAGTCTATCTTTGCAAAGATATTGTCAATGACTAAATCAATGAGCTGCTTCTTCTTTTGGGAAACTGAGAGCACAACGTCCATGCCTGGTAACATAGTACCAGGGGTAAGATCATAAATCCTACTAGCTCCTTTATCCCTATTGTTCTGTGCTGATTCCTTTGGACTGTCTTCATTGTACCTACAAATGTCATCACATATTGGCCCTCTGCGAAGAACAAGGGCAGCATTTCCTTCACTATAGTGATGTGTAATGGAAAGTCAATTTCTCTCTCTCCACGCATATAGTTCATAATGGCTTAATGGGCCCTATGTGGAACAATTCAAAACTTTTGGGCTTCTGTTGTCAAGAATGTGAAAGTTTTGTTGGAACATTGGTGATGTTTATCCGTGCTTTGACAATTATGTATTTGTAACGCAAATGCAGATTATTACTTTCAAAAACATGACAGATCAAACATGTATGTAGCATAATAGCAACTATATGTAACTATATTTCTAAAGTAAATGTAATATGATATGAAATCTGTGCACACAATGAAGATATTCCAAATGAACCAACTGTTTAAATGTAATGAGTCTGATGACACTGATGTGTTTGTAATAGTGTGCTATTAGGTCAGGTGAATATGAGGTCCCGTAAGAAGTCAGTCATATACACAGATATTAATACCACAGTATCTAAATACAAAGGGATCATGACCTGCTTCCAAGCCATGGTCTTCCTTACAGGCTGTTATACTGTGGCAGAAAGAAACAAATTCTCTAAGTTGTGAAGAGTAGATGCAGTAGCACATTTCCATGCCAAAGCACAAATTGCAGTTGCAAGTGTTACGGAGAGACAGGACATTGGTACAATCCTAATACTAAGCTCTTAGAAGATGCTTTAGATGATGATAATCATGATGATTCAGAAACTGACGAGGGAGCGATTTGAATACATTGATCTCTCAAATGTGCGTATCAAGAGGTGGTTGAATGATCACTAAGTTTTGATCACTGTGTGATTTTTTTCATTACTTATGTTTAAAAGTTTAAATGTGTAACTTTTATCATGATTTTGATGATTGTTATCAATATATCAATATTTTTCCAATAATTGTTGTTGAATGTCATGTTACCTTTATCTAAGATACAAAACCAAATTACTTGTATCCCCAAACCCTACACTAGACACCTAAATCACATTCCTAGCACCTTGATTGATAAAGATATGGCCATTTTAAGGTTTTGGTGGCCATTTTGGACATTACAGAATTCACCCATCTCAGTGGCACCCATCTTGGATTTGCCTATATCTGTGTAGTCAATCTGACTTTGGTTAGCTGATTCGGATTCTATGACTCCAAAAACATGTTATTGGACACCAAAATCATACTTGTGTCATCAATGGTTAAAAAGTTCAAAGCAATCACAGAATATTTACACATCTCAGTGGCGGCCATCTTGGATTTGTCTATATCTATTTGATCAATGTAACTTTTATTGTTGGATTTAGATTCTATGACCCCCAAAACATATAGTTAGGCACCAAAATCACAGATGTATCATTAATACTGAAAATGTTATCAGCAAGAATGTATTTTCACGTAATAGCGATCATGAATATTGAATTTTTTTTAAATATAAATGCATTCCAATATAGCTAGAATGACTGGATTTGTTAACCAATAAAACATGCTCATAGAGACTCAAAAATCACTTTTCCAGTAGCTATATTGAAGGAGATATGGCCATTAGAAGGTTTTGGCGGCCATTTTGAATATCATGTGAATAAAAAAAATGCTCAAGGGTGAGAACTTTACACTCACCTGGAACTCATTATATAGACCCTCTAGATGAATAATCAAGAGAGAAAAAAACTTTAACTCTCGAAAAGGGGTTCGGCTAATTTTTGGCCCTTGACCGCCGGACTAAGAGTAAAACCTTGCTAATTAGATCTATGATTTGTTTTAATGTTGAATAAATCACAAAATGAATGGTTTTGTGCATATACAAAATCACACTTTTTAATCCTTCTTACATACCAACACTAAATTAATTTGTTATATTTAGTAGTTCCTTGAGTAAATCGAATTTGACTAAGGCACTATGTTGATTACACAGTAGTATTTTCGACACCTCTTGACACATGGAAGTTGGATAACTATACTATCACACAAAACCAGGACCTATCACAGCAGAACCATGACAAACTATCACATCAGAACATTTCATGCAGGAACACCTCCTCCCCAGTGTGACACACCACTGAATTATAGGACTGGATATGTTCAACGCCATCTGGCGGTGTCAGACCTAAAAGATCGCCTAGCAACAAGCAGCCATTTTGAAACAATATTTATAAAGATTATTTCCTCTTTTAAGTGTTTCATTTTATACCTCAAAAATGGTTTGTATTATGATTATATTTTGCAAAGTGAAAATTTTAATAATGTTCTTTGTGTTCATACTTTCGTGAATCAAAGAATGCCAATAATTTCCCTCATACTGGACTGAAATGTTCATGAAAATATGAATATTTCATAGATTTCTATAATAATTGATAGTAAATGATACACTCTACTCGATACATCTCCTATCTTAGATACATGTTCATATCATGAGTTAGAATGATTAAAGCCGCAAATGAATTGGCATTGTAGTGAAATAGTCTCAATGAATGTGGTTAAAGACAATACATCGTTGACACCATAACAATATATATTTTTTTTGTCAATTATGCTCAGAGCTAGACAGTCAACAATCGTTTAAACAGGCCATACACTTAAACTGTGAATTTTTTGTATGACGTGAAATTTAGTGACCTCTACAACGGGCAGTTTACGTCATATGTAGAATTCATGGATTGTGTATATATGGCCGAACAGTGCGATTGATACTCTAGATGTGTTCTTACGGACTAGTATTCTCAAGAAAACCCTCACTTCCATGTCCTGATAATGCGGTGACAACAAACGCGCGTGTGCTGTTTGATGTATTTTTTCTCCAAGATTCAATACGTTGACTGTTCACACGTTTGTTTGGTGATTTCTTTTTGTTACATCCACAATTTTGGAGATACGAATAAAGCCACAGTACACTGTTATTAGCAAGGCCTAATCTGAATATGTCCAGTACGTTGTACAATATTGTGCACTGAATGTGTCTATGTTGTCACCTTGCGGGTGTAATCATGTGAAGCGTTACTCAGGGGTTTTCTTGAGAATTATGAATTAGATCCATGCTCAAGTTACTGGCAGTGCTCAAGTTATTGGCACCGTTAAAAACATTTATTAGCATTCACACATACACTGTAAATTTATATCCATAGTTAATAGTATCATGTTAACCAAAAAATCTTTTGACATTTTTGTAGGGGAAAAAAGGTAAAAAAGGTAAAAAGGGCAAGGGCGGCAAGCCGAAGGCCCCTACATTTGTTGATGGTGTTCCCATAGAAGAGATGTCTAAAGAAGAGGTTATTTTGTTTGATAGAAAATAATTTTAATTTTGATTGATTTTGTGATTTAGCCTCCCAAAAAGAAGGGTGGCAAGAAGGGGAAGAAGGGAAAAAAGTCTGCGAAGGCAAAGACCCCTACTGTTATTGATGGAGTCTCCACGGAAGAAATGACAAAAGAGCAGGTCTATTGAGTTTGCATTGTTGTGTTCACCTTTTCAGTCATTTGCTTGATTATGTTACTCATATTTTTCAACTAGTTTCTATCTTTTTTGTCTTCTTGCTGCTAAATTCTTGTGTGATTTTTCGGTGAAGAAAGAATGAATTTAAATGTTATAAAATATTATGAAAGAATTAAAGAATTTAAAAGAAATTATGACTAGGCTTGACTATGAAAATTTGCTCACAATGTGCCGCCAGCTATGAACAGTAGTCTGAATTTACAAAACTGGCCGGGTCTTAAATTATACATTTTCATGTTCAAACAACACAAGATTTTTTTTTTTCTTTATGCTTCTTTCTTCATGTTGTGGTTTTTTCTTTTTGTTTTGCCTGTGACTTTGTCAAATATTCTTTGTAGAGCTATCCCATTTCGTATTTCTTCTCAACTTTTATTTCCTTCTTCCTCTTCACCCTTTCATACTTTTCCAACTTTCTATGCACTACTTCAAATTTTTAAAGATATAAAATATGGAGTAATATGTGAACATTAAACAGGTATTTATTCAATATTGCTATAATAATTTTTATAACATAACAACTTTAAAATTGGATTATATGATTTCATATTTATTATGATTTACTATTATGATGTCTAATGCTGTACATGTATGTTGTATGACACTTTGTAATGTTATTTCTGATATTTAAAGCTGGAAGCCTACATTGAAAGACTACGAACCGAACTTGACAGAGAAAGAGAAGAACGAAACTACTTTCAGCTAGAAAGAGATAAAGTTAACACTTTTTGGGAAATTACAAAGCGTCAGTTAGAAGAAAAAAAGGCTGAGCTAAGAAACAAGGATAGAGAGATGGAAGATGCAGAAGAAAGACATCAAATTGAAATCAAAGTATATTCATATTTCTATCTAATAATAAAATCTTCAGTTTTTCCAACAAACAAACCATATTAGCGTAGAACAAAGAATTATTGATGAAGCTCAAAAATTTCTTTTGATTAATTAATATATTTTTGTGGTAATCATTTTTTAGGTTTATAAACAAAAAGTGAAGCACTTATTATATGAACATCAAAATAACATTGCCGAACTGAAGGCTGAAAGCACAGTGGCTCTTAAATTAGCACAGGATAACAATAGGAGCAACGAGTTGGATCTACGGAAAGATAAGCGCTCCCTTAAAGTGGACCTCAAAGAGCAGGAGTTAGCTCATGAGGATGTAATTAAGAACTTAAAAATGGTGAGTATAACAGTTCTATGGTGATCAGTGTATTCATTATAAATTATTTCTACAGGAATGCATTTTCATGTTCAAACAACATGAGATATCTAATGTATCTGATAAGTAATTGTTCTAATTATTTTTAGTCTCATGACCAAGCCATTACACAATTACGTAGTGACTTCGAAAGGCAAGCCAAAGAAATAGAACAGAAGTATGAGAAGAAGATGAGAGCTCTTAGAGATGAGCTTGATTTGCGAAGGAAGACTGAAATTCATGAAATTGAAGAGCGCAAAAATAGCCAAATTAATACATTGATGAAAAATCATGAGAAGGCTTTCAGTGATATCAAAAATTATTATAATGATATCACTCTGAATAACTTGGCTCTCATCAATTCACTAAAGGTTAGGTTTGTTTTTTAAATCCACATTATACAAAGAATTATTATTAGATAATCTTTATTTTTTTTTTAAATGTTTTTATTGAGGCTGATCATAAGATATCACAGATATTTCATTGTAGTATATACTTTAATTATACAGTGAAAACCTCAAGTTGGAACTTTTTTTATGTATTGAATGTGTTTATCCTTTCACGTTAGAAAATTTTCAACACTCAAAATTGAAATTTTTAGGAGCAAGTCGAAGAAATGAAAAAGAAAGAAGAATTTATGGATAAACAGATGAATGAAATAATGGCAGAAAATAAGAGATTGGTGGAACCATTGCAAAAAGCAAAAGCAGAAGTTGAAGAATTGCATAGGCAACTTGCTAATTATGAAAAAGACAAGCAGTCTCTTGCTGTATGTACATGTACTCCTGACAAATCGTCATGTTACACTCTTCGCATTTGCTGTCACTTCAAATTAAATAGCTTAAATTGTCAACAACATAAAAATCAAGTTACTTTTTAAGTATTTTAAATAATAAAATCTAATGACACTAATGACATTTTCTTGATTTGCATCGTGAAATATGTAAAATTTATATATGATTGATATGTTGTACTTTGTATATTTTCTAATTTGTTCAAAACTATTCCAGAGTGCAAAAGCCAGGCTCAGAGTAATGGAAGATGAGTACAAAGCATTAGGCTGGGAACATGAAGTTTTAGAACAGAGGTTTGAAAAAGTGCAGGCAGAGCGAGATGAACTTTATCAGAGGTTTGTTAAAGCTATACATGAGGTACAACAGAAGAGCAATTTCAAAAATCTTTTGTTGGAAAAAAAATTGGGTGCTTTGGCTGATACACTTGAAAAGAAGGAAGCTCAATTAAATGAAGTACTATCAGCATCAAATCTCGACCCAACTGCTTTGACAGTTGTTACGCGGAAACTGGAGGTAGATATAAGATTTTTTTTTTCAAGAATATTTCATATTACGTGTAAAACTTAATTGTATTATTCACAAAACTAAGGGGAATTTTAATTCAAATATATATTCTGTCTACATATAAATCTATCAGTTTGAAAATTATTAGAATTAAATTTAATGTGCACTATTTTAGGATGTCCTGGACTCTAAAAACAGTGCAATCAAAGATCTACAATATGAGCTTGCCCGAGTTTGTAAGGTAGGAGTGAACATTGATTTTATTATTCACATGTTGCCCCCACATTACTGGTTAAAATCTTTATCAATTCACAATTGCCTTTACAAAACAAAAAGAAAAATACATTTAACATGTAGGGAGGCAAATCAACTCCATATCATAGTTACCGGTACTATCAACTTGTTTGTTTTTAATCTATAAATGAATCCATTTATCTGTGGTAAAACTTGCTTTTTTTAGATTGAGATCTAGGGAAAAAAATACTTTCTTAACAACTTGTCTCTTATTGAGATTACTGTACTAATTGATTTATTAATTTTTCAGGCACACAATGACTTGCTACGTACATACGAGTCAAAACTACGACAGTTTGGAGTTCCGACAGAGGAGTTAGGATTTAAGCCTCTAGAAAGTACAGTGGGTGGTCAGGCATTAGGGCAGGGACCTGCTGGATTAGTGTCGGCACCATCATAAATCTCAACCAATTCATTAACTCATAGCAGATAAACTCTTGTTGATTATAACAGCATCATTGTCTTTTAGATTATGCTAAGTTGTTTGTTTTAAACCTTAAATATTTGCTAGTTATTTTGAAAGGACATTTTTTATTTTATTAACTAGCATTGCGAAAATCATGTTTGAAAATGTGGAATAATGCGCATTTCTTTTTTAATGTGCACTTATGATGTCTGTGATAGCATTGGAATTGAATTATAATTAACCAATGGTAATTTTCGTTTTTAAATATATGTATGTGTATTACAAATATTATGGTATATAAAGATTCATACTTGTATGTATTGTTAACTGATTTTCATTCGTCACCTGTAGTCAGAAATGGACCAAATAATGATCGGCAATGTACCAAAATATTGACTGTTTGGGGATGAAATAGGTTTCAAAGGGTCACCATTTTTATCTGACAAACAAAATTCGATTATCCTTTGATGTCAGTCATGGACCCGGGTGTGGACTGTTTGAATAGATGTGAAATAGGTGCCAAGTGGTCGCCATTTGCAACCGAGAAATCATAATTTCCCAGGTAGTTTTCATAAAACCCCTAAATAAGTCTACTGTTAATAGTTCAGTTAAAAATTGTGATTGTTGATGGAAAATGGGCGTTTTTTTCAAACATTAAGCCCAAACAAATTCGAAGTAATATTTACTATATAGAACCTCCAAGTTTCTTAACTATGGGTTCTTTCTTACGTGTACGGTACTCCGGGATGGTACTAGTCTACCTACACGGGTTATGATGAAAGTACTGACTTGACTGTGTGTACGATGTTTTCCTTTGATCATCAATGATAATTATCAGTTTCATATCTTTTCTAGCAATGCTGCATCATTGTCACAAGTTTGTAAGTTTACGTTTTTGCACCTAGAGCACTTCACACCCATCCCGTATATTATTTTGTTTAAACCATAGTAGCTCATCTATTAATGAACCAACAACAGAGGTGTCAAAATGAAGCTACTTACTTATATTTTCTTAAGATAACTAGTAGTCGTCGGGAACGCCGTAAATCTCCCCTTCCCCGATCAGGCCATTTTTGAAAAGTAGGCCAAAGTACTCAAATATCAAATCACGTGAGGAGAGTGACATAGTCATACAAAATGTCAAGTTTTGGTGATGATAGGTAATAGTCTTCCCAGGAGACAGATAAACACAAATTCGTAATAATTTGTTTTAAAAAAAAAACCACATCGTAATTTCATCAAAAGTAGGCCAAAGTACACCAAAATCTAATCAACTCTGGAGAGTGGTACAACGAAGCTAGATATGAAGTTTGGTGACCATAGGTCAAATACTTCTCCCTGTAGAGTGGTAACAAGGTTTATTATGTAACGCTCGTAAGTTCAAAAGTAGGCCAAAGTACACCAATATCAAATCACGTGAGGAGAGTGATATGGACATACCAAATGTCAAGTTTGGTGATGATAAGTCAAACTGTTCCCACAAGATAGATAAACACAATTACGTAATAATTTGTTTTTAAAAACACATCGTAACTTCATCAAAAGTAGGCCAAAGTACACCAAACTCTAATCAGCTCTAGAGAGTGGTACAACGAAGCTAAATATGAAGTTTGGTGACCATAGGTCAAATACTTCTCCCTGTAGAGTGTTAACAAGGTTTATTACGTAACGCTCGTAAGTTCAAAAGTAGGCCAAAGTACACCAATATCAAATCACGTGAGGAGAGTGATATAAACATACCAAATGTCAAGTTTGGTGATGATAAGTCATAAACTGTTCCCAGAAGACAGATAAACGCAATTACGTAATATATTTTTTAAAACACATCGTAACTTCATCAAAAGTAGGCCAAAGTACACCAAAATCTAATCAGGTCTGGAGAGTAGTACATCGAAGCTACAAATGAAGTTTGGCTACAATCGGCCAAATACTTCTCCCTAAAGTGCGGTAACAAGATATTTGTACGCAAGGTCATAAGTTCGTCAAAAGTAGGCCAAAGTACAAACAAAATTTTTTGAGACATACGATTGTCCTCAAACTAAACATATTCAAAGCAATAGCTCTCATGGTGTTCAAGTTATAAGCTTTTAAGCATGTGGACGCGGACAAACGGACAGACAGCACTAAAGCTAGAAATCTCTCTACGGACTTCGTCCGGGGAGATATACTACTTATAGGAGTCGTAAAAATTACATGATCTATGGTACATCTTGTTATGAACTAATGTATTCACACACAACCCGTAAGTGGCAATAATATGCGATTTGAACATGTTTATTAACGTTTATTCTTACTAGAAATTTTCTTTTTACACTTTGGCACCCGGAAAAGTATTGTTTTAGGTAGTAATATTATTTGGTACTTGTTTGAATGCTATATATATTTTTAAAAAAAACATACAGGATGTGTGACCTAAGGGCTGTGTGAAGTGCTCTACCCACAAAGTTTGCAAATTAAATTGTGCGCAAACATTTCTAGTTTTACAGTTAGTTAACAGACACCTCAAAACATGGCTCATGTCATGCATGTGTGCAAAAATCTTATCAATTCTTGCGAGTACCCTATTAAACCATTCTATAAAGTTCGATAGAAAGGACTTGAATAGGTTTACTACATAGGGAGAAATTCTAAAACACTTGACAACCCTGCCCACTATCATGGACACACCCAGTCAGAATCATGCATAATAACTTTTAAGTGTTGGAAAAAAAAAAGAAGAAAATTGTTACAAGCCAAAAAGTCGTGGGATAAAATTTGTAGGGAAGAGTAAACATTGTACATTAGGAACCATTCAGTATTTATGACAGGGTGGGGTAGGAGGATTTTAGGACGGGCCATGAACGTTTGTCACAATGTTTGGAGGGGGGCTATCAATTTTTTCACATAAAATTTACCCTTATTTTTTTTAGAGATTCTGTACTAAAAGTTCATGTTTTTTATATCATGGATATCCATCAAATAGGATTTTAGTTAACTGACAATGAATGCGTTAACTGTTGGGGGTCGGGTGGGGGTCATCAATTTTTGTTACGTGAAATTGAGGGGGATGAGCAATTTTTTCACAGCAATTTTGGAAAATCCTCCTACCCCACCGTCACAAATACTGAATGGTCACTTATAACACTATCTGACGCAGCCCTAAACCCTGCATTCTGATTGGCTCAGAGCCAAAATCAGCCAGTCAATATTTCTCCATAGACCGGGCAATAGTGCCCTATAAAAGTGAGTCACACTTTCAGCATCTATTCAAATAAGTAAGTCCATATGTAATTATATTGGTCATCTGTACGCTCACTAAATGTATGCCAATGCTAATGAATTGTGGATCTTCTGCAAAATTTGCCTTCAAATAAAGCGTAGATGATGGAGACAAGAAAAATAATTGCTTACTGTTTACAAAATAAAATACCAGAATGTTAAAAAATAAAGTCTTCCCAGGAGACAGATAAACACAAATTCGTAATAATTTGTTTTTAAAACACATCGTAATTTCATCAAAAATAGGCCAAAGTACACCAAAATCTAATCAGCTCTGGAGAGTAGTACAACTAGGTTAAATATGAAGTTTGGTGACCAAAGGTCAAATACTTCTCCCTGTAGAGTGGTAACAAGGTTTATTATGTAACGCTCGTAAGTTAAAAAGTAGGCCAAAGTACACCAATATCAAATCATGTGAGGAGAGTGATATGGACATACCAAATGTCAAGTTTCGTGATGATAAGTCATAAACTGTTCCCAGAAGACAGATAAACACAATTACGTAATAATTTATTTTTAAAAACACATCGTAACTTCATCAAAAGTAGGTCAAAGTACACCAAAATCTAATCAGCTCTGGAGAGTGGTACAACGAAGCTAAATATGAAGTTTGGTGACCATAGGTCAAATATTTCTCCCTGTAGAGTGGTAACAAGGTTTATTACGTAACGCTCGTAAGTTCAAAAGTAGGCCAAAGTACACCAATATCAAATCACGTGAGGAGAGTGATATAGACATACCAAATGTCAAGTTTCGTGATGATAAGTCATAAACTGTTCCCAGAAGACAGATAAACACAATTACATAATAATTTGTTTTTAAAAACACATCGTAACTTCATCAAAAGTAGGCCAAAGTACACCAAAATCTAATCAGCTCTGGAGAGTAGTACAACGAAGCTAAATATGAAGTTTGGTGACCATAGGTCAAATACTTCTCCCTGTAGAGTGTTAACAAGGTTTATTACGTAACGCTCGTAAGTTCGTCGAAAGTAGGCCAAAGTACAAACAAAATTTTTTGAGGTACTTTTTTCCTCAAACAAGACATATTCAATTTGCAAATCAATAGCTCAAGTAGTCTTTGAGTTATCAGCCTGTTTATTTCGGACGCACGGACGGACAGAAGCAAAGCAAGAAATCCCCCTTCGGACTTAGTCCGGGGAGATTTAATTCTCAGATACATGGCATCATTTGGTGTTCTACAGAGATACCCAAGACGTTCATTTTCACATGTCGTCCTAACTTTTCAAAACATACTTTGTAAATTCCAGTTCATTTGTTGTGAAATATTGACATCTTTGTCGTGTTGTAACAAATATGTCAAACCATGACTTTTTTTCTTCACTGTGCAAGACTTTCCAGACATTTGTGGTCATCATTTGATCTGGTACAGATGCGTTTATATAAAATATCATCTTTCCAAAATAATTTTCCTACAGATAAATCGCTCGTAAAGCTTTACAATTTTAATTTGCGCACATCAATGCCGAAACAGTGAAGACAATTGAAAGAAACGTAGTTTTTAGTATTTTTTATTGATGGTATTTATACATTTAGCATCACAAAAAGTCTATGCACGATTTGTCTTCTTGTTGGGCTTCCTCTTGGGCTTGGGAGGATTTTTCTTCAATCCCTTGCGAAGCTTTCCAAATTCAATATTGACAAGTCTGTTTCTCTGTAAAAAAAATAAAATAAAAATAATGACAATGAAGTAATAGTAGATTAAAGAACACAAAACAAACTATCCATTTACAGCACTGTCCATAATGCTATTGTGAAAAACAGTTATACATGTAAATAGCTTTTGGTTAACCCTTTGGATGCCGTGGGCTCCTACAGGAGCCCAATGTAAATACCCCCTTCAGTGCCGTGGGCTCCTGTAGGAGCCTTATTTCAGAAAAAAACAGTTTGATTTTGTCTGCCATTTTCGTAAACAAATACTCGTGGTTCTAGTCTCAAATTCCTGTGTGTCAACAACAACTTTACCTTGACATTTCGATGTATTTCTAGAAGGAAATAAGCAGCATAGTGTTAATATCTTAATTCTATTCGTGAGAACGAATATTTACTCGCCCAACACGCATTATGTGCTGCAATTTTGAGCCCTGAAATACTCTTATTTTCGTAGGCAAAACCATGGCTTGTCATACATTGCTGGAATCCTTGACAAACCAGCTTTGCTTTGAGAACCAACATGAAATGTGAAACTAGACTTCAAGGTCATATCACAACATCGAATTATCAGCCTTGAAAGCGGTATTCATAGGTTCAATCACCGGCATAGCAATTTTGACAACTGCTAAATGATGCAATAAGCCTTTGTCAATAGCGCTCTTACGAATCTATTGCAGCGCCGCGCGCTGCGCAAGGCTGATTTACCGGAAATCGGTCCAAATTGGTAAGATCCGCGTGGTTCTGAGGAAATAGAAATTTTTGAAGAAGAATTATCATATTATTCGTCATCCATGCCTCATCTTATTGTATCTTGGATACCGGATCACAAATAAAGCGTTTGGCAAACTACTCAATAAGTGTGGACGTCTGATATCTACTATTTTATCAAAACGGATGATGTGTTTGTCGGCTGATTGACTGATGCTTGTCAAACTTCACGAAGATTTAGTAATCAATGTTTGAACACGTTTTTGGTCCGAAAACGCGTTTTTGATCCGAAAATGAACTGGTACCATATCAGCCCAGTTTCAAGGGCAATATCTAGTCTCTATCACCTGGAAACGAACCGATAAAGTAACTTAGATTATCAATAGAAACCAGGTGATGAGGCTGGTGCCTATTTGGTCGCATATTCACCATCTTTTAATAATTTTTTTTAACAGGATGGGAGACATGTTTGAGTTTGTAACTCTAAAAATGGGGCCAATGGTTGACATCTGGAAAAAGCGGATTATTGGATAATCTGGATATTCGGATCTATACCGTATCTTTGTTAAGACCATCCCATTCAAACGGGGTTGTTTTCGCCCTCATTTGTGCGATAGTCAGGCCACTATAGTCGATGCTTGGCACTAGAAGGGTTAAATAGAAAGGAAAGAAAACAAGAAATGAAAATAAGTTTTTTTTTTGGAAAAAATACTTACAGCCTGCTTAGCCTTCATCAGCTTGAAGCGTTCAAAATCGTTGATCTGGGCACGCTGAAATAAAATGAAATTAATAATAATAAAAAAAAAAGAATCCCACAGCAATTTTTCATTACTAATTTCAGTTATGTTACATCCAAAATCAACTTGAACTATGTCAAGGCTGCCAACTCGTACGACTTAGCCCGTATTCATACGAGATTCATACACAGAATACAAGCATACGACTCCGGCATTAGATAGTACGTTTTTCAAGCTTTCTGGCGGATATATTTTTTATAAATGATTTTTCCGTATTTTAGAGATATTCGTGAACAATCGATGAAATGACGTGATAATTTTTCCTTCGTCGCCATATTTTTTATTTGCCAGTACAATATGCATGCGCTAATAGCTATTGCGCCGTCAGAAAAGCAGCAGTTTAATAGTAATTTGACGTCGATGTGCGTAAAAAATCGTATGTGTTTTAAAATTTAGTAGGCAATTCTTGTTTGTCTGGTAATATCGGAGCGTCTCTGTCTAGTGGCGAAATCAATAAAGAAGTAGATCTATACAGTACAACAATACAAGATCAATAATCTTGCGCCTACCGTGGATCTACTGAACAAACTGGTACTACATGTTATATCATTCGGCGTAACAAGTAAGTATAATAAGTACGCTTTTTCACCAGCACACTAGCACATGTTCTAGATTTTTAAAATTCATATTATATTTCATTGATATTTGTTATTATTAGTAATATTACAAGCACAATGCCGCCTAAGACAAAACCCAAAGTATTAAGGAAGCAAACCTATATACCAAGGTATCAGATAGAGTTCCCTTGGAGTCGGAAAGATGGGGAACATAGGGCATTTTGCACAATATGCATGTCAAGTTTTGGCATAGACCACGGGGGTGCTGGTGATTTCACTAATCATGCTAAAACAGAAAAACATGTGTCACTGAGTTCGTCCATTAAAACTCAGCCGAAGATAGGAGACATTTTACCAAAAGCTGACACTGAATTGAACATGATTGAGGCCGAATGTGTCATGGTTTCGTATATCATTGAGCATGACTTAGCTTTGCTGTCCTCTGATCACATGAGTGATATGATCATCGAACCACGCCCCTTTTTACGTCAGCCAGCCAATCAGCGGGCGGCTTCATACAAACATACGCAGGTGCGCTACCATGGTCTCACAAGCTTTATCTCCTCCCGTAGTAAACAGTGAGAAATTGTCATGTTTTGACACCAGATTCTTGAATGAAAATGTGCTAAACGTCTTAATTTTTCAGTTGGGATGCACTACCTTTCCTCTTTTCTACATTGTATCCAATGTATACATATCAATTATCGATTTAGAAGAGTTATGACGTTGTAGTAAAAACACTACCGCACACTGTCACTGGCATTATGACAGTTTTACGTCTGAGACAATAACGTTTCTGGTGCCTCCATAAATACTTAATTTTTACATAAATTGTCCACATGTACACAGAATCGTATCGCGGTTCTTATTTTCAACATCTAGTTATAGGAATATGGATTTTTACGTCTAGATTATCTTCCAAACATGTAGCGAGTGCATGTAGCTTGTGCTGCCCTCGATTCAAAGACCGGTTCGAGGTACACTTTATAAAGAGGAATTTCTAAAAGTTCTCATACTCGTAAAATAATTTGACTGCTGTGAGTCATCATAAAGGGTACAGATGATACGAAAATGAACATGAAACAGCTTACTTGAGTGAAAGACTCTATAAAAACGTCTTCAAATATATCTGTCTTATGCGTACAGCCGTGTAAACTTGTCAAATTTCTTCATCGCCAAACACACACGCACAAACCACTGTGATTTTCAAACAATTTGCGTGATTTGAGAAATATCCTTTCGTCCATGTCTTCATAACCAGTTCATAATTGATCCGACGTGTGAATTCTTGATGGGTATGTTATTGTAACGATAATAATCCATTCGTTTCACAAATTTATCACTATTTGGCGACGCCATTTGCAAGGACATACGAGCCTTTATCACACGCCGTAATTTGTCAACACCGACCATAGCGCGATGCAATTAAGAGTAGCGGCTGGTAGTGGATGTAAAAAGATTGAAAACTAAATACCCCAGCAAATCTTTACTATCAATGATTTCTGAGAATACTTCTGGTATGTTGTAGAACAGAGGTTACCGAATTTATCCCAAGTTAAAACTAAGAAGATCAGCACAATTTTGATTCAACACTCTTGGGTAGAAAGTCGGCAATTTGGTGACTTGACCTTGACTGACTTGAGGAGCGTGCACGGATATTGTGAAATAAATAAAAAAAGTCTGTGTTGTCATACATTAATTCCAACATCTCTGGACAGTTCATGAGTTGTACATTAGATATGCATGAAGGTTTTGTGTCAACACTTGTATTATTCATTAGAAAAAGACGTCTAAAATGTCGCATAATTTCAATGCTTTCTATTGTAACAAGGCGGTGTTTGTGAGACCAACGTCGTAGCGTAAACAAATCGACAGAAAGGGGCGGAGTCATCGGAAAAGGGGAGTTCCAAACGGTCACGAGAGTTACAAGAGCTGCAAGAAGCCTGCGGTTTGACATTGAATAGATTAATTGCATATTGCCCATCCAGATGGCTATCTCTTGGAAAATGTGTGCCGCGATTAGTCGAGATAATGCCAGCATTGCTTGCCATGTTTGCTACTGCTGCAGGGAAAGCAGAGGCGAAACCACAAAAACGCAAAGCGGTGGAAACTGAGGCAGTAAAAGATGATCATGCCAAGAAATCAAAACAATCAAAACAGTCATCTGATAAATCAAGTAAGTCTAGTAGTCATGGGCACAAGTCTGAATCGTCAACCAAGACTAGTCAGCATAATTCCAGCCATGATGATAGGCACAGGTTGTCAATAAAATCCAGTCATGGTGGTAGTCAAACATCTTCCAGCCAGGCAAAAACCCCACCATCAAAGAAGAGGTTCACGGCTGCTGGTCGGGAGAAAAGAATCTTTCAAGCTCTGGAGAATCCGAGAACCAAGCTCCACTGTCTGTTTCTTAAATCAAACCTCAAACTTTTTGATGCCTACAATTTGTACTTTCAAAAGGACGAACCTGTTATACATGAAATGAGAAAGATGTGTATTGAGCTTTTAATTGACTTAATAGTGAGATTTGTGAAAAGCTCTGAGGTAAAAAGAGCAGCTACTACTGACAAGGGAATTTTTGGAATCAACTTTGATGACAAAGAGATTCAGAAGCCTGATGACAGCTTAGCAATCGGTGTAGAAACGAAGGAGTTCCTTCAGGTGTTTTTCAGAAGATGAGAAAAATGAGTTTTTCTCAATGTGAGAAGCTACTTCGCTGAAGCTTGCAAGTACATTGTCAAAAAATTTCCCCTGAATACACCATTTCTGCAACATGCAGAAGTGGCTGATATTGAAAGGAGGGGGTCAAGTCATGTTTGATTCAGTGGTGTATTTTTTTGTTCAAAGTATAAACAGGTATTTTCTGGAGATATGGATGAACTTGAGCAGGAGTATTAGAGTTAGTACGCTTTTTCAAGCTTGCTTATATATTTTTTATAAAAAATGATTTTCTCCGTATTTTAGAGATATTATTCGTGGAACAATCGATGAAATGACGCGGATAATTTTTCCTTCGCCGCCATATTTTTATTTGCTGTTAAGCACAATACGCATGCGCTTAAATAGCTATTGGCGCCACAGGAAAAGCAGCAGTTTAATAGTAATTTGACGCCGATGTGCGTAAAAAATCGTATGTGTTTTAAAATCTAGGCAATTCTTGTTTGTTCGGTAATATCGGAGCTGCCTCTGTCTAGTGGCGAAATCAATAAAGAAGTAGATCTTTATACAGTACAACAATACAAGATCAATAATCTTGCGCCCTACCGTGGATCTACTCGAACAAACTGGTACTACATGTTATATCATTCGCGTAACAAGTAAGTATAATAAGTACGCCACCCAGCACACTCAGCACATGTTCTAGATTTTTAAAATTCATATTATATTTTGGGCTTTGATATTTGTTATTATTAGTAATATTACAAGCACAATGCCGCCTAAGACAAAAAACCCAGTATTAAGGAAGCAAACCTACATATCAGATAGAGTTCCCTCGGGAGTCGGAAAGATGGGGGAACAGGGCATTTCTTTTGCACAATATGCATGTCAAGTTTTGGCATAGACCACGGGGGTGCTGGTAGATTTCACCAATCATAAAACAGAAAAAAAACATGTGTCACTGAGTTCGTCCATTAAAACTCAGCCGAAGATAGGAGACATTTTACCAAAAGCTGACACTGAATTGAACATGATTGAGGCCGAATGTGTCATGGTTTCGTATATCATTGAGCATGACTTAGCTTTGCTGTCCTCTGATCACATGAGTGATATGATCACCAGAATAGCAGGCCTTATGCAGGCAAAAAATCCCAAGTTATTTGGCTGCAAACGCATCTTCAAACCAATTAACATAATTCAAAGAAATGGCCAACACCAGGAGGAAAGTTAGTCAAAAATTTGAAAGAAGTGCCATATTTTTCTGTGTCCACTGATGGCAGCGCCGACTGTGGGTTTAAAAAGCAAATGTACCCAATTTTAGTAAGGTACTATAACAAGGATCAAAAAAGAGTGTTGACAGAGGTGTCGACACTGCCTGCACCATAGTTCCGACCACGCCTGCTGCCAGCCAGCCAATCAGCGGGCGGTTTTAGCTACAAACATACGTAAGCGCTTACCATGGTCTCACAAGCTTTATCTCCTCCTCAGAGTAAACACAGTGAGAAATTGTCATGTTTTGACACCAGATTCTGAATGAAAAAATGTGCTAAACGCCTTAATTTTTCAGTTGGGATGCACTACCTTTCTCTTCTTTCTACATTGTATCCAATGGCTACATATCAATTATCAATTTAGAAGAGTTATGACTAGTAAAACACTACCGCACACTGTCACTGGCATTATGACAAGTTTTACTGCCTGAGACAATAACGCTTTCTGGTGCCTCCAGCGAAATACTTAATTTTTACATAAATTGTCCACATGTACACAGAATCGCATCGCGGTTCTTATCAAACATAGATGCATCATCGCATTTTATAAATGAATGATGCAGTGAGGAAATGTGGGTATTTCTATCACACAAGTCATGCATTCAAGCTTTAAGCAGGGCTGGCCTTCCGGTAGCTGGTGTTATAATCTAGGGGGTGTATAGACAGCACTGTATGCTCCTCAGAGAGCGAGACAGAACATTAGTGCTATAACGATATGTATATGCCACATGTACAATCATAGGGAGTAAACCCGCGATTCTGGCTTTGCTGATAGTGACGTTAGTGAGTGGGCAAACTGCCCTTACTTGTGAAGGATTTTAGTGTTATCATATAGCAGAATGTATGAATCAGAATACTCTCATGTATATCGTTTTAGGCAGTAAAACCTGCTGATATTGTGGTTAGGGGTTGGAAAACGTCACTATTTGTGGTATAATTTTTTTGCCAAACGTCATATTGCAGACTAGAGAATGAGAGGATTTCTGCCTCTAAGGTGCCTACTTCAGAGGTGGTCTGCTGGGAAATTTTCCAATGGTACATTGTAAGACACAGTGACACTGCATCAAAATGAGGTTCGTGTATTATTTTACACGTTTTCAATGTTGAAAACAGCAAGGCGGTTCAATTCATAAAACCATCCACCCCAACTAACACATAGTTTTTATGTGAACTTCTTTCGGTTGTAACTTTGCTCTTGGGGGTTTGATGACTTAGTTTAAGATGTATGTATATAAGTAAAAAGTTGTTGACAGAGGAAAATGTAGGTAAGACTCTGACAATATGAATAAAAGAATGCCTGTACCCCTTGTAATGGGATCCCTTCATCATCACCACCCCCGGTTCAGAGGCGAAAGTCGTTTACATTCTCGCGATAATTCTGGCGTTATTATTGCGAGTTTAATTCCAGTATCATGGCTGTTGATCCAGCTGTCTTTATGATTGTCACTGTCCAGCTCTTGTAGCAGGTGTCCCTTGAACACTGCCTCTAAGGACATAATGGGTGCCGTGTGCAAATATGTGTTATAACAAGGTTTATTCCTCGATCATTGAAATTATTAAATAAATGTTATCACACCGTCGGTCTTCTACAGTTAACTCTTTCACACAACTGATTGCTGTAATGTTACATTGTCTACCTGTGGGTTAAAGTGCTTATTTCTGCCCCTCTTACGGTACGAGAAATCAATATATAATGCATTGCCCTATGTAAAAGCCACAGATGTTTTATGACAAAAAGTCTTGGTCTCCTGACATCTGAAATCACAATCAAACTTCACAATTAAAACATCCAACATCCAGGGCAATCTCTTGCACACTGCATGTATGTGCAATATCATGTCTCATATTCAATAAAGATAAAAGTAATAAAACTTTTTAATTGGATCTTTTCCAGTATTAGAAAAACCCATATTTTTAGATTTGAAATGACATAATTTTAATATAATTGGGGATTATGTAGGCCAATAACTAGGTTACATTTAGAAGAGACCAGTGTTCACACTTTTGGGTCTATTTTGATAAAGTAGGCTTTTGAAACTCATTTTCACTTAAATCCACATAAAAACTCCAATTTTGATATAAGTTAAGTGATCATTGGGGAACTCACATGTTTGGATTGAGACAATAAGTATAGAAAAGCGTTTTTAGCTTTGTCTTGCAGAGGCGCATATTGAAAGATGGAAGGTTCAAATCGAAAATTTTCAAAACACTTAAATTTTTACCCTCCATAATAATAGGTAACGTGCATGTAAGGTGTTTCCTTTTAAATGGTTTAAGTTTTTTATCTAATTCCCTTTAAATCACCATCAGTCCTGCTTACCTCTCCTTGTATGCTTTTAAAAAAAAAAGTTTTCTGCTTAAGATTTAAATTTCAATTTGTCGTTAAAAATTATTGTCTTAATTAAGGGTTAGAAAAGCCAAAAAGATTTGCACTAAAAGCTTTTTACCTTGTGTTTATGGTTTTATAAAAATTTTCAGAAACCTCTTACCCCGGCCTTAAGTGGTCCAATAAAAGTGTCTCTGGTTAATCTTATAAAGGGGATGTTTTCATGGGCCCATTAGGGCCAACAAATTTTTAGTTAAATTGGGCTTCACTTATTTACCTCGTAGAAAAATGGTTTTGTTCCAACACCTCTTTGGTTTCAAGTACTCCTTAAATTTGGTTAAAATCTTATTCAATAACCGATTTTGGCCAAAGTGGAAAAATCTAGTTGAGTTTACACCTTTTCGGAATTCATAAAAGTTTTGGGCATATTATAAATTTAAATTTTTTTTTCCCCCATTGGGCTTGTCCATTTTTATCAAATCTTTTCAAAGGTTAAAAGTTTTTAAATTAACCCCCGGTATCACATTAACTTTAAAAATTTTTGTCCATCACAAGGTCTATAAGTAATATTTAAAGGGGGCCCCCTTGGAAATTTAACCCCAAAATTTTTTGGGGGGTTTTAAAGG
>CM032661.1:21084949-21209053 GCA_019095985.1 Streblospio benedicti
CTCTCAAGAGTTCTTACTTTATGGACCCACGCAGAGCTGCATTCTATGAACTATCCATCTCAATCTGCCATTGAGAAGCACACGATTGTCAGTGTTACCCTATTTCTCTAGCAAGCTGTGTGAGCTGACATTATACATGGGATTTTAAGACACATCCATTGAATTATGACTGTCATTTCTTCTCAGCTACAACACATTGCACTACTTACAAAGGAGGAATATACTCTGCTTCTAAGTCTGTTAGTATTGGTAAGTAGTGACAATGTAAGAATTACTTAGGGTGTACATTATCCTCATTTCATAATGTGAATCATACTTCATATTAATTTTATGCTGATCTGTCACTTCTAATTAGTTATCAAATGAACTAACCAATTCTCTTGCAGCAAGCTTCTTAGCCCACGTGGTCTCTGCCCATTTCTTTTCAATTTCAGCCTTCTCCCATGCCTTCTTAACAATACCAGTTCTGGCACTGTGTGAGAAGGGGACCACAAACTTTGTCAAATGGAGTTGCTTAAGGTTCACTGCTTTGCGGGTAACACCTGTGCAAGGTCCATCGACAAGAACCTAGAAAGAACATTAAAAATTTCACATGAACAATATTTTCAAAAATGAAACTGTTCAGCTGTTTAACTAAGGAAGATATCGACTTAGGAATTCTAGGATAAAAAAAAATGGCAAGCTGAACATCAATTAATGTTGCTCAAAGAGGTTTCAGTGATTTTAGAAAAATATAAAAATTAGGCTCCTGTCAAGCATTTCAATCACAAAAACAAATTCATATCATGGAGCGCCAATCGTTATAACCGGCCATACACACAAACCTTGAATTTTAGGTACGAGGTATGGGAGGTGAGCGAGTTTGCAAGATGGACGGTACATGGTGTAACCCCTCAGCCTCATGTTTAACACTGCAATCTTTGAAATCCTTTAGACCCAGTTGCATGGTAGCAGGGGTACATTCACATCACATCAGATTCTGTTCATTTAACAATCACACAGATGTGATTTGCTCTAAGGATTAGAATGTGCTCTAGTGAGCAACAAACTTGCTTTTGTTAACGATGCAGCTCAAGTTTAGTACAATAAACCTAATGCAGAGACAACAAAAAACACAACTAATTTACAAAATCAAATAATGGTTACCCTTTGCTGATTGATCACGTCAACGATGGCCACCAATTTTCCCTCATCGGGACCAAAAGCAACGTAGGCAACACGGCCTATTTCAACATACCGTTGGAAAGACTGGAAAGTAAATGAACAGTTGTCAAACATAATAGTACTATCATTTGGACATTATTTGGAAACCAGATATATATATAAATAGTTTGCCTTCCTTTCTAAAATGTTACAGTACGAATATCTGGATTCTGCATGTAAATGATATGTAAATAAATGGAAATGAGAATTTCTCTCGCTGAAATAACTTTCAACATTTGAAAGGTATAAATCTGCACAGTATTACGACCATTCCTATTAGCAACATGTGGTCTTCAGAGTTTCTCCTTGTGTCTACAAAATCATCACACTACATTGCGACTTCACATATACGATTTTAGAGTCAGACTTGAGGGATTTCAACTGAAACCAGTGTAGTCTGAAAGACTGAATGCTTGTATTAAATGTATTAGTCATTCATTAGCGCCGCCGCAGTGTATCACTCAAACGCATGTTCTTGTGATTTTGGCACGTGGTGCAAATTTTGACTGGCATTTATTAACTACATGTATGTCATCGAATATTCAAATTAATGTACGTCATAGTTATTAATTTATATTATTATGCTAAGATAAATAATTTTACATTGGTGCAATAACTTCACCATATTTTGATAAACTAATGATCAAAAATACAAGACAAAACCCACCATTTTGAGTGACCTAAAAAAGAGGCTGGATGTGGAAGCTAGTTGTAGGGTTCCGCCTAAGCGAACGCAAATGGTGAATTGTCTGCATTTTGAAATCAAACGCAAATCTACCTGCGTTCACTGGCAGCTACATTGCATCTCGGGTGAAAATTATGAAAAAAATAATTGAAAATAGGAATTTCAAAATTATATACCGTCTACAACATCAATATTTTCATAAATAAATTCAAACAATAACCATAAACTATTTTAATTAAATTTTAAATATCTAAACCTTTTTTACCTTGACCCTAGGTCACTGACCTTTTTGTGTCAACAGTGGCTTATCATATTCCCAATATTTTCAAAGTAAATTGTGATTTTCATTTGAATTGATAATTGATTAAGTCCCAATCATGTTTCATTTAAATCATAAGATAGTACCGTTATGTTTGAATTATATTTCAAAAGGAGACAACGTTTTGTTCTCACGAAAATTGGTAAGAATAAAGGTTTATATTCTACACTTCCTGGATATATGCCGGGGATATATGCAGTGCTCTAGCCTAGGTCCACCTCGAGATATCTAGGTCTATATTATACAGTGTAGCCTCTTATTGTGAACACCTCTCAATTGATACTACTTCTAATATATCTATGACAAATTCGTATGTATTGTGCGACATGATCTTGAAGATTATGCGCTCTGCCAAAAAATTACTTTTTGGGCCACTGATCATAGAGAACAAACATACCTGGTAAATTTTTGTTAGTGGGATGATAATATCTGTCCAAATGCAATTTGATGTAAACGGGTAGAGCAAGTGTTCCAGTTATGGGCAGTTTCCGACGTGATCGTGACTTATGTAAATTTGTTCATAGATATAATACAAATATATGAAATATTTTACCAGATTATCAAAATATAATCAATGTTCTACCATTTCCACACAATACTAGAGTACTAACTTAATCAAATAAGTTCTAGGATATCTGATTTTTGTTTTATAGATTGTTTCCACCTGTTTACTTTTGACGTTCAAAACATTGCTTTAGTTATGGGTAGGTCACGAGGTGCAGTTGTGACAACTGTAAAATGTCTCCCCGATTGACAACACTATTTAACAGTTTGCATGAATTACAGTTACTAATGTTCATGAGCAAATATGTATATTAAAACTTATCGTTTCATAAGTAAACATATAGCCAATTAATCTCTAGATTATTTCCTCTTGCTACGTACTGTTATTATGTCAAACGTGTGCGTTCCCTTGGGAATATATGTAATAATCAACCTTATGTAGGATGTGCCCATAACTGGAACACTTCCTCTAATTAGATATATTACTAGTGGTCAGATATTACTTTTTTTATTTTATCTTTTTGTTTTTAAAGTTTGGTTGAATCACAATGATAGTTTCATCAGATCTACCCATATATATCCTCATAAAATTATTTTCTAATTTCTGTCAATATATTATATACATGTCTGCTGTCTTGAGCATGATTCTTACAATTCAGTTATCAAACGCTGCATCGCTTGTTCCAAAGTTGAAAGATATATTGGGTTCTGATAATGTGTCAACTGCTGAAGCTGTGCGAGTACAACATGGAAAAAGATGAATCTTATCATTAGTAAGTATTCTCAAATCTTTGATAGATAAGTAATAATAATTTCTCATGATTTGTTAATTTCTTATGATTAGTATCCCTTGAGAGTTAATTAATGACATAACTAAGTGGTTGAAAATGTATACAAATTAATTTTCATTTACTACTGATTTAATGATTTTGCAAGTACCGCTGGTATGCTTTAATTTAATGATCAAATAATCTAATACATATGAATAAATCTCATAGCTTCCCATAACTGGCATCGAGTTTAAATGGTAATATTCTTTCCGGTGACTGATACTATTTTAAATTATTCATTTGATTCACTTGAACCCTGTAGCCAATTAAACTATGTAAATGTTCAATGAATATTTATATCTTCCAAAGTCCAGTGGGGGCAGATGCTGTAATATTTCCAACAACAACGGAACAAGTTAGTGAATGTGCAAAAATATGCTACACAAACAATATTCCAATAATACCATTTGGCACCGGAACTGGCCTTGAAGGTGGGATTAGTGCAGTGAAGGTACAAAATACTTCCATCACTATTACATATGATCACATATATAATTTAGCATATATATATATGTGTGTGGCATACAATGTACAAATAACCCTATCACAGATAATTTCTTCCATTGAACGATGAATACCTTTAAATCTTGATACTTTCAGGGTGGTATAACATTTGATCTTTCAAAAATGGATCAAATTGTTAGTGTTCATGCTGAAGATTTTGATGCTACAGTTAAAGCAGGTGTCACAAGAAAAACTCTTAACAATTACCTACGTGATACAGGTCTTCATTTTCCTGTTGGTATGTGCCAAATAATTTACGTTCTACACAAACATAGTCAGTAATCTGTTGATTTTTTTTTTATTAAAGTGCCTTTTTTTTACAGATCCAGGAGCAGATGCTTCTATATGTGGAATGTGCGCAACAAGTGCTTCTGGAACAAATGCTGTTCGATATGGTACAATGAGAGAAAATGTTATGAATTTAGAGGTTGTACTTTCTGATGGACGCATTATTCATACAGCAGGAAATGAAAGACGAACAAGGTAAATTTTGGTAACTGTAGATCATTATAAATACACTGTCATGAACAATTTCATGAACTCTTAAAACACTAGACTAGAAACATAGTTAACATTTCATTTTTCATGTGCACATATTTGTGCACTTCAAGAATCATGACTTAGCTTCTGTTTATCAATTATAGTAAAGACATATTTAAAGACATTGTACATGAATGCACGTGGGTGTAGGCATGTAGTCTTACATGTAGTGGAGTCTTTTTCTTCTCCAAGTCTATAGGACTATGAACTGATTTAACGCATGTGCATTTTATGTCTGATTATTGAGTTTGCTGTAAATTACACTTTTCACAGTTCAACATAAAATAGGTCAATCTGAATGGGTATCTTTCTTGCAAAATATGTTCAGTGGAACTGTCTATGTAGACACCTTGCTTTTACGGACACCTGTCTTCGTAAACACTTTTCAACAAATAGAGATAATATTTTGCAATATTATTAATACATAAAAACATAATATATAATACCTGGTATACAGTCAAACTTAACCATAATCAAGATTATAACATTTAGGAAGACATCAGCTGGCTACAATATGACCAATTTATTTGTGGGGTCAGAAGGAACTCTGGGTATAATTACACAGGCAACTGTCAGATTATATGGTGTTCCTGAAGCTGTAAGTGTACGATAATTAGCTACGGCATCAAATAACTTTTAAGATTGCCAATTTGAATAATGTAACTTCATGTACTTTCATTGAAGAGCTTTCTAGTTTAAAGCTTCAAGAATTAATTTCCTACTGCACTGTTATTGTGTTTTATTTATTCTCATTGCTATTTAAGGACTTGCAATAATCGGTCTAATCTGTCCAAGTCCAACAAATCAATATCATTTCAAAAGAATTGTTAATATTTGCAGACACTTGCCGCTGTATGTCAGTTTGAAAGCATCCAAACTGCTGTGGACACAACAGTCATGGTGCTTCAAGCAGGGGTGCCGATGGCTAGAATAGGTGGATTGATTCAATGTTTCATAATATATTTATATAACAAATTTTAAAGACCTGTTTATTCATTCACACAGAGAGTTGTGTGGGAGAAAAGGCTTCAGTATATGTTATGTATGTGTAGAATTATTAGAAAAAAATGACTGTTCATGTTTGATATAACTATCATGTCATATTTAAATGTTGATTTCTGTCAAGTGGTGCACTTTTGAATTATATGACTACTTCATGTTGTTGTTTTCCAATGCTTTACAATTACTATTTTCTATTATTTCAGAATTTTTAGATGATGCTATGATAAATGCATGCAATAAATTCAGCCATCTTTCATATAAGCCTAAACCAACTCTTTTTCTGGAATTCCAAGGCTCAGAAAGTAGTGTTGAAGAACAAGCTGAGACAGTTCGTAAGTCATGCTCTTTAGCTTTATTTGTATTTTTATTGCAATAATTCATATGCAGTGTAAGAAACCTGTGACTAGATTTACTCTGGCTCCCATAAACCACATCTCATACATAAGGGACACAGTGTTCGATTAGAACGGTAAATGCGAATTCTTTCAGATTAACTTCCAATTTCTACAACGAAAATACCCAGTTTCAACTAATACAAATATTAGATGTCTAAATGTTTATTACCTATAGAAACCAATTTCATATGACTATTAGATGCTTAAACTTTAAGAATTGCGTGTCAAATAAACTTAACAAGATTAGGCATTACTATAATAGTCCAATAAACCTCATCGGTGCTTTCACTGAACGTTGTCTTTGCACAAAATCTAACATTCCATTTATTTTCTAACGGGTTCATTTTTTAATTTCCCACAGATTGTGGATTGTTACGGTAGATACTGACACTATCCTGCTAATCAAATAAACCTAAAAAAAACCGGTTCATTGATTCCATAAAATGCCAGTAAACTTCCGAATTGAGCATCATGGTCGATATGTATGAGAGTAAACCTCAGATTGTTCACATTGACATGTACACTTATTAAATCAAAAAGCAATGTTAAGTATTTAAAATTGATAAATGAATTTCAAAATAACATTTATGAAACAAGTTCATTAGCTATGTATTTGATAACATATATCTGAAGAATTTGTCTCATCAATAGCTGTATAATTAAAAAATATTAAAAAAAATATTAAAATAATTTACAAAAATTTACAATAGAACAGAAATCAGAAGAACACACAATCCCCATGTTAGATCTCAAACTAATAAGAAACAATAATGAAATCACAACGGACATCTACAGAAAACCAACTCACACAGACAAATATCTATAATAGGCATTGTAAAAACACTCATGCACAGGGCCAATATCCTGATATCAGATAAAAAGTTACAGTCGGTAGAGAAGAAGATCAGGAAAGCAGGTTATGTGGATACCCAGATTGGGCATTAATTGAAGGATTTCAACTGGGAAAGAAGGTTAAAAGTAAGAAGAAAGATCAAGAACAGAGAGAAAAGGTGAAACAGAAAGATCGCTAGGAGAGAGAGTGGAAGAACACGAGAAGTCAGTAGAAAAGAAAGATCAGAAATCAGCCCTCAGCCAACATCAAGAAAAAACAGGACATGAACCATTCACTCCACCACTATGCAGAAGATAAAAATCCTTGAAAAAGAACCAAGAGATAGACATAGATAAGTCCTGGAGGCCATCAACATCAGAGCCAAAGGAGCAAAGTTAAATAGGAATGATGGAGTAGAGATCCTGGATCCCGGGTCCTGGATGCATATCTACCCTTGTTGAGGGAGGAGGGGGCAGCCAGGGGGACCCAGCAGTGAACCAGCACTCCTTTGAGGTTGTTTACTTCCAGTATCAAGTAAACAACCTCGTTTCTTTGAAAAAGATGGACTGAAAGCCATTGAAATATAACGTTATTTTAATATGCAATTATACGGCTATTTACAAGACAAATTCTTCATATATATGTTAAAATAACAATTGACTTTTAATCTAGGTGAAATAGCAGAAATGAATAGTGGCTCTGATTTTGAATGGGCAAAAGATGTTGAAGCAAGAAATAAACTATGGACAGCACGACACAACTGTTTGTACGCTGCTCTAGCACTACGACCAGGTTGTAAGGTAACAGATAAATATTCTAGTAAAAGGATTAAAGCAAAATAATATCATTACCATGATGTTCACTATTTATGAAGACATTTTACAATGAACATGGATTAATATAGAGGGTAAGTTAGCTTATTCAGTAAGTTAATTGGGGTCAGAATGGAATTATTTTAGTGCATTATCACCGATGTTTGTGTTCCTGTGTCACATCTGCCTACTGCCTTGGTTGATACACAAGATGATATTGCAAAGTCTCCTCTACAAGGTACTCTTAAATAAGCGAATAGTGGCTAGCTGAATTGCTTTATCATTTTTGTCACAGTCAGGAAGCGACCATTACCCTCAGCCATTCAAGTGGACATTAGTCACATTACCCATCACCATCATGCCAGATTTACTCATTCCTTTGAATGTTGTCTTTTATTACCACCAAATAGTCAAAGCTGTCAAATAAAAGATATAACACATGCAGCCATTGGAGATGCTCTTTTTAACAAGGTGATGGGTAATGGTACACATTGGTGAATAATAATTGCTTAATTTTTGTCATGATCCACACATCTATACTGTTCTGTAATTTTTTGGTTATGGTAATTGTTGGTTCTAGACAGTGTTTGTTTGCTGTAAGCTTGAATCTCACAATTACATTGATACGCTTTTGTTTCCAGTTCAGTCTTATTTTCAGCACTAGTTCCATCGAATAGAAGAAATCATGTCACTAATTGTGGGCGATGTATGAGTGGTTTGGATTGATTGATCTAAAAAAAAAATGATGCCTTTTTTATCATAGGGTTATGCAACTGATGTGTGTGTTCCTCTAACTAGTCTCCCTGAAATAGTAGTTCAGACAAGTGAAGATATAGCAAAGTCTGGCCTACAAGGTGAGATAAAAGAGGCATAGATAATCATTATCGCTGTCCATCGCTCACAAAAAGCAATTAATTGCATGGAACATTTGAGTTACACAGCTTCACACATCCATTTGTACATTTATTTAGTTTTTTGGGAAAGCTGTGAAAAGAATTTTTGTGATTGCTTTACATTTCTGAATAATCAGTCTTTCCCCTGAGTAAAATCTAACTTTATTCTACTTGCATGGCGTTTTCCCATTGTATATAAAAATCCACCCTGAATATGAAGGGCTCAATATGTTGATCAAAACTTATTCCATTAGCCTATATCATTTAGAGTGAAAAAATCATTCTCTTTGAATAAAATTTTGTAAAACGTGAATATGCATGAAAAAAAAAAATACATATAAGTGATTAGAAGATTGAATGAACATCTGCCTACTAATTATTTTAATTTTGTTCAATATGGAGAATTTTCATCACAAGTCTATCAAACGCATTAGATTTATGTAGGCTTGTGTAATATGAAATATATTTTCTAAAAGAATGAGTTGTTAGCTTTTAATAAGTCATCCAACGTTATTTTTTAAAATAAAAGTATGTTACTAATAATATTAGTAACATACTTTTATTTTACACTCTTACCTAATATTAGTACGTAAGAGTGTAATTATCATGATCAACTGTAACATATATACATTGGCATAATTTATTAATGTGCTGACAGCAAGTTCATGGAGTAACATTTTCTATTATAACTATAACATGACACTGAATATCAAAATAAAAATGATAGAGCTGATACTCTATTTTTTTAGCTGGACTGACTAGTACAGACACATTTTTTTTAGCTCACCTGCTGTGAAACGGCATGTGAGCTTTTGTGATCACCTTTCGTCAGTTGCCCGTCAGCCCGCCCGACAACAATTCCTATTTTTCTAAATAACTTCTTCATTTTTCATTTGATTTTCACCAAACTTGCACACAACTTATTTGCCTATCTTATCATGATAAAATATATGAATCATGCCTCTGGGTGTAAAATTGGCTCCCCAGGGGTCCATATAAAAAAAAAATATGATTAAATGAAACCGTTTCACCAAACTTGCACATATTTTCTAAATAATTTCTTTATTTTTCATTTGCTTAGCTGTGAAACAGCATGTAATCCCAGAACTATATTTGAATCATCGTGCCCCTGGGTGGCAAATTGACCCACCTCCCCCCCCCCCAAATTGGAATAAAGGCTTCTTCATATATCATTTAACACAACTTATTTGGATGTCACATTATGATATCATATTTGAATCATTACCCTGGGTGCCCAGAATTATGATAACATATTTGAATCATTCTCCTGGGTGTCCCAGGGGTCCATACCCCCCAAAAAAAAAAACACACACAAAAAAACCTGCACATATTTATGTGACCCCAGAACTATATTTGAATCATCGTGCCCCTGGGTGGCAAATTGACCCACCCCCCCCCCCCCCCCCAAATAGGAATAAAGGCTTCTTCATATATCATTTAACACAACTTATTTGGATGTCACATTATGATATCATATTTGAATCATTACCCTGGGTGTCCCAGGGGTCCATTTGAATCATTCTCCCCCCAGGGGTCCACCAACCCCCCCCCCAAAAAAAAAAACCCACAAAAAAACCTGCACATATTTTCTAGATTTAGCTGTGAAACAGCATGTGACCACAGAACTATATTTGAATCATCGTGCCCCTGGGTGGCAAATTTAACCCCCCCCCCAAAAAAATAAAAAAAAAAAAAAAAAATTGAATAAATGCTTCTTCATATATCATTTAACACAGCTTATTTGGCTGTCACATTATGATATCATATTTGAATCATTCCCCTTGGTGCCCAGCATTGTTTTATTATTCACCAGGGCACCTCTTACTTAATTTTGAAGCCAAATTTACGCATGCAGGTGAGCGCTATTAGGACCCTTATGGTCGTCTTGTTTAAAATTCTCATTGGTACTGGTTGATATCATAGTGAACACTTGTATGGAATATCATAAAAAAAAAGAAAATTTCTAGTGAGATCTAATGTAAATAATCATGTTCTAATGGCATAATATTGCCACCTAAAGGATGGTTTTAGTTATAGAAAATGTTACTCCACGAACTTGCTGTCAGCGCATTAGTTATACACACACATTTACTGTTAATTCCTTATTTGAACATTATTCCTAATTATTCATCAAATTTTAGGACCAATTTGTGGTCATGTAGGAGATGGCAACTTTCACTCACTGATGCTCATTGATCCTGACAATCCAGAAGAGATGGCAATTGCTAAAGGATTAACAGACAGAATGGCTGAGTATGTAACTAGTGTTTTATTCTAATTTTTATAATTTTCAATGTTATTGGAAAAAAATATCCACTGAATATTATTCTGATTGCTATATTGTTGCACAAACATTGAAAAAAGGGTGTTGTTTTATGCTTTTCTAAATATTTATGATAATTATTGAGGTGAAAAATCTAGCTAGGAGTCTAATTGGATTTAAATGAAGTCTTTCAACAATGCAATGAAAAATTTAAATGAACATTTTTAACACCTGCTATTCTGCATTTTGTGGACAACAGTATTCTTAAAACTCATTTGTAATGACTTTATGTATATGAAAATATTTATTTCAGACGAGCATTAGCACTGAATGGAACTTGTACTGGAGAACATGGAATTGGGTTGGGCAAACGTCACCTACTTTTGAAGGAAATAGGTGAAGAAGGAATTGAAGTAATGAAACAAATTAAAAAAGCACTTGATCCTACAAATATAATGAACCCAGGGAAGATATTCCTTGACTAAACAAGCTACATATTTTACACACAAAAAAACATCAATTTATCAATCAATGCATTGAATTAATGTAACATTATCTACATGCTACATAGTGAATCAAGGAATGATAATACACATGTACATTGCATTGCTGTGTGGTATACTCAATTTGTGTGGAAAACATTTCTAGACGCAAAAAAATTGTATTGCAGAGTGAAATATTATATATTGGAAAATAGACAGCCTACTACAACCATTATATTGTGATTGTGTACTTCATTGAAATAAGAAACTTAAGGGGATATGAAAGGTTACTATATGCTTTTACTAAACTTTGATTTTCTCTTACGATTTTTACAAATTACACTTTAATCATCAAAAATGGTATTGAATAACAAAATTCGCATAATCAACCGGTATCTGGAATAAATTGCGTCAAAATAATCGTTATTTATTGATTGAATCTGGAGGAGGGTAAGATGCAATAGGTGTGTTCATTTGATTCCTCTTCTGTAATTTGCACTTAAGGACAGTAATGGAACAGTAATAAAATTAATTTCTGGTTAAAAATTTAAAAAAAAAGTTAATATTAATATATCTTGCATCATATGATTCTGTTTCTAAAGATTTCTATTTATAAACACACAACAAACAGTGTATACATATATAGATTTTGCAATTACTACACAAAATATAGATTTAAAAAATCAAAACTGTTCAAAGGTCTTTGATTTTTTAGTATCTTGTATATGATGCTATTATATTTAAGCACACTAAAAAAAAGTTCCCTTTCTCAACATTAGCCCCCATAAAAATAATAAATTGTTTCTTGGCCTTTCCCGCCTGAAAATTTTTATTGCCTCCCCAGTAATAAAAAATTAACGGCCTGGCTGCAAACAAAACAGCCCCGTGTCAGAGGCCTGTCATTTGTTTGCTATGCATGCTAGATATTATACTTCATTGATTATACTATAGTATTTATGGTTGCTAGAATAAACTGTGGGCCGAAGATTATCAAGGACTGGTATGAATTTAAGATACTAGACCATGGCATGCTAGGACATTTGCTGTTGTGTTTCATGTGTATATGAAAGAATATTTGGACAATGGTGAGGATGTTAGTCTCGAGATGTTTGTGAACAGTGCACACAGATTTCATCAGTGGAAGTGGGTTCATTCATGGCCCAATAGTCAACTACAGGTAACTTGAAAAATGAAAGATTTCATGCGGAAGAAAAATAAAAAGTGAACCCCTCATCATTTTTCTAATAATATAAGGACGGAAAAATCAGCAAAATAAGAGATAAAAAATAAAATTGACCTCCCTCCTTATGAGTAGGAAAATAGGCAGGATGAGAAACATTTTTTTAATTTTATGGAGCCTTAAATAACATTGCTTTTGGTCCACCATGCAATCTTTCCATATAGAATTTTTTTTCAAAAATGCTAAAGTTAATTAAGTCCCATTACAGACCTTAAGAGGTCGAATATTGACCATGTTTTAAATCGTTTGTCATGGTAGCGAAATGTTATTTCTGTTATACAGTTCTTAATAAAATAAACCAATATTTGTATGTTTATGTACTTTAAAACTGCAACCTTTCTAATGTAAATAGTTACAATCAGCATTTACATTCAGTTTATTATCCAGGATTTAGATTGCTAATCTAGTAATAAATAAATTCATAGCTTTGTATAGTAACAAATGTTCATTGGTTCCAATTTGTTTTCTGCAATATTTCCATGTTTGATCACACCGTAAATTATACATTTATTCATAACTTACTAATATCATTTAATATAACAAAAATCACTAATAGCATCAGTATTTGTCATTAAAAGGAGTAACATTTGTTTTTCATTTACAAAATAAGTGGTCTGAAAGTTCATTTACTACTTGACATGAGATTGAAAAAATACCAAAATACCAAAATTAAGTGATGAATATTATTACGAGTTTCGAGTTTGAAGTTATTGCTTATTGTTATCAAAGTAAAATAAATTCTTAAATTTTATGTCCTATTACAATTTCTTTATAACAGCTGAGAGCATATTGGATGTTAGAATGATTAATAATAACTTTCAGCTAAGACGCTACCTGTATCCATCAAGACTTTTGATAGCTGTATCCATCAAGACTTTTGATATTTTCTAGTTCCTCTACATATGTTGCAAAAGAAAAAGGCTTTGTAAAAATTATATCAATATATACTGTCATCGAAGTGTCAATATAAACAACAAACACAAACATTCAACCTTCATCCATCCCCAGGATTATAATTTTACACATCTACTTTTTCGCAGCTTCCTTTTTGTCCTTTACAGACTTTTCATCTTTTGAATCCTTTAGGTCCTTGGCATCACCCTTTCCCTTTTCACTGTCTTTATCAGCTTCTTTTTTCTTGTCATCTTTTTTACCTTCATTCTTTTCAGCATCTCTGTTTTGAATCTTATTATTGATCAGATTGTGTAGAGCAATCGTGGATCTTATTAAAGCTGACAAATACAACACAAGATGTTGGTCATTTGTATTCACATACATGGCCTTCACAAAATATTGCAAGTTGATGTCTGGAAGGAGATTGAAGACATCTTGAAGCTGGTAGATGATAGTGTGGTTAATCGGGAGTTGACCTGTTGATACTTTTTGTAAATAACTGTGAATGTCATCAAGCTGAGAATGTAAACCCTTCAGCCCCTGAAGTTGGTTAGTAATCCTTTGAGAGAGAGACCCCACTGTGGTGTCCTTTATGTCCCTGTAAAATACAGCATTAACATAAGATTTTTTTTTAAACCTTTTTTCCCCCAGTTTTATGGGGTTAATTACATACATTTAAATATCACAGATAACATAACTAAATGAACTTGAATTCATAATGAAAAAAAATGCTAAAGAAATGAATGATATGTATAATAAATTGAAATAAAACAATTAACTAACCTCAATAGATGTTCCACACCCACTTCTTCAGCTTCTTCAGCACCAATTTCACTTGGAACGTGATCAAATGTTTTTGTGGTAGGCGTTCCATCCTGAAATAGTAAAATTGAATTTGTAAAAAGATAGAAGCTTTTAACACTCAATGTCTTGTTTATCACATTTCCTTTCTAGTGCTTTTATATACCACAAACACCACAAAAAAAAGAAAAAAAAAGAAAAGGAAAATTAACCAAAGGAGATTCTGATTCCAATAATTGTATGTTTAGCAGTCTTTAACCCTTTATTACCGGATGCGCCTTCTAAGACGCATACCTTCTGTGCCGCCATACGGGAAATGAAATCACAAAATAAAAACACAGACAAACAATGGTTTTGACAGTGTGACGCCCAAGACAAGAACTTTTTCTGGAGCTACGAAAAATGGTTATTTCTGTACATAAATTCACATGTGTATTCAGAATCTTATGCTTTCTTATTTTTAGCACATAGTAAGACTATTATGGTTTTATTTTTCTAAAATTTCTTCGTAACATCGAGCTTGTGAAGGTCTCGATTCAAAATGACAGCTTAGAGTTCACAATTATAAAGATGTAAAACATGCACCGTTTCGCAACATCAAATAAAACATATTTGACAATCTAGACTAAATGTTTAGCGGCGATAAAAAAAAGACTCAATGATGTATTCTGCACACAAATCCCTTATTATCATGGCTGTTATCTGGTATTTCTTTACCTTTATTTGCTAATGACGTCATTAAAAATTCAAACCTCATTTGTTCTCACCAGAGAGCGCGGACTTTCCCGATTCCAATGGTATATAATTTGTCAGGGTGAATATCGTAGAGATACGAGTATTGTGGGTCCGATTTACGCGTCTTAAATGGCTGTTAGATGCGTAATTAATTGTTCTCCCAATGGATAATCAAATAATAGTAATTTAATTCATATTTGCCACAAAATTTTCATCGGAATGTATTGTTTATGCTCTTTCAGTTCTCGCATATTATTATGGTGTCAAGGTCGCCATACTTTCTCTATGAAAAGATGCTTTGATTTCTTGTCCTTTATTGGCAGAATTGCGTAGTTAAATGCGCCTTCAAGGGCGCTGCTGGCGGCTAGGGTATGATTGCATTTCACATGAGCCGTCAATAAAGGGTTAATGCAGTACAAAATAACCAAACCAGTGACGCCATTTTTCTCCCTAAATTAAAAAAATATTGTACATACATCATGTACTTCTTCCACAGAAATATATGCTTCTGTAGGCAGCCCAAGATCTTTTGGTTTTGCATCTATGATCACCAGGACCTATGGATAGAATTGTACAAAATTAAAAGGTAATAAATATTATATCAACAACAAAATCATTTAGTTAAATTGAAATGGTAACAACAAAGTTCACTATAAAAAATGCAATAAAGTTTACATATTATTAAAAATGCTTTGCACTTAGATTTTCAAGCAGCATCTGAGATTCTCACTGAACTGTTTCATTAGAATTAACCTATCACTACACATTTAAGATGAATCAATATTATGGCAATGGGCTTAGTAATCTATACTTACTGAATTCGGACAATATTTTCTGAATAACTCATTGATTTTGACATCATTTTGGTGCAGCTTAGGCCCAGTGTGGTACCATCCAACAATTTTTTCTCTTGCTAAAAGGAATACCAATTTCAAGATACAAAGTAAAATTATGAAATAATTATAAATACAACACTTGACGATCATTTAAATTACAAAATAGTTGTAAAAGTAAAACGTTGCAGTAAAAGTTATCAACATAGATTGTATAGATTGAGCCTACATACCATTTACTTTTTTGAACATTGTTGCCATCTGTTCAAGATAATCATGGTCCAAAAACCATACAGCTTTATCCTTGTCATCCTCATCAAAAGGTACTAAAATAGATAGAATCATAATTTGATGCATTACACTTCATCAAATAGTGGCTTTGTCAAATAAAATAAAAAGACAGATTTGCGTGTCAGCACCTCAACATTCTTAGCAAGTTGTCACAGGTACATTTTAGTGATGTGACGATCTGCTGAAGTATGTCGATGTGGTTGCACGCACATCAATGGGATGGGTGTGCTCGTTTAAGGTTCATTTGTTCAGCCCTCCTCCAATAATAAAAGCTTTACGTGCTTAAAGAGATTTGATACTATGTCCGTATTTTTTCATGCCCCCCCCAGCACATTGTATGTTTTTTCCATGCCCCCCCCCCCGGTCCCATTATTAATTATTCTATCGCATAGTATACTATCAGTCAGAACCAGGATAAACTATCACACCATTACATCTTAGGGACACCACCTCCCCAGTGATAAAGCTATAGGAGAGATGGAAGCTTTATCTATATCAATAGATGACATCAAGTTGAGGCAGGAATACATAAATTCCTGGTTGAGGGTAAAGGGGAAAAATGAAGATTTAGCTGTTGAAGGTGGAACGATTTTGGAGCAAAAAGGAGGTCATATACATCAACTAGTCATTTGAAATGATGGAAGAACACCAGTAGATATGTGATCACAGGGAATTACTCTCATTTCACACTCCTCTAGCCAGTTTGGTGAGAGTAATCACAGGAGCACTAGCCCAATGCTATTAGTAGCCGGATATTCAAAAGGCACTGGCCAAATTCAAAGTTGCTGAAAAGGGGAGCGTCAAAGGTGGGACCTTGGAAGTGAGCGGCAAAGACGCAGTTGCAAGTGGCGTAGACATTAAGTATAGCTAGGGGGGTCTGGGGGCATGCTCCCCCAGATTTTTTTTCAAATGCATGTCTCTAGAAGCTCTCTGGTGCATTCTTTTTCTGAGAAAAGTAGTTTACTTTTTTTATTTTTGATGAAATGGAGGTATTTAGATAATGTTTTTCTTCTTTTTTATGGTTTTACATGTCAACTGTACATATTGATTATTCATTGTTTTCCCTGCATATCACTGTCTTAGCCTGAGTACCAGTTCTTCCATCAAAAAAATATAAATCATTACCAAAAAACATATATCAGATATTTTAAATTATTTTCTTATTACTGAGATGCATTTACTTCGACGCTGTTGTTGCAAAAAAAAAACATTCCTGGCGAACTGTATAGAGCTTCTTCTAAGCATTGGAAATGTGATGGTTGGTTTCAAAACATTGGAGAAATTGGGAATGGGGTAAACTGGAAATGGTTTCTTCACATTTTGGTGAAAAGATGATCGATATACGTGCATTTCTATGGAAATTATGGCAGTTTACTCTTGGCCACACACCTCTGATGAATGGAAAGATTTTATCCGCGCTACGCTCCAAAATATTGTAAGGATACAAGGGCTGTCATCTCACGAAATGTAAGTAAAAAGGGTTGAATCCAGGCTGTATGGCGGCTTAATTTTCAAGTGTTCTCGCCCAAAACGTGATAGATAAGACAATCTCCAAAGTGGTAGGTACACATTGAACCCCAGTCGCCAAATGAATAAAGCACTCGAATTTGCGAGTTGGTGAGTATTTTAGAGTAATTCTCTGCTGATCAGCATGCTAATAGTGTGAAATATGTATTTGGTATAATCAAACAAAAGTTCGATGCAATGGATTTTAGAGTTGCAGAGAATAAAAGGATCAAGCTGAGGCAGAAAGAGTGCAAGAGACAAAAGAAGGAAAGACAGGAGAAGGCTGCAAAGAAGGCGGCTGAGAAACATTGCATTGCTGATACTGCAATAAAATTGAAAGATTAAGCCATGTCATGCTTAATATGTAACTGATTGTATAAAGAAGAAAATCTTGCAGAATTAATGTTTTTATATATGTGTTTTAAAGTTAAATGATAAATGCTAGTAAACTGCTATCAGCTATACTAGTGTAATTCATGATATTCTTTGTCCCAATTCGCTACAAAAGCACGTAAATTTTTGGAATGTTAGTATTCAAAAGTTGCCCCCCCCCTAGCCTACATGTTATTTTTTTTTGCGCCCCCCTAGAGCACCATGATTTTTTTTCACGTCCCCGCAATTTCTTTTCACGCCCCCCTTCCTCTGTATTTTGTGACCACTCCCTTAATTATGTGCTTTAATAGTAGCCCTGTCAGTATTTGACATGTAGTCTACACAAATAATTACTGGCCCGAATAACAAGATTTTGTGAGGACACACCAAATTTACTAATAGCGACCGCTCAAGGGAGCTGTTATTACTAGGGATAGATTCGTGCAATTTCTGAGGCAAACATGGCTGCCAAAACAGTTTTGAAATTTCATTATTTACAATCGTTTTTCTCACCTATCTGGGCAAATGATGTGCAAATGATGCCATCAAAATGACTACTAATACGAACTTTCATCGTATCCTAAATAACATTACCCAATACATTTTGTATTACTATGAAATTGTTCAATTTCTTTTATATTTTTTGAATATGTTTCGGAAGACTGGGGGCAGCCATTTTGAATCAATACACTCTCCAGACAGAGTTTTGTTCCTGTTGTCAATCTAGAGAAATCTCTGGGTAGGAGATTGGAGGTCTCAGACCACTAAACAAATGCTCAAATGCTCTATTAACAATGTAATAACCAGCCCCCCTCTACCCTGCTTAGCTTTGAGTGTTGGCCAATAATCTTATTTTTCTTCAACAGAGTATTTCATTTCCAGATGCTGAGGAGAAAATTCATATGGGCATAACCACCTTCCCAGAGCTCTGGCAGCCATAGATGAGACCTACCCCTTGAAATCCCCTGTAGTCTAGCACTATTCTATTTGATACATGGCCGTCTTATAACTGACCATGTGCACTAACTATTCAAAAATATTTAAATAAAATAACTGGTTTGACACCTATTGGGTATAAGCTTAATTTTTTTTACCATATCTATAATCAGTAAATAATCGGAACCACGCCTACTTTTTAGTTGTATCAACTTTGATTTTTTTGCTCATTTTGTATTGATTTGGTGGTCTGAGACCTTGAAAGCATTTTTTTCCAAGATTTATAATATAGAGAATGACACGTCTTAAAATATCAACCAATCACTGACCATTTAAGATACCAGTACAGATTACTTGTAAATATTTCTTCTAATCACTGCACATAATTTGTCATCTGCACATAGACTGTCATCTTTAAGGCAATGCCTTTATCTGAATATATCGCATCATCATATGCTATAACGTGAGTCAGAGCGGTCGCTTATGAAGGCTTTGCCTTATCATTATATATTAAAATATAAAATAAATATCATATAAGTGCTATACCTGCAAAGCTATTTGAAACATCTAAGACGCCAGCTCTGTTAGAACCAAGCAAAACACCAACAACTCTCTTCACATTTCCTACTTTGCCCATACGATTGAAGTGATCTACCACACTCAACAACACCAAGGGGTGTACAACTACTTTAGAAACCTTGCTTGGTATAATGACCACATTTTCCTGGGGTTTGTTTTCTGGTTCTTTCACTTTTGCAGACATAATAAACAATTTTATAGCAATTTACCGGCGTGATTTGCAAATTTTTTTGACCGGATACGGAAACATTGTGAGTAAACTAGTCCGCCTATTCAGCAGAAAGGGCAGAAAAAGCAGAAAGGGACACCAATGTTTGGTCGGCTATTTAAAGACTATGCTCAGTATGCTTACTTGGTTACTTGGATACTTGGTTGATTATACCTCTTCGCCTATGGGCAGGGATCTCAATCTCTCTTAATAATTTTAAGTCTTTCTTTTAAAAGTCGAGGTGTTGGGTGCTGTAACAGTTTCTTCATCAAGGGCCATCAAGGCTATTCCAGGAATCAACTATACGATTCTTGAAGAAGAATTTGGCTACATCCGTCCTCACAAGTTGTTTTTGGAGCTTATGTGAGTGGCCTCTGAGTTGTTTTGAAGATCTTACAAAAAGGTTGTTAGGGTCTGTCCTGTACATACATGTACTGTTCATATATTTATACGTATCTATTAGGTCACCCCTATTTCTCCTCTCAGATAGAGGTTCTAATTTTACAGACTCGACACACAAGCTCAAACACCTGTCTTGAACCTTTTGTAATCTACTTATATCTCTTACAAACTATGGACACCATGCAGTAGAAGTGTACTCTAAAATTGGCCTTATGAGGGACTTATACAATATGAAAATTTTATCTTTAGTGAAACCACTGAAACATCTAAACATTGCTATTCTCTGATCAGCTTTACACACAACATAATTTACATGCTTGCTCGGTTTTAAATCATTAGAAGTTAGTACCCATAGATCTTTTTGATCACTAACCTCTTTTAAGTAGGTGCCATTTAAAGAGTAAACGAAAGTTATAGCTGAATGGACTCTTAATACTACACATTTTCGGCATTGAACCTTAATAACCAGGTCTTAGACCACTGAGACAGTGCATTGAGGTCCTTTTGTATTGAGGTACAATCAGACCTATCTTTCACTGGGCCGTACAGCTTAGTGTCATCAGCAAACATCTTGGCTGTGTTTTCAGCGGCTTGTGGTAGATCATTGACGTACAGTAAGAAGAGTACCAGACCCAAAATGGATCCCTGGGGGACTCCACTAATGACTGGAAGCCACCCCAATGCTCCATTTCTAAGTATCACACGCTGCCTTCTATCAGTTTGGAAGGAATGGATCCACTGATGGACGTACCTTACCCTTTATACCCACACTGCTATACTGCCATATATGCTCAGCGGCCGAACAAATGTGCTTGTATAGAAGCAATATGATGTGGTCAGTGTATTCCGAAAGATTCTTTCATTTGAACAGTGTATTAAAGTATCTAGAGGAATTTAGATACTGTGCAATAAGAGCTCAGTATAAACATATCAAAACACTTGACAGTGGGAAATGTAAACTGAATGATTTTCATCAGACATAACTTAGACGGGAGACGGTGCATGTAAGTACTCACCCATATCCCCAATGTTAAACAAGACATCTGCCATCAAAAATCCATGGTACGTCTGGAGAAAATCATTCAATTATGCAACATAACGTGTTTTAGTTAGCAATAGAGCATAGTATTTTTGAATGTGTAATAACTAATAAATGTGGTGAATATGAATATTATTTTCCTTATACATTTGTACTTGCATTGGAAAAGGCAGTGCTCATTGATGCTGGGGTTTACAGAACAAATATTATTTTGGCTGAGCATTATCTGTAAGGACTATGTAACAACACCCCATTGTGTTAAAGGGGATCAGATGCAATTGTGCCTAACCTTTGGAATTTGTAAAAAAAATAGTATAGATGAAATTCAATCCTTCTACTTTGAAATTATCAAATAAAATGTTTGAGTCACGTACATGGTTAACATTCAGAAACAGAATATAGTCAGTGTAAATTGTTAAAGTTGATGCAATGTGCACTAAAAGCAGCTCCAGGTTTATTTTTTAAATAATATGCAATAAAAAGATATCCATGTAATAGCAAAGAGTTTGAAGAAATAAATCTGCATGGAAAAAAGAGGTCTTTAGTAATAATATAAACCCATGGCTATTACAGGTTAAAAATATAAACATTGTAAAATTAAGCAAGATTTTTGTGTTGAAAATTACTTAGACAATATCAATTCTATGGAAAATCATTCTACTGTTACTACAGTACTGACACCTTCAGAAGGATACAGAAGAAAAATTTTGAGTATTACGCTATGATTACTTACGTTTTTTCCCCAATTCTTCTCATTGTTGCAAATATTACGAACGTAAAAAGATTTTGTAGCTTCCGCAAATTACGGCTTTCTTCATAACTCACCTGAAGTTACGTTTATTCCGATTGTTCCCCTTATATTACGCATTTTACAGAGGTTTCGGTAAATAGAATATTTCTAAAAAATTTAATAGATTTTCATTTCATAGGGTGTCTGCACTTCCGGTGCTATCGTTGTGGCTGAAATAAACGAGTACGCTCGAACAAATCTGAATATGGAAAGATATGGATGCCATTGTGCGGAATTGTTAGAAATTATTCTGATTATTACGGTTTTTCTATTTATTTCAATAATCGTAAGTATCATAGTTTCGGTGATTGAGCAGTTCCAAGAAAACCGTGATAGCCGTAACTTTGTTTCAAACTGTTATGAATTATTACGTTTTCCTATGCCAATTCCTCTAATTTCGTTTCGATTCTGTGTCCTTCGGACGATATCAGTACTGTAAATTGAGAATTAGTGCTCACAAATTATTTGTTGGAAGAGGAAGTTATATGGGTCTTATATTAGGCCACCTCTTGACCATAATGAGAGAATTTGCTCTATTATATGAATAGCAACGCACATATTGAGGATGAATTCCACACCATTATAATTTGATGAAAAACGACAAAAGATATTTTTAACTTGTTGTAAATGATGGAACCAACATAATGGTAGTTTTATACATATAATAAATATCAAACATGAAAAATATGAGTATTATTTTCCATAAACTTCCAATGGAAAAGACATCATTCTATCATTCCGTGCAAAAATCACCGCCAATAACCCACGCTGATTGGTCAATCTCCGTGCTCAATTTTGCGATGGAAAACACGCTCCCAAAAAACACCACGGCGCTAGTCTAATCTCCTCACAATATCAATACAGCCGCTGACGACAGCAAGGCGCGTAGCGTGTACGGAGCGCAACAGTTTAGACTAATGCCTCCGCGTGCTCAAAACTGTAGGAATTGACGTCTCTGCACGCTCAAAACAAACGAAATTGACTTGAATGTTGAATGTTATAATATGATTTATTTTAAAATAAAATCATGAAAATGGATTTTAGTCATGATAGAATGGTGATTGACCACTCGATTGACACTCCAATCTCGTGGTCAATTCCTACAATTATTGATCCTGGATTTTAAAGAGACATGCACAGGTGAATTTCATCTCATTTCAACCTTTATCCCACTTAAATAGTGTTTGCTGAGGAATTTGAAAACATTGTTACGGTCCAGTGCTATGTGCTGTGTACTATAGTGTTTCTATATTTGGCAACTGGGGAATTCCCCAATACTGTAATGTGTTGTTATTGTACATTTATGTTTTATTGTGGTATAGATGATTCTAGATTATGTGAGAATTATTATAGTTAAGAATTTTGTAGAATGTTCATTTTCCAGGTAATTCTCTGAACCTATATAAATAGTGGGTTTTGTCATTTGTGGCAGTCAAAGTTGTCAGTCATAAAGTTAAATTAGTCAAAGTTGTCAGTCCTAAAATTAAATTTAGTCAAAGTTGTCAGTCATAAAGTTAAATTAGTCAAAGTTGTCAGTCATAAAGTTAAATTAGTCAAAGTTGTCAGTCATAAAGTTAAATTAGTCAAAGTTTTCAGTCATAAAGTTAATTCAGTTTAAGTTCCAATTAAAGCTGTTCATTTTTAATAGACACTTGTGGATTACATTCTATTCAAATTGTGAAACATATAATATTGAGTTGTGGACATTTTTTAATAAACGTTATAAATTACACCATTGTATCTCGTTTCGTATCAACATACATTTTATCTATGCGCAGTATTTCCATTTCTTCATAATCAATTAATTCTCTGATTTGCTCTCATGAAATGTACCCAACAATCTGTTTACTAAACACTGACTCCTTAACAGCCTTAATAGATATTTCTGAGCACCTAATTTTGGCTGTCGGCGCACGGTTGATAGAGGATGCAAGCTCATACAGTGGTCTTCTTTTTGCAGGGGAGATATGAAAGTGACAATCAATATGCCAGTGCACCTATTTATGGGTATTGGTATTTTATCAAAACGCATACTAATGATTGTAAAATCATAAGTTATTAGGAGCAACATTTCAAATGTATAAAAAAACATCATTATTAATGCAATCTATCTAAGGAGGCATTTGCTGTGCATGTACCTTTAAAGAACACATATATCTTTGACTGTGGATATTCTTTAAGTGCTTGTTAAGCACACTTCAGTGTGTTTATTGATAAGTAAATATAAAGGTCAATTGGTGTTATGAAGCAAATCCGTTATTGTAGTTCACTATACTACAGATTCTCACCACATGCAAGAAAATAAAGACGATTCTGTGATCAAAATAATTAATAGATTACGAAGCCCTATACAACTTATGGTGTCCAGCAAAGTTGTCCTACATTATATTATAATTGGACCTTTTCCTCTTCTCAAAATCCTACGTCTGACCCCGAAGCTACATACAGTACATGGCCTCTTATCAGATTGCCTAAATAATCTGTTAGATTAACTATAGATTAGAAATGTGCTGCCCACTCTATCTCCCTCCAACAGATCCCGCATCACACTAGTGATGCAATAACATACGATTCACAATACATGAGCAACGATACAATATCACATTATATTGTGTAGAGATGTGAAAATAAATTCAAGCTTCGAAGCTTTGGTGTAAGAGTAAGAGAGGTGTAAGAGAATCTACCATGCGTGCACTTCATGGGAGTTGTTCCATTCAAGTTTAGAAAAAGCAAAACAAGTTTTAGAAAGAAATCAATAGCCACCAAACTTCTATGATCCAATAATTAAAGACACTCTAAATAAAATCATCGAAGAACAACAATCACAACTTCAAAGGAAAGATAATTCTAATGTAGAAGACAATAACCAAACCAGGAAAATTCCTCTCCTCATACAGTATAGAGGCACTGAGGAATATGTTAGTGCCCTGCATCGTACCAATGCGCCTTGTAGAATAATAATGACTCTCAGGCAATTAAAAACAACCATGCCATCCCTCAAACCACCTGTTGAGAAAATGATGAGAAGCGGAGTGGTATACAAAATAACATGTCCTTGCTGTGAAGCGAGATATATCGGACAGACTAGCCAACATCTCTACTCCTGCTTCCAAGAGCATTCCAGGAATACAGGTCCGATGAAGAGCCATTTGGCGCAGTGCAACACCACACTCACAGAAGAACATGTGGAGATCCTGAAAAGCACTTCACGGTGGGAAGCACATCTACTGACTCTGGAGGCAGTGTACATTGAAGAAATTAAACCCATGATCAACACCAAGGAGGAATACAAGAGTAGGACCCTGACCATCAAGATTTACATAATGTCAGCACCTGCTGATCTCTTAATCCTTAATCATTGTGTTGTAATGTTTTGATTCATGTTCTGTATTATATTTATGTAATATTGAAAACAGTACTCTTTTGTAATTTAAGTTGGTCCATTTTGCATTATATTCTGAAGATGACCGCAAGGTTGAAGATCATTCGATTATGCAACCTAACGTGACCTTATATACCATGAATTGCTAATGGCAGAGGTACTGTTTCACATTGGCGAGATAGGTGGCTTCTTATGTGCACCGTGAAGTTATGTCTAATGAAAATCATGTGTCTTGGCATTACAGTGCACTTCCCTTTTTGGAGGGGTATTCAAATTACTACGGATATTCTAAAACCCAAGCACTGATTGGGTTGGTTAAGACTATACACACGGGGTCTGTAGGCCATGAACTCAAGTCAGAATTCAGCCAAAAATTCAGCCAAATGGTATGACCCAGTTTTGCGTAAGGTTTTGAACGAATGACTTACATCACGTTCAGATAACTATGTCACACGTATGTTGATAAACGTGGTCACTGCACCTACTCTACTCAATCATGGATAACTTTCATATCATGACATCGGCCAGGGAGAACGTATTAACACAATAAAAATGGTGACATACGCTGTTATTTTGACACTTTTATGTCTTTGACGATCAAGAGTAGTGGCTCAATGAGGATCCTAGCTAAAGGCGGAAAAACGTACTATGCACTGGTTATTCCTAGTGATAATTATTCGTACTTGCCATTCACATCAATGGCAAACGGCCACATTTCCCTTGAATAGGTCCACAAAAAATAAATATGAATCGAGGAATCTGTTACACCTTGGATGTACTCAATCATATGCACACATGGGTATTTTGAATTCTATGAAAGTGAAAGTTTTTTAAAGATTAAAGTTAGAAATATTGTGGACAAAAGTCTATTATTTATTTTAAAAGTTCCCTGTCTTGGATTCACAACAGCTCATGTTCAAAACCGCTTTCACTCAAAAATGTTGTAAGTAAAAATCTATTATATGTAAAATCCAATTCAGTTGTAAATTTTTATGTAGGTGTATGCATTTCTTTGAAGAATTACAAAGTTTTATAAGGTCTGCAATCTTGTTAAATATTGAACTATTCCCGTGTTGATATTTGTGGACAGATCACCGGATTTCAAGTGGCGATGTCTAGTGGGGTAAATGGTAGCTAACATCCTCATACCTGTTATCGAAGCAGAGAAATTGTAGGATTTGAGCACGGTCGAGATTGGAGTGTCAGTCGTAAAATTTAACATGCCGATGCTTAATTCGTACGAATGAAGATATAATATAAGGGGCTTGCCTTAAGCAAGTGCTTATGTATACATATTGTGCTGTTTATATTAAAGGAACTTTCAGAATTCACAAAACACATCATATTGTTTCTTAGTTAAGCATACTTGTTTGGCCACTGAGCATAGCCTTTAACTGATTGATCCTGTCATTGGCGTCGATGTCTGCTTTTTACGGTCCTCTGCTTTTTCTGCTGAATAGGCTTGTCCCTAGAACTACTTTCATGGGTTAATACGCACAATACATATTACAATATTAATATTGCAATGGAAATGCAAACAAATAATTATAAATGTAAACACAATAAACTATATGTGTAACTAATACACACATTTTGCATAATATAAATGTCATTCAAATTGTGCACTTTTTGTTGTTAGTGTACGTATACAAAGTTTATTTTGGAAGACCTAAGGCTTAAGGGTTGCTTACCTACTTACTTAATTGACATTTTTTGTTTTAAGATTTTACATTATTATTAAAATGTAATAGAGTGTCATCACATTTTCAGTGGTCCCATTGTTTCATAGCAACCAAATATGCAAAATTGTTACAAAAGTGGGAAAGTTCCCCGCGGCGAGTCTGCAGAACAAGATGAGAGATTAACCACAAAGCACATACAAACATTAAGCTTTCTTCAAGAAATAGTGAATGAAAATAAGGAATTGAAGGCTAAAATTGCAAATCTTGAGGTATACATTTCCTGTGTGTTCCTTATAATACATCTTTTTCCACAATTACATATTCATAAACAAGTGCAATAACTTATTGTACTTGTTTATGAATATGTAATTGTGGAAAAAGATGTATTCTATAGATACCCCAAGGCTCGGATAGGGCACTGTCACAGTGTCAGTTGTTTCATTGCATTGCCAATGCAGATTAGATCAAAATGATGTTTTAAATAGGGAGTGACGTCATAAGGTCAGAGGTGACATTGTATAAGATGCATATTGCGATCGATATTTACATACAGTATATAAAATTCGCCAACAAAAAGAGGCAAATACTAGTAACTTTGTTAATCATCATTTGGTAAATGCGCGCCAGCAAACCGACACGCACTGGCAAACAGAGACATCATGAATTTTGTAGGTGTCGGTTTGAAATCGCATGTCAGTTTGCTGGCGTGTACATCTATTTATAAATTTACCATAAATCTACAATTAACGGGCAGGCGGCTTTTGCCGTACTTCTATTGGAGGGGGAGGCGTTTATTAGAGGTGGACGCTTAGTGGAGGTAGGTGGGTAATAGCAAAGTTAACACATAGCATTCTTGTTTCAAATGATGCATGACTTTTAAGAGCTATGCACAATGCAGCCTCATTATAATGCATTATGATATTGAAACAGACTTGTACATTGATCATTAAATGCTTTTAGTAGAGGTAGAGGGGGGCGTTTATTAAAAGGTAGGCTGATATTAGAGGTAGACCATTATTAGAAGATTTATGGTAAGTCACCTCTTGGACGATAGATGTAAGAATTTACAGTTAAGAGAACAAATTGATTTTGCATTCTAAAGCACTTGAAAAGCTTGTGTAAATCAAGGTAAAAATCAAAGCTGTTAAACGGCAGATACTCCATGAGCAGCATACTTTGTTCTACTTATGTAACCATAGATGAATCATAGGAATGAAGCATGGTTTAAAAGTTAAGTCGAATTTGATGGGATTGAGTGAGGAGACTTGAGTTATCAGAACCTCGAGTTATCCAGAAATTGTTACTGTACTACAGCCACCAATCAGGCTAAGGGTTGGTGTTTTATTTTGATGTCGATGTTTACAATATTAATTATATCTTTTCAGGGTTCATGCAAATAGCCATCATATGCAACTAATTTTCTATGATAACTCAAATTAACAATTGATAACCAACCACTATCACATATTTTTTACCTTTTTGCATTTTAAGCCGCAATTTTAAATATTCATGGCTTGTAGCTGTCAAACCTCCATCTTCTGCGACAAGTTGTTCCGCGTAATGTAAACAAAATTTAACCACAGAGTGCTTGAGTTGTGTTCAAGCTGGTGGTTCAGACCCCATTTCAAATATTGATCTGTGCGAGCAGGCATGAGTTCACTACACAGTAGTCTTCAATCCTCAATATATACAATACAATATGGAGATACAATCAAAATGTGCATATGATCATTGATATAAAGACCCATGTGATGCTGATCAGGGGTACATATATTGTCTACAGGCAACTTGATCGGTGTAAAGCGTAATGTATCACACTAATGGTAGAAAGGTCACAGGTTCAATTCCTCACCATCCCATTGATGAGTGTTGAACAAATTCATCATTCATTTTGTTACCGAGGAATACCAACTGGTTAAAACCAACTTTTTAAAAACTAGATTTTTACTCTTACTTACACACACTACATGTATCTACAATATTATCCTTAATCTATGAGTTGCACAGTCCAATCGCAATATATTTTATCATCCAATCTAACTGATAGAAAGTCTCTTGGATATACTATCTCCTGTTGTAAACTGTATGATATAACTAATTTGATAATGTCATTGTAAAATATTGTATTTGAAAATTTAGCACTGGCACAGTGTAGGTTTCAAGTTTTTGGAGCTAATTATAGAATTGATGACAAAAATTGTTAATTTTCAATGTTGTTTTATGTTACAAAATATGTTTTACCTTGCAGGCTTAAACATTTATAAGTGAACAAAATTAAAACATTCTCTTGTATCAATTATTGATCTCAATTAATCAACGCTTGTTAAAGATGTTATTCAATCTCATTCAATTAAATCATCCTCCAAATCAGGTTGAATTCTGCAAATGTAAAGAGTTACATGAACTGGCTGAAAATGCTCAAGAAAGGATCAAGAAGATACAGCAGGAGTACCTGGATCGGGCTGATGAAATGAGACAAACACTGACTGATAAGTATAATGAGGAGGTAAACAGAAAGTGCTATTGATAATTAGATTTACCATTTTACTTATCGCAAATATTGCAGTTCTTTTGTCTATTATAAACTGGACATGTACTATTCATCATAAATGATGACTTTTCTTCTAACACAAAGTTTTTGATTATGTGTGTGTGTGTGTGTTTGATTTTCAATGTACATGTATTTGATTTCTAAGGGATTTCTAATAATTGTGAAATTGACACATTTTAACTGCTTTGATATGTACTACAACAACTACATGTGTGTACATCCCTATGGCTAGAGAATGTCAAGAACTCCATGAAAAAAAGCATGTATGTAAAAATTATACCTGCTTATTGCAATGGTACAAGATTTTATTGTAGTCACAATGCCATCAGCATTGTTTGTAATTGTATATGATATGCACAACCATCTGTGGTAAAAGTGAGTGTGAGTTGCATTATGTCCTTGCTTGTAACATCTTAGGAATTCTTTCTTGCTGCATTTGTTGTCTTGATTGATTTTATTTGGTTGATGGAATTGCTCAGCTAAATAATTAATCGTTAGGAAGAATCCTGAAACCAAACTCAGTACTATTTTCACTCTTCTTTGAATAGTCTACTAGAGCTGATAGATCAACACGTATGTTTTAGGTTATTTTTTATTAACATAGAATGTTACAGTAACACGTTAGAATGTTAACAAGTTGAAAATGTTCGAAAGGGCTTTTTCTTGGACATGTCATTGGATTTTAATGTTTGAGTCATGATTTCATCAAGGATATGCATTCAGAGTCATGTTAAATACAAACATACAATTGTGTTATTTGGCTATTAGACACTAATGTTGGCATGATTTTATCTTGCATTTTGAAGTGTCATGCAATAATTAAATTGATAGAAGATTATTTACATTGGCTATTTAATAAATTATTAAACAACATTTTATTTTTAAGGAGATAGGTGCAAATTATAGTATTGCACGTAGGGCTTAAGATATCACATTTCATCATTAAATTATGTTGAAAGGTTGAGTTCATGCTTAGGGCATGGTTTCTTGATTGTCATTCCTCTAATAATTAAAAGTCTATTGTTCAGAGGTACAGGGTATTACTTTGAATAATAGATTGAACTAAACAAATCTGTTATTAAACAAAATTTGCTGTTTTTTTTTATATTTTTGTTGTGGATGGTTGATGAAAGCTTACTGATTACTTTTATCTTTCAGCAATATTGAGGATGGGGTCACTTTATCATCTTGTGAAGCAGGCACAAGTCAGTTGACCAAATTTAACTGTTTTATATTAATTCATTTTAAACTTCTTTTATGTTCTAAATTTGTTTCAGTGTCCACAAAAATTGTTCAGTTTATTAGTTGTTATATTGGAAGCATGAATGCACAGGAAAATATTTGTAATTTATTTTGTAATAGTAAGATTATGTTGTAAATTATAAGTTTTCCTCCATTAAAGTTTCATTATTTTCTTGGAAGCACTAATTTCCGATAATGTTCTACAAGTTAGGACACTAAGGTTATTGGCTTCTGGCTTCATCTTCACCATCAGTCTCACATTAGTATATGGTAGTTGTAATAAAATTATAGGACTATTGTTTCATAGGTCAAGGGAGTCGGAGTCCTTATTGACTGCCAGAAGGCATTGAAAACTAGCAAATGAGTTTTGTGCAAAGCTCCAATCAATCTACTATCACAACCTGTCAATTGTAAAATCTTCTGGCATAAGTAAATTGCTATATTGCATCTACTCCATTTGATGAAAAATGAAAACCCTCAATTAGATGATTAAGGAAAATTAGAACAAGGCAAGGAATTTAATAATTTTCAACAGCTAGACAATGAAAAGAAAACATAATAAATCAGAGAAAATGTCAACATGAAAATAAATAATAAAGTTTTTTTTAAACCCATATTGGAAATCCTTAACATCTTGTGTAAATATCAATTTTGTCATTGCACATATTATCTTATCACTGTATATCATCGTTATGTTATTATAAGCAGAGACTTTCTACTCTTTCATTTTCTTATTCACAAGTAGGTACATTTATTATTATTATGAATGTGACTTTTTTTTAATACTTTTTGACATTTTCCCCTTTAAATACTTTTCTAATTTATTAGTAAATTGAGCAACATGCTTATTATTTCAAACTTTATATCTATATATAGGGGGCTCCCATTCATCACCAAGGGAGTGTGAAAAAAACTGGCATGTGGTCTGAAAAAACCATCTTCATTTTTCGGGTGGGGGGCTTGAAAATCTGGGGTGGCTCTGAAAATTGGTAATATTTTTTCTATAGTGTGTGGGTGGGATTGAAATTTTCTACATATTTAGGTGGAGGTTGAGAGGTTGGGGGCTGAAAACTGTACCACATATGGTATTTTGATACTCCACTGGCCCCTTATATGAATACATGAATTTAATTTGATTAAAGAAGAGAGTTTTTAATGGGTCATTTTTATCATTTCAAAATATTATAAATATAATATATGGACCATTTTAAAAAGAATTACATGTATAGTGGTGGTTGTAATATGAGTATTTTACTTGCATAACGCTAGGGCATTATACATGTATGTACATGTACATGTGTACGAGAAATAAAGTTAGACTGATCAATTTATTTATATCCTTTGTAATTATCTTGTGTTTATTTTAAGAGTAATGTACATCAAAGTTGTTATGTTGTTAATGGTGTTTTGTAGATTATGAAAAGGGTTGAAGAAAAAGTAGAAGCAGAGCAAAAGTTTCTCAATGAAAAAGAAGAGGTATGATTTTAATTGAGAAAAAATCTGATTTGGATTTATTTATCTTTAAATTATCAACTGTATTTATTTACTTTAATATGAAATAAATGTAATTGACACTCAGTCCAAAAGTTGTTGTATGATGTATGCTTGACATACATACATACATACATACATACATACATACATACATACATACATACATACATACATACATACATACATACATACATACATACATACATACATACATACATACATACATACATACATACATACATACATACATACATACATACATACATACATACATACATACATACATACATACATACATACATTATAGTACACACACACACATACATACACACACACACACACACACACACACACACACACACACACACACACACACACACACACACACACACACACACACACACACACACACACACACACACACATACACACACACACATACATACATACATACATAGTCATATGGTGGGCCATGCGTAAGCTAGGCGTGGAAGAGTAAGAGTGGCTTGTTAAGCTTGTCCAGTCAATGTATGCCAATGTACGTAGTATTGTTCGTGTCGGTGATGGATACAGTGAAGAATTTCGTGTTATTGTAGGAGTGCATCAAGGTTCAGTCCTTAGTCCTCTGCTTTTCATCATGGTCCTAGAAGCCCTGTCTCATGAGTTCCGCACTGGGTCCCCTTGCGAACTACTGTACACTAATGACCTCGTCATTATGGCCAACTCTGTTGAAGAGTTATCAGAAAAGGTGCACACCTGAAAGATGGGGATGGAAGCGAAGGGACTGTGTGTTAATATGGGTAAAACCAAATGTCTGGTCTCTGGGTCACACCTAGACAAATTGCTCAAAAGTGGAGAATACCCATGTGCTGTATGCCTGCAGGGGTAGTGAGAAACTCCATCTACTGTGGCAAATGTCTATGCTGGGTGCACAAACGGTGTAGTGGAATTGAGGGTGTTCTCAAACCTGATCCGGACTACATATGCCCACGATGCAAAGGTACCGCCAGGGCAATCGATGGCAGGCCAATAAAGGAGATCCCAGTTGGCGAACACATGTTAGAGGTTGTGACAGAGTTTTGTTACTTAGGTGACATGTTGTCCAGTGGTGGAGGCTGTGATTTAGCTGCAACTGTCAGATGCAAAACTGCATGGGGCAAATTCCGTGAGCTACTGCCAGTCCTCACCAACAGGCACATTCCTTTATCTTCGAGAGGTAGAGTGTATTCCACCTGTGTACGAAGTGCTATGCTTCATGGGTCTGAGACATGGGCAGCATCCTCTAGTACTATAAACCGCCTGAGGAGAAATGACAGCTATGATCCGCTGGATGTGTGGTGTGAAGCCTAATGATGATACCAGTCCAGAGAGCCTTTTGGAGAAACTGAGTATTACAGATATTGATAGTGCTTCGTAAAGGGAGACTGAGATGGCAAGGCCATGTTGAGCGCAGTTCTGGCTGGATTAGCCAAGTAAGAAAGCTTGAGATAGAAGGAAGAAAAAAGGAAAGGGAAGACCGAAACAGACTTGGGATGCAGTCTTGCAGAAAGATCGTGCAAGTTTGGGCATGAGTTTGGTAGATCCAAATGACCGAAAGGCTTGGAGGGGACGGTTGAGATCCAGACTGGGCAGCCAGGCCACACCCTCTGAATGAGGAATAATTAGGGCCTGTTTAAAATAAATTTAGGATTTGATATATATGTGTGTGTGTGTGTGTGCGTGTGTGCGTGTGTGCGTGTGCGCGTGTGTTTTCTATGGTATACATAATGGCTTGTTCAAAATTTCAGCTTCAAAAGATCATCGATAGGCTTTTGAAAGAAAATAAAGACTTAAATGCACAATTTGGACAACAGAAAGAACTCGATGATGAACTAATGGTAATAAAAATTGTATATTAGAAATATATAACAGAGTGATTGAGTTTAAAATTTGTGTGCCATATATATGTGCATATTATAATTGTTTGAATAAACTGGTTTAAAAATCACTGTAACTTTGATTTGCTGTCAACATTTCTTAGAATCTTCAAAAAGAAAATGGATCATTGAAATTGGAAATTGAAAAGTTGAATAAAAACCAAGGCATTCTTCAGCAAGAAAACAGCAATCAATTACTTGAAATCCAACGATTGCAGTGTGTTGAAGATCGAAATGAACGATTAGTTGATGAACTATCTGAAGCAAATCAAAGGGTAAGAACAAATGCACTCTATGAAAATTTGAGCTTAAGATGAATTTAGCATATTATGTTTAAGAACATGTTTATTAATCATACTTTTATGTATGTATACAAGCACCACACACAGTAGTATTATGCTAAATGTGTGAGGTACTACACATTTTTGGTTTCGATAAATTATTTAATCTTTAGATTAAAGAGCTGGAGTTTAGACTGGCACGCCAGGAGCGAGATGCAGGTGCTGTTGGTGCTGCAGAGCAGGAGGACCTCATGACGGCAATCAGGGTGAAACTGCAGAATCTGCACAAGGAGAAGGCCATCTGGGGAGAAAAGGAGACAGTCTACCAGAACACTCAAGAGGATCTGAAAGCAGAGGTGTCCAAACTAAGGAAGGCGTTGGCCGACTCGGAGAGGATGCGTGGGGAGATGCATGAGCAACTTGATGAGCTCATCCGTGAGCTAAATTTGTTAAGAAACAGACAGTCCAGTATGTCAGACAGTCAGACTTTCAAGGAGTTTATCAAGGTGAAAAGGGAGCTGGCAATGGTAAAGGAAGAAAATGAAGAACTGAGGACTAGATTGAAGGGGAAAAAAGGTGTAGTGCTTCCGAAGATGCTGGAAGGAGGAGATGCTAATGGGAAGTTAGTTAGTAGTCCTCAAAATAAGAAAGATGTGTTGATGTTAAAATCTAAATAAAAATCTCATTTCCTTATATTCCAATGGGTACACTGAATTAATAAGGATGATTCTGTTCTCTGCAGCACAAGAATGAGGAAGACAACAGGTTGACTGGAATACTCCTAGGGGTACTAGGGGAATCAGAGTGAAACAGTGGAACAAAATGTGATAATATTATTGTCACAACACTTATTCAAAATCTTTATTTCATTATACTAGATTTCTGTATAGAATTATGATTTTTCTATTTCATTTCTATGTAGTTTGAAATCCAAACTGATGTAGTAAAGGTATGTAATATTTTGTACCATTAGTCAATGAATGCACCAATCTTCTAAGTAGCAATTTTAATGATTGAAATCTATAATCTGAAATGACCTAATTATACCCTATATATATAAAGTTGATTTCTTCAATTTAGTAGCTTTATAAAGTTAGTAAGCAGAATGTTTCTTCATATAATATATAGTTATTTGTATTGTTCTAATTATTCTAATTAGCTTTTGAAATGTTGATGTTGATATGTTTTTAAAATGACATGAATATGTTGGCTAAAATGATGTCTTAGTATGTGCATGAGAAAATATATGATATGTGTATGTATGCATGTTGCTAAATTGTTTCCTATTATATGATTTTACAGAAAAGATGCTTATGGATCATATGAAAGGTAAAGAAACCATCTCTGTTTGATTGTTATTAAATTAAGGCGTTGTGCGTTTTGTTAGTATTAATTTGTTTCTTTTAAAGTACACTGGAAACAAGAACTTGAAGCCTGTGTAGATTACTATACATAACAGTCAACTCTCCCAAATCACATCCTAGCAAAATTGAAAGCATAAAACAAATTCATGCAGTATTGTATGCGGCGTATCGCCATCCATACAAAGCACAGTCCCCATTGGTATATGATTTAGATCACCCGAGAACCCTCGTTTCTTTTCTGGCTGTCTGCATGGGCTAATTGTCCAGCGCTTGTTGGCGTCCTCCCCACCCACTAAATGAGTCCCTCGTCATCAAGCGCCCATGAATACATTGGCGGATCAGTGTGGCAACGGGTCCCTGCAGCGCCCGCTAAGACACGAATAATGTTGATGAATTACGTAATTATTGTACGCTGGCAAGGGCTCGGCTAATCTGTCTGGCCTAACCAAATTAACTCTGCCCGCTTGATGACAATTAAAAATGAGGGATGAGTGGCACACTGACAACAACGATGGCCTCTCATTTGTCAAAAATCGCTATAAATTCTCGCCCTGCTAATTATGCTTTATGACTGCTGACGAAGGGGCTGCCAATGATTGGATTACGCCCCAAGATGTATATTTGTGGGTGTGGGCTAGCAGTCATGCGGCCAGCAATGGCAGAGATATGAGTAATCTGCGGGTTTTGCGAGTCCAGTGGGAGGAGGGAGATTGATTGTAGATTGATTATTCAATGGCCAATCTTGTGTTTTGGGTGATGAATATATTCATATACATGTTGTAGTATCTTTTGTCTAAACTGTGAAAAAAAAAGCTTGTTTTGATTTTTGATATGCAGGTTAATATAATCTTTATATCAACATAAACAGCACAATTGAGAGCATTGAACAATGAACATTGTTATATAGGTTTTTATGTACCAGTATATACAATGAAGTCATTTCAATACGACTTGAATGTGTGTATTTTTTTTAAAGTTGTGATTGGATTATGTCTACACGTCAAATTTCAGCAGTTGGTTGAAATAGAATACCGGGTACCAATTACAGATTCTAAAGAAAGCTGGAAGTACAATGATTCATTTTCTTAGTTGTCATAGCCATTTTTTAATGATCTCAATAATTTAAAGTTTAAAAGTTGCTCATGATAATATAATTTGGACGTTTGCTACATTTTAATAGAACTTTTTAAGGTATTACTTTAATATACTTGTCAAAATGATTCCATCAATATCTATCACAACAGTTGGGTAGAATTACCTAAAAATGAAGTCTTATGCAGTACACATCTGCCTTGAAATGTCCACAAATTTACATATAATATCATCTGGCTATTGCCTCATAAGCCGAAAAATTTGTCATTACATTGAAGATGCACATGTGTAATTTTACAATGGTATTTATATTGTGCAATTTATTCATCACCCAAGCTTGGTATTGGGATATCATTTCTTCACAATGTGATATGTGCTATTTATTTATGATGCGGAATTTGGTAATTTATAGTGATTAATGAACCATACCATATCATATGAAAAACATATTTTCTCTTTTATTAATAACGATTGTGATCACTAGTCATTTCATAGCACATGTAAAATAGAAATACGTTGCCACTTTTAATGGGTCATCAAACTTAAGCAGGTTATTAGCTGCATAATCACCCTAAGATACCATTACAGGAATTACTGGTACCATTGCCAAGTTTAGTTAGGTATCACAGAAAATTATTTAACAACATCATACATGTATAATAGAATATTAAATGTGGTATAGAAGCCAATGTTAACTCCTTAAGTTTTAGGTTCCATCTGTCAGGTACGGTGATGATTTTCATCTATTGTTCATCTATTGTTCCGTAGAATGTGTGAAGTGTTTGTTCTCAGTATACTCAAAAACAATCAATGGAAGAAAATTATATTTTGCGTTACTCACTTCAAGACAGATATGACTTATTGTGCTTCTGTCTTTACAAATGAATGGAAATGAGTACAAGGCAAATCAAAAATAGAAAAGGAATGATAAATTGCATTCACCATGAATTATGTTGTGGGCCTGAAAACTGCGGACAACAAATGCGAGTGTTAATGAGAGTTTTCAGTTGGCTGTTTCTATTGTGTCACAGGCACAATTAATCAGTTGCACATCTGACATGCACAGTCACACAGGCGCACATTATTAATGGATTAGAAAGGTTGCTGACAAATCTTCATTTGGGGTTCAGGACGTTTGAGAATCATAGAGGAATGCAGTGAGCAGAAGAATGTTGCCTAATCCATCTGCAGTGTAGCTGACACAAAAGGTGGCTACAATTCCCTGTGTTAATTGAACTTGAGCCACCCGGACGTTGCATGGATGTAAGCAATGGCACATTTGTTCCAATTTACTATTCTAATCTGTAAAAGAAAATGGATGGAAGAAAAAGCAGCAGGCCTTATAAGGTGTTAAGTCTGCCGCTGCTCCAGATTGGATTTTTCTATAAGAAGTCTGCATTTCGGCACATTGTGTAATTGTGGAGTACATGATGACTGAATATCACCATTCATTTTTGTTTGTATGGCATTTGGAAGTGAATGTGTGTCCTAGATCATGAGACCACTAAATGAAATGAATATAATAGGATTGTAATGACAGCTGAATGTTTCAGCAAGAATTAGAGAAAAATAGGGCATAAAATATTCCACTGGTCTATCATTTATACTAGTGAAAAATAAAATTTCTATCAGCAAAAGTCTGCCTAATACCTGTCATCATCTTAACATGTACTGGGAAAAAACATTTCTCATTATTTCTACAATGACTATATATGTCTTCATAATCATGTGCAATCTGATCATCTCTCTGTCCTCCGGTTCCTGTCTTGACTTTTACAGAGGCAGACGACAAAATAATTAAGGTCATTGTGGGCATCACTGTGGCACATCTACCTAAGGGCGCATTGTGTCTGGTTTCCATTCTACTCTGACCTTAACAGAGCTAAATAAAAAAAAACAATAATGTTTATCAGTTACAAGCTCAGATGGATTCATTTGCTGCGAAAACCCAAAGGGAATTGACATGAAAATTAAAAGGTTTCACATCACATTGTGCTGTGAGCTGTCTTACATAATACGCAGGTTATCACAATCGTGTCTTGTACATGTCGTGTTAATTTACCTTTTGGCATGTGTTTTTAACATCAGTAGGTAAAAGAATTGTAAAAATAGAAATAATGAAAATAGTAAAATGTTTTGATTCATTTGAAGTTTTCAATTATTGTAAATATGTATAGCCCAATAGGTAGTTGATGTGTGAGTTTGGGCACAGACATTATCACTTATTTTTGTGAGCGTTGAGCCAACTTTCCCCCGAATATTTTTTCATATGTTTACAACCTGAGTCTTTTATTACATTGAGCTATAGTATGTTTTACATTTATCATGCAACCTTAATTGTATCTAAATTCCAAAGCTTGATAATAAGAAGACAAGAATGATAGCTTTCCAATGTCTTCTTGATGAAAGAATTTAGTGGGAGGCTAATTCCATTACTTTGAAAAGCAGAATAAAGTGACATGCACTCCTAATAAGCCTGACAGTCGCCAATTTTCTTTTCACAAGATTTGTCAAAATTTAATTTGCTCCGCTAAATGACAGTGACAGAATTGTATATGGCAACATTGTTTTGTAACTGAGCCCGTCATAACTTACATGTACGTTGTGAGAATCAGTTCATTTGTTCCTCTTTTTGAGATGTGTTCAATTTGTGATTTGGCAATTTGTCAAAGAGTGATAACCTAGCCAAGTAATATGTCTAACCACCCTTATATAACATGAAATTGTTGCGAGACAATGCAGTTACCTATTGACGGGCCGAAATTACAAGTTTGATTGATACATTCAGATGAAATGAAGTTATTGGTGAGATTGGCTTTGTAGCGACACTTACAAATAGTGCATCGAAATGTACTTTTCATATCAATATTGGGCAAGGGGAGGAATAGTCTTAGATTTGTGGGCGAAAAACTTTATTCACCACAGCAAAATCTTGCCTTCTAAACCTCATGTAAAGGCCCAACCAAATTATTGGTTTTATCCAATATTCCTTGTGTAAAAGTGATACTGTATACGATATAAAAAAAATCAAATGAGCCAAGTTTTCTAACTTTCTCTTCCAATTTGTCTACCATACGAAAGCCTGTGGTGACAAATCACAGCCAGCAGCAAAAGGTGCTTTCCTCTCACCCAAATGAATGGTTACATTTTGGTAATTAGTTGATTTGCAAGTAATTGGCCAATTTAAGGTTCGCTTCTCTGGTGATAGGTTTCGCTAAGGATTAGCCTCAAATTGCACTTGTTATGTCACCATTAGCAACCCCAACTTGCCTACCATGTTATTCATGGAGAGCCGTATTTTCTTTCGCCTCATCTGTCATCAGGGACCCAGCAACCTTAATTGCTGCATGTCTGATCCTCTTGTGAAGCTGAATTCCCTTTGAGAGTAGATTCTGGCAGACTTCACTTTTTCATGGACCTAATTGCGCTCATTGCTTTGCCATTTTGCATGGATCCTTACTAATTCGTTGACTTTCGTTTGATCAAAATGATCTGTGTCCAACAAGATAAGTCTTCCTAAGGCACACCGTGTTTCAGCATTATGCATCAAAAGGATAATATTGATGTTAAAAAAACTTTAAATGATTCCGAGTATATTCAACATTTTATTTTAAAAGATATCTTAAGGGTTTTACATTGAAAATTGGAATTTCATGACACAAACCTAAACAAACAAGATACCATTAGTTGTTGTTGAAAAAAAATCAGACATCAAATTAAAGTTGAAAACAAAAGGATGTATACATTTAGCACAAACTAAATCATATAAAGCCCATAAGCCATGTCAATTTGCATCATAAGCGGAAGAAAATGGGTGCCAGGCGGCTGACGCCCTGTCACAATGCTGGTGCCCGGCGCACACCCAGGATCACTGGCCTCTCCCTTGTTCATTACACAGTCAATGCAATTGGTAAAAATGGACCTGCCTAGATAAACTGATGTAAGCAATGTCTAAATGATCCCATGCATATTTTACCAACGTTGTTAACTCGGGCTTTGATGAGATAAAAACAACACGCGGTGGTATCAGTATGTCAATCCCACTTGAGATGTGTCTGCAATTGACTTGGGCTCATTCGCTGCTCTTCTCCATAACATTCCTAATTGGAGAATAATTACGGGATCAAAAACAAGATGCTCCTTTCATTAGGGGATCATATTTTGAATCTGTGGATGATGGCGACCAAAAAGATATGCATTGATTGGAAATTGTGCTTGATCGCGTGAGGTTTATGCTGCTGTCGCCATGATGTGGACATACAAGGCAGACGAAAATTAGATGTTGTGCTGACAGCATGAAAAGCCAGGCGAGTTCCAAAAGGAGGATGGACATGGCACCAACTTTCATCTTATCGCGACTCAATGGCAAAAGGAATGTGCATACAGAGAACATGTATATTTCTGTGTACAGCTGGAAGCCAGTCAGTGGAAGTTTGGTAGGATTTTGTTGAGGTGAAAGGATCATACATGTCAAAGCACAGTGGAGTTCTCCTCTAAATGAATAATACAATCATACTTACTGATAGGTGGATGAATCAATTGACAGCTCCATTGTGGACGGGGAATGACGGCTAATTTTTGTTGTCAGCCACTTTGATGAAATAGCTTTACGTGTAATACTATGGCAAAAAAAGAAGTAAACCTCATATATAACTATCATTCTAGATGTACACCCAATGCAAGTACATGTATATGTATAGTACAGATGTCAATTTTCCCCAAATGACAAAAAATTAACTATATGTTCATGTACTTGTTTGTTACATATAGACTTGAATGGTTAAATCGGCATGAGTTGTGAGTCCAACGTTGATATTTACTACTAATGCCTGGTCATAAAATTAAGACGTAACAAAGGAACCAATACTATTTCACTTATACCAATCTTATATTTGACCATTAGACTAATTCACATAGGATGCTATTACCTAACACAATGAGAGTTAAGACGCTATGAAAATACCGGTACACACCTTGATTGACCAGCCAGGACCAGCCTATAGCTCTTCGATTTCCACCGCCAAACTAATTCTTTCTTATTTTAAGGCTATAACACAGTATAAGGATGTATTCATCAAATATATCATTTGCAAGTAAGTACATGTAATTGCAATAAAGTATTGGGATCCGGTTTTATAATTGAAGTTTTGGCTCTTTCAACGAAGCTTCGAAGCTTCGAATTATCCTTACATCTCTAATGTATAGTGCTCCGGACAGATTATTTTTTCACCTACCAAGGTTGTATCTATCTAATGTGTAGGTCCTGTAAAAAAGTGTGCAACAGATAAGGGATGAGTTTGCCACCATATACTAAACAGGAGTCAAATCCAGAAAAATCTTACAGGCACTCATCCTATGTCCAAGACCATTACCACCATCAGACATGTAAGAAAGCAATGAAGAAAGGATATTTTATACGGAGGGAAATTGCCATATATGAAATTTAAATGCTTTACAATCATTCACATCAGTCTTATTGTAATTTCTAAGGGGGAAAATGGTAAACCAATTCATCATAAATTCAATAAATAGCTAACTATTTCACTCCATACCCCTATGTCAATGTAATTGTAACTGAAAACAACATATTCAGCCCATGACCACACTGTTAATCCAGAGCATTCATTTTCAATTAATTTTGACAACACTTGACAAGAACTGTGTGATAGGGTTGGTATAAATTCTTCCTCGTTGAATTCATTATTCAGAAATTATAGATGCTTTGCGTCATGGGCAAAAGCAGTCTAAGCCTATTGCCTCTGTCTTAGCCTTGAGGCTTATTGGCAAAAAAAGCTTTTGTACGCTCTCTTACGTGCCTCCTGTGTATCATTAATTAAGGTCAAAATTGCATTTGATGGAGAGAATTCGGGTGGGGAGGCTTCAATATCTGAATTAAGTATCAATTTACATATAGGCGAGCTGATTTGCATTGGTGCCGGACTTTGTCACGCAGAGAAGTACTTTTTACGAATATTGATGCCACAAGTCAAGAGATAAAAGTGGCGTGTAAACAGTGACACATTGAGTCATACCTTCTATCAAATGTGTATCTGAGATGCTGTGGATTTGAAATGATAAACTTTGTTACCAGACTGCTGCACCATCTCTACATACATGTACACAAAATCTGCATGCACTTTTAGTAATTTTTTTAGCCTTTTATCTAACATACTAATTCAACATGCATATGAAAAATTTGATATTAGTAGCTAATTCTGCATAATATAATTTAATGCTATCTTAAAAAACAGTTCCTAGTCATTAAAGAAAACTGAATGTCCAGATGACTGTCCAGTTTTCTCTACACCTTGCCATTGGCACTGACTTTTTCGAAACCATGTCCGCAACCACTATGTTATCTAATCACCAAGCACTTAAACTAGGCTCAGTAGAATATCTATGTACAAATTAATGTACATGGAGCTGTAAATAACTCATTGACAATGAGAAATGTGTATGTAGAATTATAGATGAAGTCCTAGATCAGTGACCATTCAAGGTCATATTTATTGTTCTGCCTAATGGATAGAGGAGGATCCACCAACTCTGATGGCCACACATGGGGTTATGAAATAAATGCTATGTACTGCGTTCCGATCAAAACATTTAAACTCTGTGTGTCAGATTTTGTAAGAATAAGACGCCATTATGTTTGCTGTGCCCTTTGATAAGTATTTCAAGCATGTGGAGCTCAAAGTATGAGAGGGATCATGTGTCAATTGATGTGCGGTATCAGTATGTCATCCTCCTCCAAAAAACATCCCTTGCCTACCACTGTATGTAGCTTTATGAAGACAAAACGGAATATTAATTTCATAAAGTGGTGGTGGGAAACACTGAGATGGAATGCAGGGTGACATTTGTGTCGGGATCGATCGCCGTCCTGACAGGTCTCATCCAGCTGAGCATGATTTAGATCCTCGGTATCAAACATGGCCAACAGACGCATTGACAATCTTACCGGTGGTGGGCCAATACAAGATTTAAAGAGGCGAAAACTGGATTTTACACACACACACACACTGTAGTGTAATAAGCATTGATTATTATATTATACTTTATAGAATTGTTTGTAATTAAACATGTATATGTACATGTATGTATAGAGATCAAGCATCACTTGTAGGTGAAATTGAGCAATCTTCAACAAAGTCCAACCCGAAGACATAACCATACCACTTGTGTCCATGAATTAAATGTCTATCATAACTGATAAGATTTTGATTACATTGTATTTTATATTTCATTTTACATTATTATCTACTTTCTGGAAACGCTACCATAGTTGGGCTTTGAGGTTTTGGAAAATGAAATGGTGTGACTTGAAACCCACTGAAATCCAAAACGTCATTCAACAAACCAAGTCCTTGAACAAAACACATTGATTCTCCCCTGTTTTTCGAGGAGGACAAAGTTGAAGCCAGTTGGGAAGTGCAGCTTATGGAAATGTAACCTCAGTTCATGAACAATGGGGATTTAAGTTGTGACAACTCCAACACATTCATGTCTAATTAAGCAGCCTGCCTTGACTGATGACACTGCACTGCCAAAATTCATATGGGAATCGGTGACAATTTCTAATGATCAAAGCCAAGTAAAGATTATGTTTAGGGGTTAAATTGCTTGGGGTAAACAGCTATAATATTGGTCTTTTCCAATGTGAAACGGTGCTTTCCACTTCTCTGTATGCATAAAACCCCATTTGAAGGATAAAACTTATGTTTTTACTAATCCATAGCGTAAAATATAAAAAGGGTGTTTTGATCCATCAAAACTATCACAGATGAAAGTTAACAACAATCAAAAAAGACTTTCCGGAAATGAATTCTACGCATTAGGGTTTGCCAATACAAAGCTCATCTTCCCAGGGGACGCAATGTTGTTTTTTGCTGGACCCTCAGCTGTGTTGTGCAGGGCATTAGCTCCGATAACGTTATTATCCACTGCTGGACTGAAAGCCTCTCCACTGTGCGGCAGATATGCAATTTTAATTAATTTGATAAAAGTGGCACTGGCTTCTCATAACCTAAGCATGCAAGGACAAACCAAAATTGATTACTCGGCTGCATTTTGAGAGGCGGATTAGGTTTTTTCTCCGGATTAGGTTTTCAAAAGGCACGCAATCATTTGGGGGTTAGTTAGTCACTTGCTGTTGATAAGGTTCCGAGATTCGGGGTGGCTATGGAATGCCATAACAAAGCATGTTCTTCTTTTATTCCCTGATTATCGTGTCTCTGCTTGGCCAAGACCAGATAGGGGCCGTGCATTGAGATGTGATGGGATGCATTGAGTACATTATAATGGTCATATGCTGGTTTTATTTGCTCCAAGGAACAGTCACTTTAAATTAGAAGCCTCGCGGAAACTATCAAAGGCTTGCAGCAATTTCTGTGATGATTTTGTCAGAATATTGGTATTGATGGACATTTAAGAAAATTGGGGTGTAACATATGGGAAGAAGTTGTTGGAGAAGATGCCGTTGAATAATGTGCACAGATTTTAATAATGCAGGTACATTGTTAGCAGTGAATCATAGTTAAATTTGAAAACATTACTCATGGTCGTTACTGATCAAATATTTTGACATTTAGTGTGTTGTGTTTGGTAGTGAATTTGAAACAAAATAGGGATATGGGGATATGGCAAGTTATAGTTATAGTTAAGTTATAGTAAATAATAAAATGCATTACATTAAAAATCATTATATTTTTAGATTTTATTTGATCATTTGGTTTTAATCGATACTATTGCAATAGTTTTAAATTGAAATGAATAGAGACTATAGTTGCATGTTAGTTTATAGAATTTTAACTGTATCAACCCCATAATTTTCTTGTTTTCATACAGTTGTCATAATAACTAATGAGGAATTTGACAAGTATACTGATCATTTTAATATTCAAAACCGTCAATACATTTGTAGATTATCCAGTTATTCAAATGAATACATCTAATCTATACTACCTGAAAAAAAAACTATATACATGTATGGGTGGTTTATAAGGGGTCAAAGATTCCCACATCCCTAATTCTTTTAGCCTTATTTCCCACATCCCTAATTGTTTTGGCCTTTTTCCCCATATCCCACAAATTTTCAGCCTTTTCTCTCACATCCCACTTCCTTGAAATCCCACATCTCTTTTTTCTGCCTTTTTCCACCATCCTTCTTTTTTTTTCTGTCTTTTTACCCACATCCCACTTCCTTATAAAACCGCCCCATGTATCCTGCATATAAAACTGACATATTCAGAAATGTCTAGAATGGGAGTCAGGGCTTCAGAAGAGGTGCCTGGGCTCCAGCCGTAAAATACACATTTTATATAATGGTACTTTATATTAAATGTATAAATGGAATTGAAAATCGAAATGAAAAATGAATGAAACAATATAAATGTATCTCATGTTTTTCTGCCACCTACTGGCAGAATAACTCACCACAAATTCGGCTCAACTGAAACAAATTTATGAAATGTTTCCAAAGAATAATCCTATCATAATCATTTTATAACACTGTGTACATTTGTAATTGGTAGCATATAAATAATCATTTTATTTCTCATTAACTTATGTTGTTGTGTCTATAGGGATGTTTTACCACCTGTTTTAGTGATAAAAAAGCATTTTTGAACAAGTATGTTATTAGTCAGTTCGTGGTCTTCAACAAGTAATATAATTTTACCAGTATATTAACATTTTATTTGTAAATGCTTTACCGTCAGGAATGACATTAATTAAGATTTGTATAAAGCATTTACAAATATCGTTCCTCACTACAAATTAGTTAGTTACTTAAACTTAAAATGCATTTGGTATGTCATCAACGGCATTTCCATATTTTTTTTAGAGAAAACTATATATTTTAGTAATTCTTATCAGTGTGCTTTCGTAGCCGAATGGATAGGGAGTTGGACTCATAACCTGAAGGACATTGGTTTTATTTTCCGGTCGGGTCTGGTGGTGGGTTTTGAGCAAACTCATCTCTAACAGTTTGCGTAATGGTCAGTGGTACCAGCACATTAAATAGTTATAGGTCAGGTGAGTGAATACTAATGTGAGTGATAAGCATGTCAGCACTACAAAACAGTGATTTGTGACAGTAAATAAGCACATTTACATATAGATTAGTTAGTAAAGCACAATTTACAGCCAATATCCTGCAAATTGTACCACACATTGAATTTTATCATAAATGCATGTTTCATCTTGTGACGAAGGTTGTTACATTTTGTGTGATATCCTGAAATTATGGAAGCTGGATTGTGAATGAATCAGGATCAATGTGACTAATGGGATAGTAATTAACAGGATGTTTGAAGTTGATGATCCTAAAGCCCATATGTGGCTGTTTGTTCCCCAAGAACCCACAACTCTTTCACGGGTCATTATGCATTGCAAAAACGTCTACAAAGCAGGTACACAATATGATAACAGCTGCATAAAAACATCCATGATCATATTATCCATTGTCAACTTCTTTCTCATGTCTTACCTAAAGACCTATCAAGAAGCCAATCTGGCTGACAAATAAGCTTCATTATATCTTATGCGCCAATTTATGCTGAATAATTTTCTCCCATTTCCTCAATTTCAACATTAAAAGAAGAAAACTCGCAAATTTCGCTCTCATTAGCTGTCATTAAAACAACTCTTTACACCATGTCTCTTGCAACTTCATCTCTCAATTATTTGGAATTATTTTTTTTTTTTGTTGTTGTTCAGAACTCATGATGATCATATTGATAATGCCTTATAATTGGATGATGCATGTATCTGTAAAGGAAAAAAAGGCAAGGTATTAATACTGAATACACTCTAATGTCTTCAGTATTGTTTTAGGTTTCACATAATTGCGCAAACATTTTTAGGTTTGAATTAGTGGTTTATATAGACTTACCCCAAATTTGTAAGGATTGAAACCAGTGTTTGTTGCTTCCTTTTACATTCTGAGGAGTATGCAGTTCTAATAAGAGCAATGACAGTAGCTCACTGACTCACACCTAAAATCTTAATGTTGCTACACCCGCTAGTCACTAGATCTACTCTATTGAATGTACAAAACTTCTGGTGGGTTACCCGGTAGGTTTTTTTAAGCATCGCGCTATTGACTGTGCAGGTGTAATTTATCAGAAGTTCATAATATACAGAGTAGTTATTATACAGATGGTGTGAATCCAGAACCCAATCACAGTTCGCTTCTTATTGAAAAAAACTGAATATTTCTTATTACTTTTTTGTTAAATTGGTACTGAGCAATAGTTCACAATAACTTGAGAACAATAAATTATTATCATAGCATCAAGATTATTGAATTTTGTGTAGTTCCTGATTATTTAAAGATTTCATACATATTATTCTGAGATATGTAATAATCCAAATTGGCTATCAAACATCTATAGCAACATATTCCCTATTATTATAAGTGTATAAGCAATCTATACAAACAATACCAACGACTTTTTATGCAGTCTATGACAATGCTTGTTTCAATCAAGAACAAAGCTACCAATCTGCCAATATTAATGGCACCGTCACCCCTTGGGTGCACCCTAATCAACCCAAGTTTCCATTTTCATATTTCATACATGGAATGAGTCGGATTGGGAAATGACCATTTACCATTGCCGCTCATTGGGCCATGGAAACAAATCGACAGTCACAGATAGTGTTTATGTAAATTAAGCTGTCTAGTCGAAAGGATCAAAATGATTAATTTCTGCATTAATTCTTTTTATCATATCTGTTTCAAGGAGGGCATGTTGCGTGATATTATAATTCTTCTATAGTAAATTTAAGTGTATGTGTTGAGCTAGCTTGTTTGAGTTAAAGTTTTTTTTGCTTATTAATTACATGTAATAACCCTAGACAATGGGTACTACATACAGTAGAGATTAATGAAGAGCAATCACAAATATGTGGGAACATCTATAAAAATCCGATCATTCAACTGGACCACTTTCATCACCCACAAAACACAGCCTGAAACATAACAGTCTGGACGCACCATGTAACAGAAACTCTAAAACAGCATTCACAATCTTAGTTTAGGCGGTGTTTGCATCATTAAACTAGATCTAAAAGTGATCAGAGAGACAGCATCACTAGAACAATGTTGGCTCATGAGCAATTAATGCTTGGGGCACATTATGCCGCAAGGGCTGTCTACAGCCAGTCTACGACCAAAAACGCATGGAGATCGTAAAGATCCGTAAGTGTTAAGTGCATCAAATGCAAGGTTTTTTAAGGTCGTAGGGTGGCCGCAGAAGAAGTTTGGCATGCAAAACTTCTTCTACGACCACCCTATGTCATGGTCTGACCGTAAGGAGGCAGTGCGGTAACCTTATGCTAATCGTCGTATGATCACAGCGTATTTACCCGCATGTTGTCGACACAGATACAGTACTGGCGCAGTGCGTTCTCTGTACCATGAACGTACGGATGCCTTACTTTAGTAATCACACGGTGCGTAGAGCATAAGTTATACGTGAGTACAACGTACGTTCGATGCATGTTGATCTCACGGCCACCTCAATAAAAGCATTCCCAGTGACGACGCACTCATAATGCATGGAGCCCGTGTGGATGTGCCCACAACTGTACTTTTGTCAATGCATGCGGAAAATGCCGTAGACGCCGCAGACCCCAACATGCCTTGCGGCGAACACGCACGTAAGGTCAAATGTGCCCCTCGCTTATGATGTTTACTTTGCAATCAAAGCATTAAAGCCTAAAAAGTCTTGTCTGATGTGTGATTCACCCTACATCTATGTTCTTGGCATTGGATTGCAGGTGCTTTCTAAACATGCCTAAAGGCCCGTTCACACCGCTACGACTGGGCCCGACGCAACGCAACGTCGCGTCGGGCACCGTTGCGTTGGTGTGAACACATTTACGACTACAATTTCATAAATATCCGTCACGTTGGAGGCCGTTATGAAAGCTGAACATGTTCAGTCGTAGTCGGGCATCGTCGCATATAGTTGTCAGTAGTTGCGTTGGTTTGGACACTCCTATGACGTGACGGGCTGTCTTATATACTATTAACCTCTTTGACGTCACAACGTTATACGTTTACGTATCTCTGGTATTACATTTATTCATAAAATGCACGAGGTATAATCAATAGTGTTAAAAAGTGTATTGATCTTGGCATCGTTTATCATTTGCCACTTTAGTTTATGATACACACGACGAGACATCGTGGCGGTGTGGACAGGCCCTATCGTAAGCAGAGGCTAGTTTGATTTTGCTCTGCGAAACGACAGTCGAAGAGCGTCGGCCACAGTCTTACAGGTGTGGAACATAAAATAAAAAGTAATTAAATTGGCCCTAGAATGTAAACTTTAATTGACAAAGTACCAAAATTGGACGCAGTTGATGTTCAGGAGGCTTGTAAGCATTGCAGCTATTGCAGAAAATGTTGAAAATGGATGAAAAATGGCCCTGTGGAAAGCTCATTTTAATTGGCAAGGTGCCCCAAATCAACTGACTTCGATGTCGCGTCATACCACTGTAGTTATGTAAATTTTGAACAAAATCGGTTAATCATTGGTAAATGCTCTAGCTTGTCTGTAGACATACACAGTTAGATACAGATAGATAGATTACAAACGAACATACACAAATAGTGGGGACTAGTAGGGACTAGTTAGCCTGAACTGCTAGGCAATTTGGTGCCGTATGGTTGTGGGTTCGAATCCCACCAGAGACTATGTGATATAGTCCTAACCTGACTTGGAGTTATAAGTCTAATGACTTAATTACATATAGTAATATATACCCAAGTCCAATAAATCATAAATGATTTCAAACACAAATAGCTTTCACTTCATCTGAAATGACGAAACTATTGCAAATGTAATGTAAAAAGCACAATTATTTAGTCATAATTCAAAGTTATATCATGCTCAAATGATATACATTCGATCCAGGCCATTGTCAATCTTGTCGCACCTTTTTCAACTCCCAGGAGAGCCCACAGCACTTAATATGGTTAAAGAACATGGTGCTTACCATACACATTTGTGTCAACTTACATGACCTGTATCCATTTAACTTGGCAAAATGGAGCTGTGTGTGGGATTAGTTTACTCACCACCCACCATAAGACCTTACTGGAACTTGAACTCACTACTTTCTGGTCACGAGGGTTATTATTTAAGAATTCCTTCAAGACTTTCTTTTCCAGATCAACTCCAGATCATCTAATCGAATGCTGGTAATTATTCAGCTGTTGACAAGATACAGTGTATTACCGGTAAATTTATTTTAGTTATTGAGCTGGATGGTCATAAGAGTAGGGATTTTGTATCTGCCAGAATCATGGTAAAGTTGAGTGTGAGTTTGAGTCTCTGTCGGGTCTGGTGGCAAGTGTTGAGTAAACTCAACTGTAATAGGCTACACACTAGTGGACACTATTGTGAATGAAGAATACCAGGCCGATGACAGTATATGTAAGTGATGTATACTCCTCAGGGAGTTGAGAAAGGCAATATAGTGGGGAAATGAATTGTTATCTTACAATGATGAACAAGGGTATCAATTGACTGAAAGTGTCAGTGTAACTATATCTACTGGAAGAATTTCATAAACCTTTTGAACACAACCTACAATGATGATTACAAGCATGGTGACATTTTCAACTGTTTTTCAAAGCCATTGATCATTTTTCATAGACTTAAAATTGCAGTGTCATGGATTAAGATTTTATGATATTGTTTTGTTCATGATGTGTTTAATAATCGTGTCATTGTAGCAATGGGAATAACAATGTGTGAGGTAATTTTATGATTGGTCCACGATGTATGTAGAGTCTAGATGCGTGCTGTAAATAATTTGATTAAATGCTCAGTTTATCAATTTTGTTAATGTCATCTACTTAACAAGACATTATGTAATAAAGAAAATTAAGGGAAGCAGATCATGACAGAATTGAAAGTCTGATTGAATTAAATGTGAGATGTAATCACTTTGATATTGAATGCTGATGAGAAAAGGCAAAATAACACATCTTGAAATTATCATTCGTTCGTAGAGAAAGAAAATGTGATTATATGTACATGTATCTTGTTACCTAACGTGATTTTACGAACAAAGGTACAATGGCGTCTCATTAAAAACCTAATAGCATGAATTGTAACAATGCAATATACCATTAGTCGTATAATTGTTATTACATTTTGTACGGTATAATTTTTCATTCTTTTGTTGACATGTGAAAAAAGAGACAAATTGGTATTCATTACCAACAATAGTATTTATGCAAAATGACAAAGGGAATTTCTTCTTATTGTAACATATTTTGAATTTTATTTGATTTAAATAAGACAAATAGAAATATAACTGACACCTTCAAATAAAATACTCAGACATAATCAGGCTTATAATGACTCACAGGTCTTTTGTTATCGTTGTTCTTTTAAATAAACAGTTTTCTTTTTGCTTCTTAGATTAGAACATAACCAATTCAGTTACCATATTTCACTAAGAATTGATGTTTTTTAACTATCGCTATTTGATGATTTGAAATGAATTATCTGTTAATGACATTCACACATTTTTCAAAACAAATCTATGGTGTTGAAAAAGACATTTTTTGTATATTGAGTGTTTTCTTTAGAAAAAGTCTTGTATTTTAATGAAGAATTTTATTCTACGACAATTAGAAATTAAAAGCAGCCAGTACTTCAGGTGCCATGGTCACTTATTCAAATCCTCCAACCCCCCAGGACTAAATGTATCTTATCAGGAATATGATGATAATTATCTCATTCCTGATGTCATGTAGTTCGATCGAGAGGTTGTGTAAATGTAAATGTCTGGTTTATAGTCTTGATCCAAGTTTTGATCTCAAGACTTTACAATTTACACCAGGTCATTGGCCCACTTATTGATCTTCAATTGATCATTTTCTCACATACTTGCATCGGCAGCACATTCACCCCACAATGCCAATCACTCACACGATCACTCACTCACTCTTTCAACCCAATGACCTGTGCCTAATTAACTTGTAGGTGCCATGGAGCAGGGTGCAACCTGCTAGGGGTAAGTTTGCTCAACACCCACCACCAGACCCGATTGGGAATCGAACCAACGACCTTCTGGTCACGAGTCCAACTCCCTAACCACTCAGCCAAGGAAGCACTGTGTAATATGTTAAAAAAACTCTACCAGGTACATGTACTTCCATAATTATGAACTATTACTAATCCATAAATAAACTTAACGTTTTTATGTCATAACTTGCAATCAAATACATGTACAGTAGAAACTTGTTATTTCGATAGAATGGGGACAATAAACAGTAAAATGTTCGAGCCAGTATTTAAGATAATGAACAGATATAATAAATGCAATTGAAATAACTTTGATCTAACAGAAAATTCAAAATAAGCAATAACAAGATAACGGGGTTCTACTGTACGTTTAAAGCCAAAAACTTCTGTAATGAGCTAACTTACTGGTATATGAGGTGTCTAGTGTGTGCACCTGTCTGCACCACAGCGTAGCTCATATCTCACCCGCAGGCTGCACACTGCCATGTCCAACCTGATGGATCATGTGACACAACCAGCCAGGTTTTCGCCCTTTTTGCTAATTTTATGGCAACTTCATTAGCACGAATCTCAAAGGCTTCATCAATAAATAATATGAAAATGGAAAGGCATGTAACAAATGATTGTCATATCTTTGTTCTGTCATATTATCGGTGCAAACTTTTGATACCTATATATTGATTGCAGTCTGGAAGATCCTCCACGTGTTGCGCATCAACATTCTGTTTCTTTTTGCTTATTTTTATGTGAATGCCACCTCTAACTGCGATTCGCCATTTGGCTCTATTTAAAAACATTAGGCACATCCATTTGGGGGTTTTAACTTTAACTTTGCGCCTAAAATGTCAGTGAAACCCGTTGATTGGAAAGGAAGTCGTGGATTTTAGGAGGTGGTGGTAAATTTACATCTGTGCAAGATGTCTAATTGCAAGCGTACATTTATGTCAATTGTATTGTGGACACACGATTGAATTTTTGCCAAGAAGGCGGAAATGGATTGGTTGGAACCTTTCAACAAATGTTCAATTCATTATCTGCTGTTTAGAATTTATACATATTGCATGGATGTGAGGATAGCGGACTGTAATGCCTGGTGAGGGGAAATGAATAGTCGCTAACAAGCTCTTACACTGTTGCTGACTGTGGGATCAAATGAAAAGAACATTTAGGACTATTTCAAATGATGAAATTGGAGGCCTAATGGTGGTCATTTCTATGGTAATATCTGTTTTCTTTCTATCCTTGTTTGAAAGTAGTATAGTATAGTGAGTAGACAAATGGGCAATTCTATTTAGGGTCATTGCACCAATACTTTTATTTTCATAAACTGTTTCATGCAGTATTTTAATGCAATAGTTTAAAATATTATTCTACCTACAGTATTATTAAGTTAACAAATATTAATTTAACATGTGCGACAGATACAACTCTTTATATGAAAATTCATTAATGGAAGGCTTGGGGCCTCCATGGTACTCTGGCAGATCCAAGTTTTTGAAAAATAGGGGGGGGGGTGGGGGTGCATGGCCTTACCAATCTCATTTTGCTTCCTACATGCCTGGAATGCATTTACAGCAGGTGTCAATCTGTCATAAACCATAGCAGTTTACAGTACTAGTGAGACATTGGATTGTATGTGCTTTCTAAACATGGCTTACATAAACATCTATTGCTGATGAGTCAACATTATTCTAGCGACGATGTGCTCTCTGAGCACTTTTGATTTAATATAAACATCATACCAAATCCGATGGTCGAGTTTTAAACGGTGTCAACACTATCAGGAAAAGAATTAAAATGTTAACTTAAAATTGCTCTCTGATAGGCAAACGATAATTGGAAAATTGCCAAAATGGAACAAATGGGATTTTCATTAAGCATGTAAGCATTGTATCAAGTTTGAACCTTTTCTTTCAAGCATTATCAAAGCTATTGCAGAAAATTTTTACATTGGATCAAAAATGGCCTTCTGGAAAGCACACTTTATTTGGCAAAGTGCCGAAAATCAAATCACTCTGGTGTCGCATCATACCACATGGTCCCAATGTATAAAGTTTGAACAAAATCTGTTCATTAGTAAGATGTACAAAGACATGCATAGTTAGATAGATACATATATAAACAAAACAAACAAGGCTTTTGCTTCAGCTGAAGCAACGCAATGACAGAGCTAAAATCCGTTGAATGTGTGGTGTGAACCTTAACAATGATGCCAGTTCAGATTGGTTTCTGGAGAAATTGTGTATCACAGATATTGATAGCATGCTTCATAAAGGAGATTGAGATGGCTAAGTTATGTCGAAGGCAGCTCTGGCTGAATTAGCAAAGTAAGAAAACTTTTGATAGAAGGACAAGAAGGCAAGGGAAGACCAAAGCACCCTTGGGATGCAGTCGTACAGAAAGATCTCGCACATTTGGGCATATGTCTGATTATAGATCCTAACGAGCGAAAGCCTTGGAGAGGATGGTTGAGACTGGGCAAGCAGGCCACAACTTCTGAATGAAGAATAGTTAAGGCGTGCTCAAATAAATTTAGGATTTGATTGATTGACTATTGATAAGGTGAAATTAATACCGGTATTATCACTATGTTAAAGCGTTTTGGCACCTACAATTTTTATTCGGACCTGCAGTACATTTTCAAATTCATGTGCCAGGTGTCCCTAAGAAAAAGAAAATTGATGTCTGTCTGTGATCTTCAATATGAAATGGACTGTTTGAAAAAAAACCCAATAAACTAGTAAATTTACATATGTTCTATAAAAAGACATTAATTTAATTTTAGTAATTTTGATAACTTTTTCAAATTACATTTCACAGCTGCTGAGATGCGTTTTCATCCAACCAAACCATGGAGATAAAACCATTTCAAAAGAAATTATCTCATATTCATGTAATAGAAAAAGAGAAACAGAAAAATTGCAATGAAATGCAAATATCAACTATCATGCAATACCTTTACAAACGAACTCTCATTTCGTGCCACTGGTAAAATATGTGAAGGGGAAAAAGCATGTCTGAGTTGATCATAATTACATTCCCCAGCATTAAGCAGGACTCATGGGACTACATCCCAGCAATTAAGCTCTAATTACAGGCCTGAGAACATGCTCTATGCGGTAAAGGCCAAAACACAATGTGCCCGTGCCAAGAACAAATTGTTTAACTCCTTTTTTCACCCCATAATTTTTAGAGGCTGGTTCTGATCTTTTACATTGTATAAAAAAGTTATAGATGTAGGGATAGAAAACGTAATGTTTCTTCTTTTTTCAAATCAGAGTGTGTATAATGTCCTTGAGCATTTTTTTGTATCAGAATACAGATAAGTATTTGATTGTTATTATAGGTCAAAAGGTGCTAATTACGGTACATAAACATGTAGGTACAAAATGTAGGTAGTTACAATATATATCAATTTGAGGATGAGGGTTAGTCAACTGTTGTGTTATTTATTACATCAGTGATGGAGAGAAATCCATGTAACCCAACGATTACCATTGTCTCTTCAAAAGTAAAGAAAATACTGAGAGTACCTAAGTAGTTTCCTGTACAGTAAGTTTTTTGAATAAGCAAATATGTGATTTAATTAGCCCCTTGAGCATTCAAACTTATTTTTTTATAATATTTATGTGGAGTCACTGGACGCTTGATTACTTCCACACAAACGCTGTTGAGCTATTTCTTTTGTAATGATGGCGGCATCAGTCAAACCGTCTGAAGTCAAAGTCTGAGACCCACAATGGAATTCACGTTTTATCAATCAAAAATATAATGTGATTAAATTACTATACTGTTGTATCCAGATCTTTCTCTTTTCTTGTCACCTACACATTTATGGTATGGTCTATGTTGATGAGAAGTAGGACGTTTTGAGATTGAGTATACGATCATCCAAATTATTTTAAAAAGTTAATCTGGATCTGCATTGTCTAATATTAAGTATAATTGTTCCTGTACTTCATGTTCTACAAGTAAAGACACATCAGACACTCTTACTGTTTGCTAATGAACTCTCTAGGTGCAATATTTAAGATTTGATGTATGTGAGTGCACTGAGGCGAGTCACATTTGTATTTAGCGGGAGGTTGTTTGGCGAAGTGCAAATCCAATATTTGCATCTCACATGCAACAACATGATTAATAACCTTGTAAACGAAGTCCTGTGAACGATAACACGCCGATGCATGACAAGCAATCTCTCAATGTGATATTTGTTATACACAGATAATGGTGTCGCAACCTCATTACCATATGTGCATACTTTGGAAAATTGTCGTAATTATGCAGAACAACTGATACAATATGGTGTCATACTGTCAAGGAGATGTTGATTGGTAACAATTAACCCCCATCTCCCCTCCCCCTTGCCATTTTTTTATTCCATTGCAAAAATGTTAAACACAAGAGTACTTCAAAATGGTCATTGAAGAGGTTGTTATCAGTTTAAATGTTGAGCATTTGTATTTTCTATGGGTGATGAAAAACTCATGGCTATTGGAAGAAAGACGTCTGTTCAATTATTTTGGACTGATGTAATTGTCATTAGACTTATGACTCCAAGTCAGGTAAGAACTGTAGCACATGAGCTCTTGTGGGAGTTGAACCCATGACCATATGGCACCTAATCACCTTGCTGTTTAGACTAGTTTACTTGGTTACTCTTCGTTCCCAAATTGGTTGCATTTGGAGGTTAGAGTCATAAGTCTTACACATCTAAAACATCTAATGATATATTGCATACCCTAAGGTCCAAAAAATCAACATTAATTTCGAATGTTTGACTCTGTTTTTAACTAGATGATTAACTTAGATGATTTCAAATTCAATTGACTGATTTCAATCCTTGTAAATCAGAAATCACCGATAAAAATATCAATGTAATGACTTTTTCACATTTGTATCACACACTTACATTTGAGTGAAGATTTCATCTCCAATCATTACAACTCCGCCATTACTATTATTACAACTTCTCATAACACAGGAATTAATGACTCAAAAAAAGTCACAGAAATGAACTAAAGTGATGTTCTAAATGTGTGCGGAACATTTTTCGTTGACTCTATTGAATTAATGTGCAGAATTTCTACTAATGTAATATCCAATAGCAGGTATAATGAAATTGTGGCATAGGGCGGGCGTGGATTTACCATAGATTGCCCCATGTCAGTTTTAATTACTGCCAGGGTCAGGCTACACTGAAAAGGGTTAATCGAGTAAAAAGTCATAAATGTTATTACAGACTGTCTCATGGGAAATATATACTGTCACCCTAATTCCTTCCGCTTTTCGAAATTATGACTTTTTTCCACTAATAAAAGATAGTGCAGGAATCATAAGGAATGTGTGACTGGAAGAAAACATGAAAATAAGTTTTGAATAATTTTTTGTAAGCTATAAAAAAAGTTTATAGAAATGCGTTGCTGATTACGTTACACTATAGTGCAATTGTTCATTGCTGTTGTCAAGAATCATAACAAAGACAATTTCTTGGTTATCAAGGTCATCATGCATTAGGTTATTGGTCTAAGATGACATTTTGCCGCTTAATTACTGATGTTAAGAGGGCAATGGCCTCACACATAATAGTCTATAAGCAGGTGTTATCTAACAATAACGAAAACTAGCCAATCAACTCAGCACACTAACAGACGGAAATCCACATCAACTCTTTTGTGTGAGAAAAACTATTACAAAAACTATTAACTTCCTTACAGTGATGTCTGTCAATTCTCAACAACCTTTTCAGGGGTTAATAACCCTTGCCACATATGGATGCATCCTAATTGTAACTCATTTTAAGATGACGTTATTCTAACAATGTTAACCACTTAAATGAGTTGTGGAGAACTCTCTATCTGCTGATGAAGTTATCTATAGAAATGTTCAAATTTGGAAAAGAATTATGGAGATGCAAACAACCAACTGAGTAAAACCGAGGAAATGCTGTATGATGAATATTTTTTTCTTCAAATAGCCAGGCGTCTATTAGTATTTGCATTTGCATATATTATCAATTGAAAATTTACGTAAGAATTAATTTACAGCAGTTAGACATGCTTGTCTTTAGCTTTTAAGTAGAAATTTTGTGTATCTTCCTTCCATTTCCTCTTGAAAGTTTAATTGTTGTACAAAATCTCTTTGTAAATCAGTGACGACATAAAGAAAAGCTGTTTTCTCTACACTTTATCCATGTAAATATTGGTCAATATGAACGCAATATGTGAATATATAATCTAAAGGTGGGGCTTTTCAAGAACAGCTACTCTTGTTAAATTTCAGGGGCATAATTAGCGGGTGGGGTGGGTGGGCTGGGGCATGATCATTTTTATGGCAATTTCGTTCATTTTTGGTCCTATTTTCAGCTTCAAAACTTAGAAATTATTGCTCTGTAGATGAGATTGTAATTGGGCCCAACCACTTTTTATACCCTAGCGACACCCCTAAAGTTCAACAGATATTTGATATATGCAGAAAATTAACACTTTAGAATGTCGAGTTTCTTAAGCAAGTGTATTTAGGTCAATTTTACAAAAGAAAGTAAAAAGATATGTTGAAAAAACATGAAAGTGCTTGATTTTGTTGTATAGCGCCACTTTATTGTCTGTCAAGAACGATCCATCATAACGACTGTTTCCTCCAATTGCAATCACGACGAGCACTGATTGGAACTCATTACAGCTGCTGATTGGTTGAAACAAAAAGGCGGCATCACGGGACATAGCGATATCACTGCCCTAAATTTTATAATCAAGTGAACGAAATCACCCCAACAAAGCAGCAGATTTACTTTCCAGCGAATATAATTGGTATTTTCGCGTAGCGTTTGCCTCATACTCCACGAAAGCATATTTGGTAATAAACAAACAAATAAGTGGGTAAAACAGCAGTGAGTTGGAAAGACAATTACTGGGGTTCTCTGGGTGTTTAATTTCTGTCCACGGAGGATGCGGCTAGATTACAAGGCACAGTGAAACTAGCCAATCAGATTGCTGCGCACCCTTGCACCCAGCAGATAATTTCCTCGCTTGTTTAGGATGGAGAGTGATCTGGCATTGATTTTTAATATTGTGTGCAGCTACTTTGAGCGGCTAATGATGGATGGTGTAGATTAATAAAAAGAGAAGCATCATGTTAGAAATCGTCCTTCAAGCTTGGGTTGCTTGCCCTTCCACAAGTTTCTTTCCCCGGAATAATTTTATAATTTTTCACTGGCCCATCAAAACTTGCAGATTATATGGAATTATGCAGGCCGGGGCCTCAAATTAGAAAGAATGGTAAGCCTCATTGAGGATAACAAATTTAGAAGCAATTTGTACAGGGATTTCTTCGACTTCTTTGACAGTGATGAGTTGTTTTCTAATGTTATTTGTGTAAGAAATATGATACAAACAGAAATGTCTTGAATTGCCCAAGCTCTCTGAGAAAGCCGGTTGCTATTTTGGCCAACAAAAGGAAGTTAATAAGGCAGTGGTTCTGTATGTATAAGCTATAATAAAAAAAAACGTACTATTTTACATGCCAATGATGTTTGAATTTGAATATTGACATGTAAATTTGTTTTCGGCTAAGTAGGCATTTCATCTATACTACTTTGGAATATATAAATGACTTACCTATATATTGATATTGATTTAAGTGTAAACATCTACAGTACAAAGGTTTACATGTATTCCCCCAAACGGATTACCATAAAGTGTTATTTGATTGCCCATATTTAAATGATAACCCAGAAGATTGTAATTAGAAATATTTTTTTCAATAGGTTCTTCATGAGTGTTTGCATCTTCCTCTGATATTTTTTCCTCGTAAAATATGTACATTAAGCACTCCCAATGTTTCTACAATGATACTTTTTTAAAATCTCACACTGTCAATTAAAGTGTGAACCTTTTTAATGCAACATATTAGACCCACAAAAAAAGTGGAATATCAGAAACTTGTCCGAAATTTACCTACCTCTCCTGTGTGACAAAATGTAAGTCATCCCAGGGTATCCAAACAATAGCTTATGGTTATTAATCATCAGTGTAAAGTATATTAAACTTACCCCATACCCTTAATCGACCATTGACAACCTAAAAGCCCATGCTCGGTGAATTTTATTTCTGTAAGATTAAAAAATGATACTGCTCTGATGGATGATATAAAAATGTATTAGAACTAACTACTAAACATCAAATCAAAAGCTGCTTTAAAACATTGAGTTGTGACGTCCAAAATTAGAATAAGTGCATTATGTATATAAAGAAAGATAGCAACACAAAACCCTGCTACACCATATTCACAGGCTTAGAAAATTTATGAGAAAATAATCTTCACGCAGTTATAGAGGCACATATGCTAAGACGATCCATCAAGAAAGTGATCAAAGTTTGGAGACGCTGGATTTCAATGACACAAATGAATGAGTATACGGGCAGAGGGTGCTGCTCCGGTGCGGAGGTGGTCAAAAAACATCCATCACGGCCACCATTTGCTATGCATCAAGTAATTAGTGGCACCTGCTACACCACCGAGGTACAAGGTGTAAAGATTCGCAACCTTGACTCGTAATGTGCCAACGGGAAGAGCGATGACAAACTTTTTGTTTGCATAGTTAAATCACTTGACAACTGATTCGTCTCCCATATGTGATGTACTAATTTCTTTTGTGGTCTTAGAGCAGATTTGTTGGTTGTAATTGCAATGTTTTTAATGTATTGTTTTATGTGTATCGATGATGCGATGATGGTTCACTGTGTATTTTAAACTTTCTTTGAACCACCCCACTCTGCCGTATGCTTCGGCCAAATTTCTATGAATGTGCGGGGTGAATGTATGGTTAATTTCATGTCTCAGCATCTCAAACATTGTCTACAGTGCACTCTATGCAACACTTGGATATGTTAGTTTGACTTGAAGAGCCTAAAATAATTTTCATTGAAATCTTTCACCCAGCTTATGACTAAGGAAAATCATTATTTCTTTGAATTATTCGTATCATGTATAACTCATTAGCGTTCAAGACAATTGGGCTAACAATAAATTTCATTTTTTTTTCACCAGCCAGTTGTGCTCAGAATTATCTTAAGTCTATAAAAGTAAACACATTATGACAATGATATTCTTATTATTTCAAATTAAACATATCAAGAACAAAGTGCAATGAGCAACTATAAGAGAGAAGGAGAAAAAGCTTTTGGCACTTTGCTTTCAGAGATGGGTAACAATCTGTGAAAGGGTTTCTACACTTCACCAATAGGTGGCATCAGTGAGGAGTAGATCTTGCACAAACCAAATAGGGCTTTAATAAAACTATATTATGATTTTGATGAAGAACAATTTTTAAGTGGCGAACTCACTCTGAGCCTAGGTGCAATAAATAAATAACCTTTAATCACAGTGACAAGTGATAAATCTTGGAATTACATGTGTATAAATCATGAAATTCATATTCATATTTTATACATTGCTGTTTTATCTGAACTAGTGCCTTCACGTAGGTGACATTGCAATATATTAATTCAAGACTTTCAAGTTATTGTTTTGATACTCTTTTTAAAAGGTGTGGGCATGGCATGTGTAATGGCATGTGTAAAAATAAAGAACACTGCACAGCATGCACCATGGCACAGGACTCTCCTTGTGGTACACCAACATGGTCATTAATGCCACTGGTCTAAGGTTCGTGTAATCCTTTTTTTACAGCTTAGTACACGTAACTGGTAGGCTGATCTAAATACAATGTGAAATTCAAGACTGTTTATCTGCAGCATTTGTTATGAATTAAACTAAATCACAACAAATATAATTTAAAGTAAGTCCGCTTGACAAATAAAGAAAATCAATCGGTGGTTTGAAGACACGGCAGCTGCTACTGATTGTATTTATCACGTTTTGTTCATTATCAACAAGCTTTGATTTTTCCATCTTTTATCTGCTTATTATACGCCATACGACAGCATATATATGCAAAAGAATAAAAGTGTTTAGAAGCAGCTGACAATTTTCTTGATTTATATAAAAAATCAATAAAGCACAAATAGAAGACAACAAATTTATGCAATAAGATTGAAATAGCTATGTAATTCATTTTAGCTAACAAGACACCCACAATCAATAGAAAATAATTGGAAATTGAAAAACATTATTCGAATAATAACAGATGGTTCACAGCTAGAGAAAAGACCTCGTTCTATCTCTATTGATTACATATTTATTAAGGAAATAAGTGATAAATAATTTATAAATTTGAAAAGTGCGTAAAAGCTTAATGCATCGATTACTTATTTCTTCACTTAGCATTGTTGTAAAGGTATGCACAATTGTACATTTAACATGTAGCAGTTATTATTCAGTAATAACAAGGCCAGAAGGTTAATATGTGGTATATTTACGTAATAGACAAATTTATGTTTACACCAGGCCATGATAAGCTTCCTTGTTGACAAATATTTTTTTTTCTAAAATCTTTGGGAAGTATGCAGCTACATGCAATGAACTAAATTGTATGGTGAAAGGTGTCAGCAAATGCAAAGTGTAGCCAAATCAGGATGATGAGTTCACTCAACACATACATGTGCACCAACGCTCTGACAGTAGGTCATGCGCCACGATCAACTGTGCCTTAATTCAGGCGATTGAAAGATAAGTTGATTGATACTTATGTGCACATGACCTGGTGTAAATTGTTAGTTCAACCCGACAAGTTACAAGTAGATATGATATGCACTTGATATACGTGCATGTTACACACTAGAACTGCTCTTACATCGACAACTTTTAAGAGCGGCATATTTGCCCACATCAGAGAGGTGTCCACTATACAAACAAACAAATAAACAATAATAGCCAACATTAAATATATAAGTGTGATAAATCTTGTGAACAGTACTATCAATATGAAAAGTAGTATTCATAAAACAAACATTTACAATACAGGTATTCACAGGTACAGGTTCGACTGTTGTTTTAAAAAATCATTTTGTTGTGTCTGTTTTAGGCTACTGTAGTTGGAGATGTTTCTGCATGATCTCATACAGTTTGTGGTTGTGCAAGGCGGCATACGCATTCAGTTTTCCTCCCATTCGTTGCTGTCCACTTTGCAAACCTGCAAAATATGAAAAAATAATGTGATATGAACTATCAAATGTCATGCAAGCAACATCTTGAATAGCCAGTGACCATGAAAGTGTACATGTGCTCATACATGGCTCTATACGTGAATCACTATAAGCCAAACGTGGCCTTTTGATTGTTTTGTGACGTATGCTGCATGTTTAAAACGTTTTCTAGTAAGGAACCATTCAGTATTTATGACAGGGTGGGATAGGAGGATTTTTTAGGGCAGGCCATGAACTTTGTCACAATGTTTAGAGTGGGGGGCTGAGGGGGGGGCTATCAATTATTTCACATACTTTTTTTTTTTTTTTTTTTTTTTTGGGGGGGGCTATCAATTTTTTCACAGAAAATTTACCCCTACTTTTTAGAGATTCGATGCTAAAATTTACTGTTTTTTATATGATGGATATCCATCAAATAGGATCTGGGTTAACTGTTAGGGGGGTCATCAATTATAATATTTATCATATGAAATTGAGGGGGGTTACCAATTGTTTTCACAGAAATTTGAGGGGGGCTATTAATTTTTTTCACAGTATTTTTGGAAAATCCTCCTACCCCACCCTGTCATAAATACTGAATGGTCCCTAATGAGGACATAAAATACATAAAACACCTGTATGACAAGGATTCATAGGAATGAAATTTAGGTAGTCCACACATGTGAAAGGTAATGTTCTACATAAAAGTAGGTTAAAGGTCTAGGGGATTTTTATGGGATTTTTAACTATCCAGCTTAAGAATAAGATTTACCAATTTTCATAAATTTCTACCATTGAGTTAAGGATTTGACACCCACTGAAATTGATATAATCATTACCTATTGAAATTGATGAAATTGATTAGGTTAGATGACGTTTTTCTAGCATTTTCTATTTTTCAATGAAAATTGTCAAATACTTTTCAAGCCTTTTGATTGGCTGGATATTTAATTTAATGAAGTGTATCAAATATTGCTATTTGACAAAACTTCCATGAACAATGTAGGAACTGTCTCACTAATAAGACCACTTTGTCCAAGAACTCCTGATTTTTTATACTGTTTTTTCTGTATTTTTCTCATTGCATTTTCACTATAATGAAGAGTAGGAAGCAACATTTTTCCCTTACAAAATGCCGATATTGTATTTATTTGATTTGCTAAATATGACCCTGCAGACGGTCTCATATTTTAATTGACATTTTCATATCCGCTGGTAAAAAAAGTAAATGACATGTCTCTCCTCACAAGAACTCGTTTGGATTTATAAAAAAAATCAACGGTAATAATTAGAAGGATATTGAATCTTGTGATTTCACTGCATGATTTGTGAGTTAATACTCTTGGAATAATAAGAAAAGTAATCAATATCACACGCTTGCAAATGTGTCGGTTTCCATTACATGTGCATTTTAATAAGGAAATTGTATTGGTATGTAGCTGACGTAAATAGTGGGATAATAATCAGTTTCTCAATTATCGCAAATAACTCAAAATGCAGATTCTACGTTGCTCTTTACGGCTTAATGATGTGCAAATGTAGGAAGTAATAAATTGAACAGCAATTCTACGAGAATGGACTAATAACAACATTTCTAGGTAAAGCATCAGTCACTAAGTATTATATGATATTGTCTATTGATGTAATCTCCTTAGCCAATGTTAGTATAGATCTGCTAGATGGAGATGCGTGAAGAACAGGTGGGAGACAGCCGCCTGCTGCCTACTCCAGAAAAATGGGACAAACCCAGCAGTTGTCAACTAAGCCTTCTGATGTAGTTATTGAATGATGTCTGTCACTAGATATTTCAATATTTTTAGGACCTACATGCATTAAATATATGCTCAATCTACACCTCGTTTAAAAATGATGTCTTCGTAGATTACAAAATATCAATAGAGATTTCATTAAATCTTATTTGAAATATCAATCCTAACCTATCAAAAAGTCATTCCTTCAAATATAAATAATTTAATTATGAGTTTTATGACTACTGGTAACATAAATTCTACAATAAGTGTCCATTTTCCAACAAAGACGGATACGTAAAATGAAGATTACGACGTCATTTGTTAGAACTCCGTAAAATCTTCAGTGATGAAGGTGCGGTTATTTGTAAGCTGTCTGTCATAAAGTTCAACAAGCAGTAGTGTGAGCCACACAGCGGCCATTAAGGTGGCCATTTTGGGGGGCAATCTTTGTTGCCTTCATGAATATAAGGCTGACTGTCAATAAGTCTCGCGCCCAATTTACCCCCGCTGGAACGACCCCCACATAATGGCCTCACTCAGGCGCCACCGTGTCACAACCTTGAATATACGCACCAATTAAAGTCGGAACCCCTCATACTGATTAGCCTTCCGAGGGCTGGCTGCAACAACAAGCAAAAATTAGCAGACGACTTTTGCAAAATGAGTGATGGTATGCGAGAAACGCGGCTCCTTGCCTCCCTCATTTGTCGTCCGGATATGATGGCTGCTGCTGGAGCCACACCCCAAAAAACAACTGCCGCTCCTCGCACATTGCAGCCTCATCTCGCAGATGACGCTTTTGTCTCTGATTGGCCAAAGTGATAGATGCAAAATATGATGGTGCAAATATGTTTTGGTCATTTCTGCGTCATACTGACACGACGAGCCAAGTCTGGGAATCATCATAATCATCATGGCTTCCTCTTGTTACCGCTCAAGTTTGTTACCGTGAGGGATGGTGATGATCCCTACTGACTTACTGCCTCTTTCTTTGTCCACTTGCTCTTTACCCTCAGGATTCTGTGTATTGAAATTGCCGTCATTTTTTCCATTCTTGTTATAAGCACACTTTGTATAGTTTATGGGCAGAAAGTTGAATTGCCTGTCGGAAATTATTGCATTTAACTTTCTAGAGTAGTTGCAGTTTCTTTGTACTAAACTATGTGATGAATGTCTGTAGAGCTTTGAATAGAACGTTCATTAACTGATTGATGCAGAGTGAGTCTTTCAAAGATTTTTGCAATAACTGTGTATAAAACCTTTTTACATTCTTTGTTAATAATTCTGAAGTGTGTTTGTAAGTGGCTATAGTATGTCCATATATTCTTGCATTTAATAAATCTGTGCATTTTATAAGGTAAACATTTAACAGATTAACATTATGAAGACCCAAATAGATGTCCAGAAACATTGTATGATCTAAAGATTGCAATTACATTGACAGAACAAATATTTGAATAATTTAATTACCAATGTCCCCAACAGAAACCTATAACACTACTTTTAAAACCTTAAAAAAAAGAGAACATATATTTTGACTTTTAACTGTAAAAGTTACTTGGTGCATAAACAATTCGGTACCAATGCATGAATTGATGTTTACTCAAGTTGTTGTACCAGTTGTAAATTGAATACCTAGAAAAACTGCACTTGAAAGGAAAACTGAAGTTACCAGTAGGCAGTCAGTAAGAGAGTTATGTTTTGAGGACAATTTGATTAATGTACAATAAAAATGATTATAACAGTGCAATAATACATTGACTTGTTTAAATATGACCAAATGAAAAATTGCATGCAATACTAGTAAAGTGCATTTAAAGTAAATTGTATTGTCAACGACACTGTGGCGTATGCTATTTTGTTTAAAGTAACATTCGTGAAAATACTCTATTCAAATCTCTTTGCATACGTAAAAGTCATCTCTACTTCAAAGCACAAGCTGTCTTTTATTTCATACTCACTCATTAGAAAGAAACATGAATTCCCCTTTAGGATCACTGAAGTCGTAATGTAATTGCCCTTTAACTAATTGTGACTGTCATGTGTGGATGACAGAGCTTTAAAATGCAAACCTAGCCCCTAAGCGCCATGGTGGTTGCTTGCTAGTTTTATACTATCTTGATGAAATGCGCAAATTACTTGAAATGCATATTTTATTTCACGTCTGCACACCTATGATCGATGCCGGTCGGCTGTGATGTATAGCTTTAGCTTGCGCCGGTGTCTCGCCACAGCCTCATGGCACACGCGCATCACAAATTCATAAGAATTAGATTCATTTCATTCGACTTGATTGGATGGTGATTACAACTAACGGTGAACGCACACACCAACACATGTACCCAAAAAAGTCAGCAGCAGACAATTATTTCCCCTACAAGTCTCCAGTGTTGTAATTGGGTTTTCTGGCCTTCATGTTTACTTGTCCAAGTCTGTAGCATGAGTGAATTAGGTGGCGGCAGCACTAATTGCACACATGGAAAGTCTCCCCGGTCCTTATGTGATGTGATTGATGTTGATATGCTGCTAAATTATAAACAACTTTTTGGGCGATGGAGGATCAAATTATTTTGGCATTAATGACTTTTTATTGATTGCTTCTTATTTTTTCATCGCCCATATGCTTCATTTGGGGTTCATGTCCAGCAATTTGGGCCACATTGTGGGCGTGGTTTTTGATTGGCATTAAATGTGACAGTTCACAAATTACGTTATAGCAAATCAAGAAGAATAGGTCGAACAGCTATTTGAGAAACATTTCTTTGTCAGAGATTATTTTATATTCCACAAACCCCCCCACAAAATTAAACACAAATTATTCCTAAGAAAATAAACACAGTGATAAAGAAAAGACTTGACCAAAAATAATTAGACATCTTTTTTAAAGCACTAGCATTGATAAAACATACATCTCTCTCACAATAGCAATTATTAATATTCGTCTTGTTCATCTGCTAGGAAAATACCCTCTGACCCAACCTTTGTCTGACCTTGGGTGTCAAGGTCATTGTCATGTCTCATTTGGCATGGCCATTTTGCTGAGTCTCATCAGCATGACAGTTTCTTTCTCAAGTGGCCGATGGCGCTCAGTAATTCTAGTAATATGATTTTCTCTATGTATGAATATTACTCCAAAAGACCATGGCAATTTGCCTACAAATTTTTGTTTAAGGGGTGTCGTTTTCACAAAATGATGTAATGTTATATTGCTCATTGCGTGCAAAATCATCTATTGTGGTTATGAAGATATCATGGCCTGTAAATCTTGATTAGGCCAGCACGTTTCCTATACAATATCTGACAGATAAGTGCATATAATTTTCAATCTATAGCTTGAGTGTTGCACAAATGAGATGCACATGACAAAATGAAATATATTAATAGGTTCTGCAGACAGCATTACAGGTCTCATTTGTTCTTTACATATTTTGAAGAAGTTCAGATGCCATTTTAAAAAGAAAATAAATAAAGTCAGAACAACAGTGGTGACAACAAAACGTTTATTATTGAAATAAAAAAAGTAAGCAAGGAAAAAAAATATGTTAAGAAATTTATTCAACATGTGTCCGGCAAATTCCGCAGCAAGTAATGGCTTTCAAAATACCTTTAACACAATGTCAAATGAAATTTTCAAGTATCTCAATCCTATATTTACGATTAATTTATTCTAGCCTGTGATGGTGATGCAAAAGACAATGACCTGACCCTTTATAGGGTTTCCTCAATCACTCATGCCAATAATAACATTGCCAATCAGACAAAATATGATTGCAGTGGTTAAATGACTTTCCATCTTGGTCATCGTCTGTAACAGACGCTCCATGGGGATGAGAAATTCCACTTTATTAACTTTAGCAGCACCACTATTAAAGTGTTCTTCATTTCCCTTCCTATTCGTGACCCTCTGAGCAGGAAAGAGGTATGAAGCGGAACCCATTTCGTAAATGGAAATGCTATTGAAGACCGTATCTTATTGAACAAGCCATCAATTGTTTAGTGAAGATATTTAGTAGAAGCATTTCATATGTTACACACTTTAGTTTCAACTGGTAAGTGATGTAGTTGAATGTGAGATGTGATTGTAAATCATCGTTATTCATGCCATCATGACCAAAAAAAAAAAAAAAAAAAAAAAATATATATATATATATATATATATATATATATATATATATATATATATATATATATATATATATATATATATATATATATATATATATATATCTTAACCTCAGGATGGTTTCAAACCCACAACCACTATGGCAGTGACAACTGCCTAGTAATCAAATCCAGTCATAATTGATGCAAACCCTTCATAGCACAGTAAAGAAAAGATAAGACAGTTGGTCATTTAAAATAATAACATGATACCTATCTTTAACTGGCTATTTGAAGAATGCATAGCAAAAAGAAGCATGTAAGTTGTTACTCATTTATCATTTACCACATCAACTATTACAGTCCAGGAGTCACAATTCCATGACCTTTGAAATTTTAGTAATTACATTTCAATACTTGTACACATTGATAAGCGTTTTTTTCTAAGAGGCAAACAAAATGCAACAAGACGTTTTAATAAACAATTTTTCAAAATATTCTAAGCCTTTATTCTTTCTAAAGAAGCCACAAACTTCACAATGTCCTCAGCTAGCAGTGCTGGCTCTTCAAATGCTGCAAAATGACCTCCTCGGGGCATCTCTGTGTACTGTACAAGCTGGTGATACTTGTCCTTCGCCATGTTTTCAGTCACATATCCTATCTCATGCGGAAACATTGCAAGTCCTGCTGGAACTTTTACTGGGGCATTAGAGAGGTCGAGAACAGTTTTACTGTAAGCATTTTCTTTATAAAACCTACAAGAAGAATGAGCTGACTGGCTTATCCAGTAGATCATGACATTTGTTAGAAGTTCATCATAGGTATATTTTTCTGTCAGTCCTCCATCAGGCAAGTCCTTGTAGGATGGATCAGTCCATGTGGAAAACTTCTCGAGAATGTAAGCTGCAAGACCAACAGGGGAGTCATTTAATGCAATTCCAATTGTGTCTGGTTTAGTCGCCTGAATATGGAAGTACCCTGCTTCAACTGTCATGTAATACAACATTCTCTGCATGGGAGATGGAGAAATCTTTGGGAAAAAGTAATGCAACACATTATGTAGGTAATAGTTAAAGCTGAATGTTTTTGGAAAAGGCATATTTGTATGCAGTCCGGCAACATGTTGAGGATACAATTGTGACATGATGGTAGTTATCAGAGCTCCCCAATCTCCACCTTGTACATAATATTTCTCGAACCCTAAATGTTGCATTAGTTTTTGAAACACTCGTGCTGCATCACTTCCATCAAATCCTTGTTGTTTTGGTGCTTCTGACCATCCATACCCAGGAATTGAAGGAGCAATGACTTCAAATCCTTCAGCTGTTAACAGAGGAATGATTTTATGAAATTCCCACACACTACCTGGCCAGCCATGTACAATCAGCAAGGGCTTGACTTTACCAACTGACTTCTGTGGGGCGGCTCGCAAAAAATGTATGTCAATTCCTTCAATCTTAATCTTAAACTGTGGAAAACTGTTTATGGTATCTTCTTGTTTTCTCCAATTATATTCTTCAGTCCAATATTTAACAATTTTCTTCATGGTTTTTACTTGCATTCCATAGTGATGATCCCCATTTTCTAAGTCTTCACCATACCTAGCAAGAGCCAATCTTTTTTGTAGATCTTCCAATACAGAATCTGGTGTGGACACCTTAAATGGCCGTACATAAGACTCATTTTGAAGCTCCTCAGTAGGTTTTATGCCTTTGCCCCACCAACCATCATCATCAACTATTGGTACCTCAGTTTCTTTTAAAAAGTATCCATAATAAAGTGCAAATATCAGAACTACACATGCAATAACTTTCCAACCCATTGCAGCTTTTATATACAGATTTTGCTTATTAATGATCTAATTATTGAGAAAAGCCAACAAGTGTCAATCAGACTTCATCTATTATATGCCAAAGTCCTATCAATGTACGAAGTATGTGAAACTTTTTAAGTATCAGCTTATCAGAGGATTCAGGACATGATAGGAGTTCAGAATATGTGTCATTTAGTCCATGAGTTTACTTATTAGTTTTATTTGTGTTTTGAGTTCAGAATATGTGACTGCATGTATCTACACTAGAAATTACTCCAGAATTCAAAATGCCCTTTCATACAAAACTACATGTAGAACTGATTTTATGGAAGAGCTTCAAAGATAGAACTTTACATCAATTAATATTTGAAAAATCACATTATGACTGGTTAAAACACGTAATTAATTATTTCAATGGATTCATTTGGTTTTGTGGCATGCACATTAGGTAGAGATCTCTCGAAGTTGCACTGCACTTGAATGGCTTTGGCATGGATTGGTGCAAAGTACAGACATGTTCAAGTGACGCCTCAAACTGGCCACAGTGGCCCCGCCAAGAAAGGGTCAGCAGAACGGATAATCCAGAAGGGGATTACAGACTCTCTGTTCCCAGGTGTGGAACTGCAATTTCTCTGAACGTGCAGGACGATTGGTCTAATGGCTAAGGTGCCTGAGAACACATATATGACTGGTCTGGTGTATCAGGATATGGTGAGTTTAAATCCACAGTCGTCAAAGCTTTACAAGCTTTCCCCGATTCTTTCGCACATGGTCAAAAATACACATAAAACAATTTCGGTTTTGAATTTCTTGGGCTATATTAATGACTCTATCCAAGTATTACAGAGATAATGATTACAGAGATAACAAGAAAAGTCATCTTTGGAGCACAAAGTCCACGCACCCTTTAAGCATTTGATAGTTAATGATTTTTCCTTGAATTACAGACAATCATAGCTCTTTCCATGGCTTGTCATACTTTTCCCGGAAGATGACACTTCTCTGAACGTCTTACATGTTGATTGTCCACACGTTTTACCGGTACGTCATTTTTAGGCTTACTTTCAGACCGGTCAACGTAGTAAAATGTACAGACATAAACAGTCAAAATATGTATCAATAGTATAATATAACCATAGGTTGTATGAACACCAATAATGACTGGGTCCGTCTAGGGTTCATTCTTAGGGGGATCTGAAAGTTTGAGGTCATAACACTCCTTAGTTTTCTTCAAATCATCGGGCATAGGTTAACGCAAACAACAACGAAAAACAATAGTCCTTTGTACCAGCTTTAAAGCTGGTGCGTGGACTAATAATGTGAAATAAGTTTTAAAATTGGCAGCAATAGTCCTCCATGATATGCAATTAATATAATTTATATGCTATCATTCTAAAAATTCATGTAGCCTTTAGAGCCAGACCCTGATTCATAGCCAAATAAGTTTAATTTAAACTTTGACACAAACCTACAGACGTTTTTAATGTCATATTCTATCTTGCCATTACACTGTTTTAATGTTTAAAGATTTGAATGCACACATAACTAGATTAGATCAACAGAGCACAGCGTCGCTAGAACAATGTTGACTCATAATTACAATGTAAGTAATCAGCCACAAATAACCTGTGTGCCATTGTCTAATATTGGCTCCTTCATGCTACATACCAGCAAACAGCAAAACGCACCAAGTAGACTTCTTGCTGCTGAGTTAAAAAATCAATTTTTTCATGCTGGAAGAGTTCTTTGATTACCAGTAAAAATGACATAAATCGCCTTGTGGGAAGCACAATTTGATTGGGGCAAAGTGCCCCAAATCAAATCACTTTGGTGTCGCCTCATACCTCATAGTTGTGTAAAGTTTGAACAAAATCGGTTCATTGGTAAACCCTCTGGCTTGTCCAGAGACATAATTACATACAGAATGAATAGTGACATTTACGAAGTGAACACAAGGCTTTCGCTTCAGCAGCTGAAGCAACGTAAATATATATTTATATATTTGCTCACATTAGTCACAATAAGAGGGGGCTGGGGAAGGGGGGGGGGGGGGGGGGCATGTTGAACTGTGCCAAACCACTTGCAAAACATGTGAACCTCAAAACCTAAAGGGTCCAGGACCTCACCAAAATCATGAAAATTAAGAACCACCTTGCTTCAACCAGTGGAGATTGCAATTTAAAAAAGAAATGTTTGTAAACAAAGTGTGTGCTCAGCAGGGGCTGAGTGAGGTGGTTGGGCCATGTAGAGTCCAACTCTCAATGGATTAGTTGAGTGAGAAAGCTCGAGATACTGGGAGAGAAAGGCTAGAGAAGACCAAAGTAGACCTGAGATGCAGTCATGCAGAAAGATCTAACACGGCTTGCTATGTATCACCCAGATCACCAAACGATAGAAAATCATGGAGTGGAAAGTTGAGAAATAGACTGGGCAGCCAGCCTACACTCAAATTGAAGAATAATTAGGACATGTCCAACATGATTACAATAAGACATTGTATGGTATTTTGGAGGCGTTTATAAGTTTTATTTATCCCATGGTGCACATGTGTGATTTTTTTGTATTCTGCGGAAAAATGATAAAAATAGTAGACACATTTTAAGTTTATTGTTTTATGAGTTGAAGTTATTTTAGAGGTCGTATAATTAACTGTTACAGTACACACACTTTATTATTGGTGTTGCAAACTGTAACAAAGATACAGAATAACTTATGGTGATAACTAATTTCCAGCATTTTCACTTAATACTAGGATTGGTATCTATCTGAACCCGACATGGGCCCCGGCTGACCACGGGCCCCACATTCGCCCCCATGAATTTGCCGTCTGAACTATTTCTTTTACTGCGGGTGCAGTTTTAGATTTGAAATTCACATGTGGGTGCGGGTTTTAATCATCAAAAAGTTTTGCATTGCAGGCTCTTTGCAGGCTAAAAATCAGTAACATAACCTGAGTAGATACCGGCATGTTACTATTTATTAAAATTTTCTGGAGTCTATAGAAACTTTTCAAACTTTACTCGACTTGTCATTAGCGATGTCAAAACTAGATTTGTGTGGACAGTCCTTCAATATTTGTGAGTGCAGGTGTGATAGTATTCTTCATTTTAGTTAAACATGCAGGTGCGGGCTTGATAACTCAACCAATATACATGTATATACATACATAAACTAACATATTTGACAGGTAGTAGAACTTTTACTCATCAGCCTATCACTCAATAGGACATGACATCATTTTATTTCTAGATTGATAACTTATACAAAGACAAACCTCCATGGCTGGGGTTCCAATTTCAACCAAAGCTCTTTGGTACAAATCCCAGTGGTGGGAAAAAGGCATGGATAAGTGTTGAGCAAATTTACCAATAATGATACATTACTAGCTACTCGAATGTGTATTTCACTAGAATAAGTAGTGGTCAAGCACATGAAACTGAGATTTAACACAATGCACGATGCCAATGATCTGGTGTAACTATTAGGTTGCTGGAGTATGTCATAGCAGGGTGAATTAAGAATTTTAATTCATATTATGAAAACTGTAATCAAACTGCACTTTAGGGTTTCTCCTATAAAATACAGAAAGCTTTTTTTTGTAGTCATTCGTCTAAAAAAACTTACTTTGAACAAATACACAAGCTCATCAAAAGTGACATCTGTATGAGTCCTGAGCGAGATGCGATCCAAACATTGTCATTAGCCCTCTGTCAAAACTCTATTAAGTATTTTAGCTCCCCAAGTGAAGCGTGGTGGGGCAGAACCCATCTCCCAGCTGTGGTGCCTACGCTAATGGCGTCAGTGGCGCTGGTGCCTCACTTAGCCTGCACCCAAACTCTCGGAATTAAATAATCCTGGGAGAGCTGCCAGTGTCAGCCATCATAATTTCTTACAATTTTGCAAATAAGCTCCAGTGAACATCGTTTAATCAGGTTACGTCAAATATATAGGAGATGGCATTTGTCATAGCGGCAAGCAAGACCAAAGGCCATATGCAAATGGGCACCGTCCCAATTGGGAGAAGCGATACCACAAAAAATTGGGCTTTTTCTATTGTTATAAGCGCAGAATTAAGACACAGCTGCTGGAGTTATTGGCCAAGGAAAATTAAGAGAAACAAAGCAGGCGCCTTGCAATGACAAGTCAAGCATGCTGAGCAGCCAACGAGAAAGACAGTGATTTATATAATCCCTTTACACATGCATAAATGCTAAATATTTGTTGCCTATTGATTGTATAACAGCAGCAGAAAAAATTGCAGATCACACTCGCAACTCATCTCTTTAATTTGGTGGAATCATGGAGAGGCTGGCATGTCATAATGATTAGCACAGCTTATGAACTCAGGCAAATTTGGGAGGCATCTGAGCTTGAAGATGCTTGCAAGTGATATTTTACGTCAGTGTTTGCTTGATTATTGTAAAGACAGCGACTAGTTATTGCGGAGATGTAGATTGCACTGGATGACAGAGATGGCGGGCAAGGTTACGATTCCATATGAAGTAACAAAAGTACCATTCTGAAGGTTTTCTCATTGCTAATTTCAGGTTTTAATTTGGCTCAATGACTGACAATAAGGTGATTGCACCTTCGATTAAAGTTCAACAAATTGTTAGGATCTTGGTATTCCAGTGAGAATTCTCCTTATAATAATATGATTAAAATCAATATCCCTGATGATGTATTGTGTGTGACTTAATCTGGAGATGTTGATCAGTGGACTCTGACCCCACACTCCATCAACATTAGCGTCTGACCTTCATTACCAGCTCAAATAAAGCTCATTCTGGCCATTCACATAGTGATAGACTAACAAGGATGGCTCCCGACATCTTTGAAATTATCTCGTGTACATCTCCCTTTATGACCGAGTGTCCCGTCATAATAGAGATTGGGCAGGAGATAAAAAAACATTACAGAGAGAAAGCTGGGATAATGATGTGTCCATGGGAGATGTTTACTGGTGCCCTGCTCCACAACTGCTCAGTCCAGCCATTGTACATTAGTCCAAAGTGGTTCAATCAGTGTTACAAGGTCACCCATTCAGATTATTATATAAACTATGTCTGAATATTATCATACACCAGGGTTAATTTAATTACAAACTATTTCGGCTAACACTGTAACAGACGCATAATTACATTTTTCACACAAGGAAGACATTTTGGCGCTTTCAAGGATTACGTTTGTATATATGTCATGTAATCTTCTAATAATACAAAATGGATTTCCCCAAATCACAGTTAATACTGCTCAACATAAATACATTCCAACTTAAATCTATCAATATTCCAATTATCTTCCTACTACCATATACATCAACTTTAAGACCTGTCAAAAGAAAACAACACTTCTCTTTGACCAACTTCATTAACATCTCATTAGGTAAAGTCTTTTTTATAGAAATATGTTGAAAACCAAAGTGGCGCAGACGACATGTCATCACAGTTGGTTATGCAGCTTTGTCTTATGCTTGCTCAAGTTGAAAGGGCACTGGCTATGGCAGGGCTTTGTTGGCTGCACTGTCGCCCGCACCGTCCCCTGTGCCTCATCCAACAGGATCAAGGAGCCCAGACAATCCCGATCATTATCATTTCACACACTGCTGCTGCCTAGCTCTACCAAACCGAGGCGCGGCGACTAAATGTCCGACACAGGACCAATTACATGAGAAGAAGTTGGCGCTTGTGTGGTTGTTGATTTCAATGGCGGCAGCAGGGCAGAGATCTGTGCTGACCTTGATGCACCATTGAGCATAATAACACCTCACCAGGGATGCTCAATGCTCGCTGAACAATAATTGCCCACAACCTTAAATTTGAAAGATTGAGCAATTTCATTTTTTGTCAATTCTTTGATGCTGTAAGATTGCCAGACCTTTGATAATAAATCTTCATGCTCATGATAATGCTCGATGACATGAGGCGTGATTATGACAAGCTTTATCAATGGTGGGAGCTTCAAATGTGTAGTGTATATAGATCTACACATACATGTTAATGTATGTGTGCTTCCGAATTGATTGGGAGTCGGACTCGTGAACAGAAGGTCATTACCGGTTGGGTCTGGTGGTAGGTGTTGAGAAAACTTACCTCAAACATGTTGCACATTGCTACCTGGTACCTACACGTTAAATAGGTACACTGTCAGGGGAGTGAATATTAATGTGAGTGATTAGCCAGTCTGTGTTATGGTTGCGATATGCTGGATGTTCCAAGGGGAGTTGAGAAAGATACAGTGTGACAAGGATGCCAATGACCTGGTGTAGATGTGAAGTCGTTAGAGCATGACAAACTGTGAATTGTGATTGTAAATAAGCACATTTACATTTACATTATTAGAAAAGTGTTTATTTAGAAACCTTTCGAAACTGCCCATTCTCCACACGTGCATATAAAAATTGTTTGTGTTGGAGAAGCCCGTCAACTCATATCTTTCATCATCATGAATTCTTAACCAATATAAAGAAACAACTTAAAAAACAAAGCAAATGTAAATAAAAAATGTTTTTATGTTTAACAAAGAACATGTTTAAGTTTGGGGAACTGCCATAGATACTTGTTGACACGAGAGACTGAGCTAATCCCCTGCAAGCCGATCCTTGTGTCTGCCATCACCATAGCCTTATTTCCTGATGACAAGGTGAAGAGCACGACCTAATTAGCACCATCATTCTTTTTGTTACTTTCATCATGTACGTCTTTACAGCTGAACTTTTGGATGGCCAATAAGCCAGATTATCACAACTTTCGATAGTTAGCCAACATCAGCAGCCTCTAAAAGAAACTCAACTTCCTAAAGCGGTGTAACAAGTTCTCTACCTGCTGCTTATTTACGTAACAAAGCCGCAGCTTAATTGTGTGTTAGAGCATTTGAGCCTGACAAGTTTCCCCTCTTGTGACCTTCAACATCACCAGCACACCCTAGGGCTGAGCAGATATTAACCCAGCGCTTGATGAATCGTCTTCATTTGCAGGCAAATAATCTGCAAAGTTCCTGACCCTCAATTAATTGGAGGCTCTCCAAAGGACTATGATTTAAGAGCTGACATGCTCTCATAATGGCCAGGGCATAATATTTGTCTTATTTATAGCTACTTGCATGTACATTAAGCCTCAATATAGACTTTGCAAGTGATGCATATTTAAGACCGCAGAGCTTTAAAATACAACTATCATTAAATCTTCCTATGATGCTATTTCATTTCCCATCTGTCCATTTATTATGAGAAGCAACACAATAAATATTTCTTGAACATATAAAGGGAATGTATTTAGGCATGCAATGTTAGAGTTCTGCATCTTTCTGATTACATGTTATCAATAAGCAATTTTACGACCAAAATGTATATCCTGCAAAAGGAAAGATTTCTATGACAAAATAATCAAATTTGGTTTCTATAGCAATTCGGCTGCTGTAATTCGGCGCCCTAGCACATCAAATGTCTCCCCTAAAGCCTCACTTAGCACCCCAAAAATCGTCACGTTCGCATTCATTGTCAGCACCAATCACAAAGCAATTGCTATCTGTTAGAAAGCAAAATTGCAATTTTGATTCTGTTGCGGCCACAATTTGATTGGGTGGGTGTTATTTGGGGTGGTCGAAGTTTTGTCAATGTGTGGCGATACATCTGCTGCACAAAGGGTAAAAAGTCAGCCTTGTCTCCTCATCAATCATACAACGTATAGGATATTTTAAACAGTGTTCAGTTTGGCAATGATAAAGGGGTTTGTTTTGTCCACAAATGGTTATTGCAAATTTTGCAAATGTTGTATTTGATTTTACAGGCAATATGAAGTTCGACGAAATGGAGCTCTGCTTATCTTAAATAAGCTTTCGTCAATTTCTTTGCACTGTATCAATATTTTGTCACAGGGATATAGACTCAATTATGTTGCCTATTCCTTTTGACTTAAAGAGCAGCAAATCAACAAATTGCTTGTTCATCAACTTACACAACGCTACAGGATTTTGCTGTGTTTGTGCCATTGCGATAAGAGCGCAGACCTTTTTGCAATTACTCTGTCATAACTGCAAATCAGGAGGGTGAATCTGATTACCCAGTGTATAGACATTTGGCATAGGGTGTGCAGCCCAGGCAGCGCCCTAGTAATAAGTTGCCTAACTGGCATTACGCGGCCTCAAATTGCAATTTGACTTGCCCCCAGGGTGACACAAAAGAGCATCTCCAAGGTAGGCGGGGTTTTAACCCATCCACAGCAAAGGTTGCATCTCAAAGGGAATGTCAAGTATGGGGCCAATTCTCGTAAGATTACAATCCATGCCCAAGGCCCTGTTTGCACCGTAATCACCCCAAAACAGGCGATTTCTAATCCCTCCTCATTAATCCTTGTATTTCTTTCAAATGGGGTTGGAGTCCTATTGCGACGTGTTGCACTGCTGCATGTAATATGATTGACTTTGTCGTTTCATGAGAAATTAGACTGCGCCAGCTCGGCTAAATGAATTTGCTATGGGAAATAAGAAACGTCAAAGTCAGTCAAGTTAAGATAAAAGATAACCCGAGGTGCTTGATAAATGACAACCGAAGGTGGTGCGATTCTTTGACATCAAAATTGAATAATTCTTCACAGAGATGTGCTAATCAGAGAGCTGAAGAGGTCGTTTCTTTAAAGAATTCGTTGACTTTGCCTGTTGTTGGATGAGTGTCCATTAACAACACATTTGCATTTTATTCTATCACGATGAAAGACTTTGAAAATTGACTACGGCTGTAGGATATATCCTGCTCTAATTTGCTAAGAAGCTTCTATTTTCTCATTTCCAGACAAGACTCTTAAGAAACTTACGTTCTACATGAATTTTATGACGCAATAAATTTTTACATGCTTTCTTAATCACAAAAACTATACATAATAAGACATCAAAATTGCAAGAGAAGATTTCACTGTAGGTGTCGGCCATATTTCATTTAGTTCATGCACTATTAGGCAATAAATCCTCGTGTGCTTGCAACGCCACCTTCAGGAAATGCAACTCAATTAAAGCCGTCACAGTCACAGGCGCCGACGCTCACGGTATGATACAACACAGGAAACACTATGGGCTTTTTGCTCTTTCTTAATTACTTTCTGGCTGTTTACTCCGGACATGACTCGGCCATTTATGGGTGAGAGGCCCATTTCTTCAGTGTGATTTGCGTCCCCACTGCACCATACCTTTGCTCTCTGTGGCGGACACATATATTGTGAATCTGTAGCCAATGGGAGCTTACGTTGATGTAACATTCATTAGAGCCATTTCACTAATGAGATTCCGAGAGCTTATCTCAGGCTTTATCTCCATCTAAGCTTTATATTTCAAAGCATCTACTTTTTGCAGGTTTTTTATTTTCAGAAGGTTTGTTCCCTAATGAAACTGGTAAAACGGGCATTATGTGTGTCTGTGTAATAATGTATGCTAATGAATAAATTGTTCAATTGCACTTAGATCTACATGTGATATTATCTTTGAAGTTTTTTTGATCAACTTCAAACACCTTCTTAAATATTTATTAGGTGATAGGAAATTTCTATAATTTTGTGACAAATATTAGTATACTATAGTGGGACCTGCTTATGTCAGTTAACATTAAGCATAGTTCATGAATTGATTATTTGATTTTTTCAATACTTAACATTTAAGAGTCTTCATTCACAGGTTCCAACATTTTAAAATCTTAAAATTGTTCAGTGTTACCAATATAAACAGGTCCAAGTACTAATAAAGGTAAGCAATACAAACCTAACTTCTTAGCGATATTGTCAATTCCGAAAAGTGCATCAGGTACGTCTTCTGGTTTCGACACTACTTTTTCTATTTCACCCACGTTGAATCCAAAATCAGTAACATCAAGGTCAATTAAATAGTCTCCAAGTGTATAACTTTTTCTAATTGTTTTGAATGCTGCAATCTCAATAAGAGATTTTTCTAGTAATATTTCTACATTTTCCACACCAAGATTTACTTCAGGAAGAATGTTTCTTATTCGTGTTAAGATGTCTGTTTCCTTCGTATATTCTGCATACTGCGTAGAAAGTGATCCTAAATCCTTGTGGTGATCAGGTGGGCATTTTAATTCCCACTGAGAATTATTCGCTGTCCTTTTTCGTAGCCAATGGTCGGCTGATGTGAGATGATACTGAGGAGTATCATAGTAAATATCTCTAAAGGCTTTTTCACCTAGCAGTTTTCCACCTTGTTTTTCTAAAGAACTTTCAATTGTACTGGGAATTGAAAACTTTCTTTCAACTTCAATAAATGTGCTTGCTGACATTTTCAATTTTAAGCTTGCAGCACCGCAATACTGAAATTGAAAAAGTACATGTATAAATATCAATCGAATGGTATCTTATTTCAACTATGATTGTGTTTGTTTTACAAATTCCTTATAATAAACATTTTTGTTGTATAAATATGTTATTAAAATTAGGTACTGTAAAATTAAATTTTACGTGCGGACAATAAAATAGGATAATCATGGCAATGTACAGCGTATGCAAATTGAGCAGTATAATGACCACTTACCATGCTGAAAAAGAAAATTCTATTATTACGAAATAGCTCATTTATATATTTCAATTTTCTTCTATTTGCACAATTAATCATCTTGAAGTTTTTGTCTTTTTTACCAATACAATGTATGTACTATGAATGTTAAATGAATCAGTATTTTATACGTCAATCGCTATATACATGTACATACATTGAGTATTACTATTTTCCGTGTTACACATGTGATGCTTCATTCAGCTGGGTTTTTTTCTTTTTGTTTTGCCTTTTTATTGTAAATATTACTTAATGCTTTTTATATGAAATCTACTTCATTAATTATGCTAAAATAAATAAGAAATACTGGTAAATAAATTAAAAAAATTCTCAATCTCAAAAAGAAAGAGCTGTCTAGAAATAAGTCGTTTCAAAAGAACAAGTCCGACTTACAAAATCAAACCAGATGAGAAAAAACAAAACAGTTGCTATTGCTGCACTAATAAGTAATATCAGGTGGATAGGATCCCAATTCATCCTTTTCCTTTATTAACACCACCCCATAACCCTGGCACCGTCTGCCACAGGCGCGCATCAAGAGATCCACCCCTCACCAGGTCAGGTGTTTCCTAATGCGCCATACATCAGACCCGCCCCAAATGAGGAGAGGGTCCCACTATAGAGGGCTCCCGCCAGGTGTTTATAAGCCTCATTGGCCTTTAGGCCCTTTGTCTTTGCGATGGCCCTGGCAGGACACAAATGTTGTTGGACTCAATTTATCACCCTCATAATCACTCACTGCATCTACTTTGTCCAGTTAGTTACATGGCACCCTGGCTTTGTAACTTTTCCATCTACCTCACCACTGGTGCTTTGTATTACTCCTATGACGTCGTTTTTGTCTCCAATTGAAAGGGAGATTTAAATTAGATGCAGACCATATAGCTTGTCGACTCAGACATTAGTTGCAGGAAGTTTCAAGTAAACTTTTGCACTTCTGAAGATTGGTGACACTAAGAACTCATTATTTTCGTAGGAAACTGGTAATATTTTGTGTACAAAAGCTGCTTGAAAATTTCTACTACTCGAGTAATGTAGACTATTTTCTTGATGTTTTATTTCATTGTACAAATTTAACTTATATGTTTTAAGTTTACTTTGATTATTGATATATTTCCTATTATTGTTTATAACACCCACACAAAAGAAACAAAATCTTGTTAAAACACCAGAATCCTTGCAAGCTAAAGTATTGACAAGTGCAAATAAGTGGGAATTAATGTAGGTTTAGGATGTCAGACGATTCCCCATCGAGCATCTAAACGACATTTTTCCATTCGCACATAGCAGATTTAATCCCGGGGACTTGTTCTGTATGGCCATCTTTTAATCCGTGTCAGATCGTGGGATGGCGCCAGTGCCCTAACCCCTGACAAGCGAGTGAGCCCCCAGAGAGGCTGCTGCTGTCTCCTCGGCACTAATTTCTCTCCGACTTGACGGGCCTACAGCACGGATGACCCTCCTCCCCAAATTAATGCCCCTTATTCCTCTCATTAATCATATGGCACCGTTGTTACAAATAATCAATTCGGGGGCATTGCCAAATGCAATGGGCCTCATCAATTATATTTTCTGGGCCTGATCTAATCACAGCCGCCCCACCAACAAAGTCATTCCATATCTGCGGACCAAAAGAATGCCACACGAGATTATCAAAAACAAATAGATGGGATTTATTAGAGGGGAATATTGGTTTGCTTGCGCTGCCCCAGCTTTAGATAATGGGTGCAAGTGTGCATGTGGGCATTGGCCCTTGGAGTGGTTGGGATCAAAGGAGCAGCGTCAAGTGCTGACAAGAGATGGCCTAACCTAACCTGCCAACCACGGCGTGTTCACTACCGAGGTGAAAAGTGGTGAAGCGAGTTAACTGACCCGAAAGGCTGTGAGTACAACCTTTGGTGGCCTCTATCTATGATAGGGCAAATGACACAGCCTTGTAGATGAGAAGATGTGTATCAGTGCTCCTCTATCACCTACCCCAATTGGCTTTTTCTCCGAGTAGACATTGATTTTGATTTGTTTGTGTCAGGAGGCCATGCTGCCACCCCATCGTCCCCACTTAAGACAAAAGTTTTTCTCCTAATATTCTCGTGCCGATAATGGAAAAAGTTAATAAGAAGCAGCCAATGAGAAGCGTCGCAGCAGTGCCACAATAGGTCATAAAGCGGTGGCAAAACAGTAAATTTCTATGTCGGTGGCAGACTGTTGACTGATCTGGCTTCCAGTCCTGATTGGTACACTCCCGAGATGAGATATCAGCATGCAACATCACAAACTTTATAATAGAACAACAATTGATGATGCATTACGAGCCTATATCATAGAGAAGTTGTGGAGTAATTGTTACTTGTTAGATAATTTTGCATTTTGTACAGTGATAATTTACTCTTGATGAACTTTCTTATGGTATGCTTTCTTGTCTATTATATTGGTAATTTAATGTACCTACTGGTATCCTATACATAACAAAACATATCGCCAAATTTTTGCTCTTTGAAATGCAATTGAAATTGTTTTCTTTCCATGGTATTTGATTCCCCAAAAAATAACATAGGTTTTCAGCTCTAAAGCTTTGATCATAACCAATTTTTGATAGAAAATGAATGCTGGATTATGACTATAAATATACATGTACCGGTTTATGTTTTGGAGTTGATCTAAAAAATGTCGAATATGAGAAGCATGTACGAAATGTTGTAAACATTGAAGAATCTTATATGCAATGTAGTTTCTTAAGATAAAGAAAAAGTGATTTTACACTGTATATAAAGGAAGCAATTATTCCTGTAACAACTGCGATTGCTTTAATCAATAAAAATTGTTTGATTTTCGAAAAACAGAAGAAACAAAATCAGCATATTACAGGTGAATGTCTATTTTCTTTTTCATAAAGACTATCTAAAGGAATAACATCTCTAATGGTTTGTCTTAAATTTTAGAGGCAGTTATAATACGCAGTTAACAATAATATTCAGATATCAATGAAGTTCTTATACAGTGTCTCATTTTGTTCAATTTGTTAACTTTAATGAACAAAATCTTAATTTCAATCTCTGAATTGATTGGACCATTATCTGAGGAAGAAAAAAACTTTTGTCGCACTCTAGCACTTCACCTGAGATTAAAGACACATGATGCAGCCATATCCGGTCGTAACTGCGAAGTTTAACCCAAGATCACCCTCACCCCACCTCCCTACGTAATGCCTGATTGAACCCTGTAAGAGACAAATGCTCTCGCCTTGTCATTTTTATTGATCAAGCCAATTTTCATTCTTTTTGCGGGGCCAAGCTACATGTGCCCTCCCTATAATTCTCCCTGGTTAATAACTTAATACGAAATGTGCTCCATGGAGCGTGAAACAGTTTTGTTGGGCGTGGGTAAGTGAAGTATCGTCCGCCGCTGCTCTTTGCTACATACACAAATGTGTCAACTCACTCGGCTGAACCGCGGTGCACAGTGCCCGATTAGGAGGCGGCACAAAAAATAGCTGCCCAATGCTGGATGATTTCCTTTCAATAACTGTAAATTGGAAATGGGAATGAGTCGGCAAAATTGGAAATGGGGGTGATCAAGAAAGGCTGCTCGTTGTTTGGCGGGGCTGCTCCGAGGCAGACTCTATGGCCGAGATAAGACAGGGCCAGCAAAGATAGACCTAGTGATTGACTGCCGTATGCCACCGAATTATAGAAATCAAATCTTGCGGACCTGTGATGAGGAAAATATATGACTTATTGGCTGCCTCGCCCGAATCAGCCTCCGAGATAATACTCGCTTTGCTTTGATAAATATAGGGGGATCGACTGAAAATTGCAAATATAAATGTGGCGTCAAGAGGTGTCACTTATCTATTGCTTTTACTCTGTGATAAATGAGAACCGAGTTGAAAAGTTCACAGATTCTGCATATCACTTAAGAAGACATGTACATGTATGAAGAAAATTAAACATAATGATGCATCTATTGGATTTCATTTAAAACAGTCTAATACTACTAGTGCTCTCTCAAGCACAAAATTCCCTGTGCTATATTGAAAAAATATTCTTGCATGAAGAGGAAGAAAAAAATCGTCAATACTGTAAAACTAGAAATATTTGCGGCTATTTAATTTTGCGGTTTTGATCCATAAATTATTTCGAGGCTATTTAATTTCGCAGTTTTTAAGAATGTGGAATTTTTATAAGAATATTTCAGCTGAATTATTCAGCACAGGTTAACAATCAATAAATAGAACTTTTCAATTTTATCTTTTATTAATACTTGAAGTAAATATGACAAAGTAATCTGACAAGGTGAACCTTGTACGGTCCACGCGTAGTACGTCGCTTGCCAGCAGAGAAGATGAAGCCTTTAACACATTCACAACATTTGCATTAGCAGCAGGCACGGCTGTATTGGAATCATGTGGCAGATTAAAAACATCTTGATCATTAGAAGCAACATTGTGTTCTTGAAAAATGAATGTATGAAAGTTGTTTGGCCAAATTACTTTAGGTTTTATATACACACCGAAAATCAACACAGTAGTGTACTGCACATGAATACTGGTATTTGTTCTGCATCGCTAGATCTAGATGTACGTCACTTGCACTATGAAACGTCGCCGGTAAGTCCGCAGTTTCTACTGTAAACGTAGTAATACACATGTATGCGGTGCAGTAAAAAATATATGTGGGCTATTAATGTTTGCTAGCTATTTTAATTTTGCGATTTGTATACCACCCGTGAAATTCGCTAATTAAATCGTGCGCGAATATTTCTAGTTTTACAGTAGACATCAAATCAGTATCTTCCATGAAGATCTCAAAATAATTTTAAGATGTCAAAATAAGTGTATAAAAAGTATCTTCAGTGTAAAAAATAGGAAAATTTAGACCTACCTTTGGATAAAAAAGTCTACCAGCCAATTGGAACTTTTTCAAAATCATATTTGTGATTCATGTAATCCAATATACACCTAAAAATAATATATCATGTTATTATTTTGTGTTAAGAAAAACACCAACATTTTAAATGTAACTTTAATTACAAGGGGGGGAGGGGTTAATTGGACCAAGAATTCCTACATGCCTATCTATTTTTTTTTTCAATTTCCCACATCCCTCCCTCCAATTACAAGCACTATAAAATATCATGTTGTAGGTAAAGACCAATCATATATGTGAAAAATGTTATATAAATGATATATAGACATTTCAAAGATTTCAACATGTCATTCTAAAAATCATTTGTCTCAGATAGATAATTTACTCTAGTTAAAAGAAATCTTTGTTGAGTTTTTCCTTGAACACATTACAATAAAACCTTACATTTCCTCCCTAAAGTTGACAAATGCATTTACGTTAATCATTCTATTATTTCCCTCACAGGATATATTCAAATGACAATGAAAATGTTGTACAAATTTCCAGCAATCAGACACCAAAGTTAGTAATTTCCGATAGAGCAAACAGCTATTCAAATTGAAATGCTTGTACTATTTTAAAAAGTTTAATGAAAAATGGCAGTGTAGAATAAATGTAGTTACCAAACTTGAGTCAATGTTTTCACCTGAGACTGATATGAAAATCTGATCAGACTTTGAATGCCAAAACTATACACAAATGTGTTCATGTTGACTGGGCCCACGCCGACTATTTAGGGTAGTATACATAATGATGATTACATATATTTACATCATGTTTTCTTGTTCGATGGAACACCTCAATCGTATAACAGGCAGGCGGTCTAGGACCCAAATGGAAAGGATACTGGTCTTAAACAACATGCTAACAGGGTCAGGGAATGGGGAAGCAAGGTCTAACCCTACTGTAATTTAGACCTTTCTACCTCTTACATACTCTGTGACATCTATGGTCAGGCCAGTCCATGAACGGATCCTACTCAGCAGTCACCAGTAGACAGAATATGGGCCCATATCCACCAGATTGTCAGGCCTTTATAGGTACAGCTCAATCTTATTTTCATTTTGCAAGAGATAGAACCATCCAACTACATGTATATAAGCATAATGTACTCTGAACTGAGTTACCAGTACAGTATGGTTAAAACACAATGCTCTCATGCCATGCAGCATCAAAGATTTCATCACAACAGTAAAACCTTGATATCTCAACATCACTTTTCTTGATTTTCTCTTGATGTTAAAGTTTCTTTCACTTCCCTTTGAGTATTTCTTTCTTCTACAATATTATGGGCTTCAAAAGTAGTTTATTTTTAATTTATTTAGATTTACTTTATTCAGATTTTAACAAAATTTACATTTTAGGTCATTTTAAATGTACATGTAACTGGATTTTGCAGTCATCTTCTGACAGCATAATCATGTACTTTGGACATAAAAACTTTAAAATTTACACTAGATCAATAAGTATTCTGCACTATGACAAGTTTTGGGAGTGCTCAACAATTCGAGATGTACTGTACTGCAATTTTAAATTTTACAACAAATATCACTATTATTTAGAGCTCAACTCAATGAACCTTTCGGACTACAGCTATCAAAACCTAAACCATAGGAGAAAAACTTCAAACGGAGGGTTTAATTCACGCTCATTATGGGGGCTCATACATCACTAAAGCTGAGTATCATTACAGACCGTCCCTGCTGGTAGATGTGCATTTTGTCTGGCAACCGTCTGGCCAAGGTGCTTAAGTATTCACCTATAGTCCCATAACTAAGCTATAAATTGCATTTGCTTAATTAGTGATGCTGTCTTGTGTATAATCATATCATAAAGCAGTCAGCACACACTTTGATGTGCTTCATGGATGACATTTACTTAGGTGCCACTGGTAGGTGCCAGCGGCAAGGAGGATTAATAATTTCAGCATTTGATCATCATTGTATTCGGACATTATAAAATCCAAATCATTGAAATCCCATTTGTGTAAAACCTATTGACAAATTCTCAACTTAAAATTACATGGGCATGCCGCATTGGCATGGCCGTATATGGTATGGGTTTATTTTCACCATGAAACACGTTCCTGTGAAACATATTCAAGGATGTGAATATATTGATATTTTTAGTCAGCTGACATGTATTACAACAAAATGTTATTAAATTTTACATGTAGTTCAGGCTTACCAAGATAGCTGAGGATAAACATATTGTGATGTATTAAAGGATATACACTGATGTGATCACATCACCAGTTCTGCAAGCATGAGTTCAAATCTTCAGTTTGGAAGACAGGAATTTCCAACATTAGAAAATGTTAGCTTTGGGGAGAAACTAGTCTGGTTGAAATGCGTAAGTCACATATAAATTGCATCATTGACTGGAGGCTAGGACCATGATTTTGTTTATTTATAAAAAGCATTAAATGGTGATTCTAATATTCTCTTTTGGATTTTTATTATTTCTTATTACCAAGACATTTTTCATCACCAATACCCAAAAATTTAAACTGCTTTTCTTCTCATCCATTTCTAATTATGTGTGTCTCATCTTGTGACACTTGCTTTTACATTTAAATCAACGCAATCTCAATAAGGGGAATGATCGAAGAGAGAAAGCCAGAGGGTAGACTGGTACATTATGTCGATAAAAACCCAGAGTCTAATTAATACAACACAATTTCATCCATCATCAGGGGATGTGGCCTGTTATCCATTCCCAACTTATGAATATTATGAGGTGACCTTGGGAGCAGAGTTGGGGATCATTTCATTTCTCATGATGGCCTGGCATGGGCTCAGTAATTACAAAATACAAAAGGGTTTTATAGATTACTTGCGAGACAGCACAATGTATTGTTCAGTGCTACGTTGTTATGGCAACAGTTTTCATGAATGTGAATAAGCAATGGCTCTAAAATGAGACCCCCATTTGAAACCATATGATTTGTCTTCCAAGCACCTTCTCGCACCAGAAATGTATATATTTTTCATCTTTGATTATACATAAAAGCGTGGGTTTAAGAATTCAATATCTCACTATTTCTTGTGCCTTTTGTCCCACATTCCACTACTTTCCAACAATTGTTTACTCATAATTACAATGTTGGAAATCTCTTTTTAAGTCATTTTTTTCCATTTAGCAGGAATTCCTTTTTGTAGTCAATTATATCCCAACCCCTTTTCAACAGATTAGAGACAACTTTGTCAAACCTCCACTCTATTGTCGGTCTACGGGAATCTCTTTTACACTGTATATATTTTCAGTATTACAAATATCTCCTCGTGGGTGAACTTGCATATTTCAATTCAAAATATATATTTTTGAACCTTCTCTGTCACACACGTTTTTTTTAGCAAGCATAAATGAACCCACAACCCCAAGGCCACTAATTTCTTGCTGTAGTCAAATGGAAGCTTAGGGTTGTAAAACCTGTCTATTTGTTGGTAGAAATATGCTTGCTAAAAAGACATGTGTGTGAGAGAGAAGTTTGAAACACATATTTTTTTTTTTTACTCAAATAGTAGAAATGGGCAGATGCTTGCTAACGTTTCACAACCTGTCAGGTTGTTTCTTCAGAGCTACTCAGCAATTTTTTTCCATTTGAAATAGGTAATTCATGAAATTGATTCATTCAGTCGAGAGTAAAATATTCAAAATATGATTTAATTTTTACTCAACTAGTAGATACGTGTGTACATACTTGCTAATGTTTCACAACCTGTGAATGTCAGGTTGTTTTTTCAGAGCAGAATAGAAAGTTCTATTGCTGACAACCAGCTGGTGTTGTGGCTTGAAATTTGGTCCAAATGTGACTTGAGATTATAAGCCCCCAAAGTTCTGGCCACAACACATGCCGGGAACAAACCCTGGTGGTCAGCAGTAGAACTTTCCATTCTGCTCTGAAAAAACAACCTGACATTCACAGGTTGTGAAACATTAGCAAGTATGTACACATGTATCTACTAGTTGAGTAAAAATTAAATCATGTTTTGAATATTTTACTCTCAACTGAATGAATCAATTTCATGAACTTACCTATTTCAAATGGAAAAATATTGCTGAGTAACCAAATTCAATAACTTTTAGTTACAGCATTAGGCATTGTAAGGTCGTACATTGAACCTAAAATTTCCTGACCTTTTGATTGGCTGGCTGAGGCCTTCAATAATGTTCCAGTTAAAATGGTAGACTTGAACGAGATGGGTATTTTCAATACCTGTATCTTCTGAATTGAATGAGCCTGGAATATATGCGGATGACTGTACCCATACCCCTACTTTGACCTAACTTGTACATGATATCAAATCTACAGAGAACAAAATGCTTAATTATTTTTATTTCTCGGACTGACTTTATTGCACTATAATTACATTCAGAATAATTCAGAACCATATTACGCAAGTCTGATACAATTATTTGTAATGAAATAATGGGAAAATCTCCTGAATTTAGTCCCATAATAACTCTAATTTCCACTGATAAATGTCCTATCGAATTTGCAAATAGCAAGCATTTGACAATGGCCTTGCACATCATAATTGCTACAAAACAAATGTCTAGAAATGTCTTCAAAGGAACGTTCTATCTTATAATCATACGTACTTATTTAAAGCTAATTGACCATGTATTTTCAACCATATTCCTGCATCAGTTCTTCAACTAATGATGACTTTAGCGTCCACGAATCACCAATAACGGAGCTCATATAACATGAAAATTCTACATAATAACATTTAATAAGATAAAAGAAGAAACTGAAGCATGTAATAAAATGTAGCAGTGGGTAATCTTGGAAAGTAAAAGTTTCAAGTTCTCATGAAATGAAATCATTTCTGATACAGTTAAATGTGAGTTGCACGATTGGACGCTTATAAAAATAAAACAAAAAACTTCTAATCGTCATTGAAATGTTTTTCAAAATACAATAGCTCGTAAATTCAGTGTCATTTTCTTTGTGTTTAAATCTTTATGACACAGCCTCTAAAGTGTACACCAAATCTACCAATTGGTTACAATATACGGCATTTTAACTGGTATTTATCTGGAACAACCTGTGAATCAAAGAGGCTATGAAGAAAGAAAATGGTCGCCCAACTGATACAGGCGCCATGTCCAGCTGTGCGTGCGCAGTGTTTACATCTCCTGGATTACCGTCATACACAACTGTTTGTTACCAATGAAAATGAAACAAGGTGCCGAACGGGGTCTGCACTTTATGACACAGGGGTGGCAGGTCACTCAAATTAGCCCGCTATCTATAGAGGCATTCTTCAGGCTTTAATGAGCTGGCGAGCCCGGGTGCTTTGAAGTGGGCGCAGCGGGCTAGTTACGCGCACCCCTTATGAAGACAAACTGTATCAGTCCACCACTCACGCCACGCTTTGAAGTGTATGATGTACGGCGGGGTTATGGAAGGGGCCGCCTGGCTCGCCCGCGCCCATGCCTCAAACGCCGCTCAATGCTGCTAATTAATGGCTCTGTCACAGCCCACCTCACACCAAAAACACAGCACTCCCATGACCACAGAAATGGATGTCCACTCAGTCGCAAGATACCACCACCACCTTGATGAATTGGCACGCCTCTTTTGTGATTAGTTTGTTGCAAAAATGAATATGACATTGTGCGATTATGACTTTTTCCCTGGTCAAGTAGGAAGACTGGGATAGATGTGCATATTACAAGTGATTATCTGTTTTTTCCAATTTCATAGTAAAGTTCATTTCAGAAAGAAAACAAAAATGTTATTATTCGAAGAAAACATTCAAATGGAAAGAAAACAGCTTCCTGTAGATGATTTATTATGCTCATTATAAGAAATATGGCTGTTCTATTGCGGGGCTGAGACGAAAAACACCACACATAACCCTGTATTTGCATCGCCATAACTCTTCCCAAGTCACAGCAAAATGAAGCTAATTGCAATTAATAACTGCTTTAATGGCTGCTTAATTACGTGTCCCCTTTTTTCTGTGTCACCTCATCATACTTAAGACTAGTTATGGATATGATGCCTCCTTGGCAGAGCAATGAGAGAAACATAATTAGCGCCTGATGACAGAGTTGTCGTAATTAGAGTTCATAATGCACACTAATCATACCCTCATCAGTGCAATGCTCGAATAATGTCCTTTGAACATTGGCATTTTTTGTCTGAATGGGCTCAATGCTTTTGGTGGCCAGCAAGTGTGAAGAAGCCATGATTTCATTGATCTTTGATTGGTGTATTGAACTGGTGAATGGGTGCGATTCTGCTGTTCATGTTGTGCAACATCTCCATCTTTTCGAACAACAATGGATAGTTTGGAAAGATGCATTATTTTTGTGTTGATTATTACACACATTTGGTTTTATCAAATGGTTATGATTTTATTTCTATGTTGATGAGGTGTTTATTTCCCGCCGTTTATTTAAAGGTGAACAAAAAGTATCAACAATTTGATTAATTCTGTATTGTGCCTTAGGTAAAGTACAAGAAAAGATTTTTTACATGAAAATATCACATAATATTGAAGAAAAACGCAGTCATTTCTTTGTTATTGCAGATAGAACAGATCAATTTAAATATGTAAAACATCTATTCCCATACGTCTATGAACCTTCAATTACTGACACACAGAAAAAAATTGATAACTCAAAATTACTTTTGTTCATCAGGTCCCCTTATGAATTACAATGGTAAATGATTCATCTGAGTATTTGCCCCATTTAGAAATTCTGCCATGATGTAATGTAATACAAAAATGTAATTACAAAGAACATGTTGACTTTGTTGATCAAACTTGTTTATGTGCATACTGTGTTCCGTTTCTATCAAAACAATAATTTAACTTTAAAGTAAAATATATTCTTATTATAAAATGATCAGATTTAAAGAATTGAAACCAATATTATGTCAAATATATTCATATTCATCAAAAAGCCTTCTTACATATGACCAGAATGGCATAATAAAATGAGTGTGCTGCATATGGCTGAAGTGGGAGGCAATGAAATACGTTAGAGCCTCCAATTAAATACCTCTCTATTGAGAGCACCTCTATAGTAAGACCATTTCTCACAGTCCCAAGCTTTCATAAAGGAACCAAAAGGAACCTCCATATAGACCACCTCTCTATTGAGACAACTTCTGATCAGTCCCTTTGGGCTGTCTTAATACAAAAGTTCTACTGTAACTACCTGAGAAGCCCAATATGTTGTAAAGTTTAAGAATTCTTACAACACATATACATGTACTACTACTCATCATATCGCCACATATACCTATATATTTGTATCTAATGTAAGAGATTTAAGTGACACATCGGTCAATGACCAGTGATGATTCAATATAATTCCCTTTCCCAATCATCTACAGTGTATGGTGTCTTTTCAAAGAATATACAAGCTCCAAGCTAATGATATTTGTCCATGTATAGTTTTATATCAGGCCTGGTTTTATATGTATATCATACACTGATAAACCTTTTCATTGTATGAAACAAGCATCTGATGTAAGAAATTGTTAATTAATTGTTTGATAATTATAAACTAATTGCAGAGCAAAACTGCAAATAGCGCATGCCAAATTGATTAAAATAACTAGCCGAAATTCTAGTTTTATTTTAGATAATATCCTGTTTGTGATGTGTATACTTAATAAAAAAAAATTCTATATGTTATATGGATTTTTATATTTGAAATCCTTTATTTTATTGGCTCCTTTTAAACAGTTCACTGGCAGATCCAGGTATTTAGAAAAGGGAGGGGTTACAACCATGGGATTTTACTGGTTTTTAAATGCAAAAGCTCATGAAACCCCTGTAAGAATGACATTGGGGTGCGGGTGGGGCAAGAAGGTGCGGAGGGCATACACACCCTAGCTCCCTAGATACGCCCAAGCAGTTTGTACAAACCTAAGAAAAAAAAAATGTGTTAAAGATTTACCTAACAGTTCAGTAATTATCAAAGTCAAATCTCACACTCAATATGTACATGTGTAGGTCAATTTATAAATAAAAGCATATGACTGAATGATATATTTGTTTTTTCCATTTTCTTTCAGATTAGCCTTATGGACGTATCTTTCTCTATACAACAAAGGTTGCCGATTGTTCAGAAGCACAAAGCCTGGGACAAAGGTTACTGACCAGTGTGCTCACGCCATCTAGTGGCCAAGTTGAAAACTAATATCTGTATCTAACTACAATGTGAACATATTATCAATGGTTTGATTGAATGAAGTTTTTTGTTTGATAGTTTAATTTTTAGTCTTAAAAATAATTCAATTTTTCTTTAATAGTGTTTGTAAAGGCGCTGTTAACTTCCTCAAATATTATAAAATGTACCTTCAAAAAAATTTTTTTGTCTTTTTAATGTTGACTGTTTTATATAAGGTTTATTATAATATATATTAAGGTTTATTTTGAATCGTTAGGCAGCATGCCTGCTAACAATGTGACATCATATATGTATTTAAATGTATAGATATGTATACATGTATGTATAAATAAAAAAAAAGAAAAAAAAGAAAAATCGATTTTATTAATTTTGTGGTGCAAAAAAATATTTAATTATTAGTTATTAAATATTACATATAATCATCTAACAGCCCACTCCATGTTAAGGCCCATCCTCAAATTTGTATTGTATCAAAATCTGGACTGTTGAAATTACAATAGAAATACACAACGTACAGATTCATGCAAAAGCCAATCCCTAATATGAGAATTATGAATTTAAAAGCCTCTGGCCATTTGGAAGATCTTACACAATCATAATGTCACAGTTTCATTGTCTAATTTCACCTACTCAAATAAGCTGCAAACTTGGAATTCATGGTCACTCACTATTATAAGTTTATTCCAAGAGCAATGTGTAATAGTCGTGGATTTAGACATCCACAGTCACAGCATTCCCACAATCCTTTTTCCTATGCAGGACTGGGCAGTCATTTAGGAATGAGTTTGCTCAATAACTGCTATTATATTATTCACAAATGCAATGTAAGTTCAAATTCTACACATCATAGCAATGCTGCAAATGTTAAACATTCATTATGGCTGTGACTGTGATTGCGACATCATTACATAAAAATGATTATAATAATAGTATCCTGTGCATTATACAAAACTGATTTATGCTCTGTACAGACCTACATTGCCTGCACTAACAACTGTAAAGATTCAGTTTGTATCTTATATCTTCTAACCTTGCAGACTGCAATTATATTTAATAATTCAGACAGAATCTGCCGAAGATGCAATCCTGTTGTCTTCTGATGGCAATGCTCAACTATTAAGGAGAAGGCGTGACGCAATGATGCTCTGTCATGGCATAAGAATCCCACAAGTGTGTTGTAATTACACTGTATCAAGTTGCCATCATTAGTGTTTAACAGTTAACAGCATCAGTAAGGTCAAAAAGAAAAGTATGGGAGAATACGTGTCTACCATGCATTGCTTATTATGATTCCTCTCATCAGACAAGGATGATGTTGAAAAATAGCAACGCATCCCCTATGGGTGTGGCAGCAAATTTGTAAAAGCAGAACAAAGAAACAATATTACCGATATTGCAAATGTGATTGCATGAGAAAAGACGTAGAGTTTGACATGATGAATGACGTTAAGCTAGTCGCTGACTTCAAACTGCTACAAACAACAGGCTTTATGAAAAGGCGTCTCCTCATCGCACAGCATTACCGTTATCAGATGTGATTTATGGGAATTAAACAGTAGTGTTAATGATGCTATGTCAGTGCACACGGCCCCGTGTCAACGTAAGCACAACTAATGAGCAGTTTTTGTGAGATGCCAACTCTCGGAACGTTGCAGTCGTTTTGCCTGCATATTGTCATCTCGGCAACGATGAGCTATTGCATTAAAATTTTGATGCACTTGTATCTTATGTGACAGCACAAGGAGAAATTGTTAATTGTGCGGGTTGTGAGGTGTGATAAAGAGATTTCCAAAGCAAATGAGTATTTGTACTTTAGCCATGCATCGCACTCTGCATAATGACTTTTTGCTGTTGTTGATGATATACTTCCCACAGAACACAAATATATAGGCATGTCAAATTGGTTAAATGGAGTCCCTTTTAAGAGATAGAAATGCTGTCGCAGAAAATCTAGGAAACAATCTGAATTATGCATTGATTGTACTAAAGCTTCATTCTGATCACATGACCTAGGTCCAATGAAGAATATGAACAATTCTCATCCCTTGACAACGGACATAAATCTCATTGTAAAAGATAAGAGTTAAGAGAGAAGTCTGCGCTCTGAATGGGATGCCCATAAATAAGTTGGATCTATAGAATGGGATGGGAACAATCAAGCATCAACCCAAGGTGATGTCCCCTGACTAAGAAAGAAATATCTGCTCAGAAGTCATCAAAAATACCAATGGTTGATAGGCAAATGCCTCATATTAAGGAAATCAAAGGTTTCACTGTGACTATCTCTTCCACAACTCGATGAGCAAGCTAAATCCCATGCATTTAGAAAACTAGGGGGAATTGAAAGAGAAGAATGGCATTTGATTTGGTCAGGATTGGACGGATGTCATTGGCCAAAGTGAAAAAGATTACTTTTGTTGGGCCTCTGTCTAAGAAAGTTGATAAAGAATTGTGTGCCAACATATAAATATTATGCGTTTAATTTCACAATCGTTAATCATCAATAATGCATTTAACTGGTAAAGTCAAGTGTTTGCACCTTCTAATACATATTAGTCATGTAACACAATTTTTACTACAATGTATATAATTAAGTTTTAGAGATAGTGTTTATCCAGAACCATTTGTATTTCACACTATATCAACTCGTAATCTATATTGATATAGATTTTATAAGACAAGAATAATACACATTTAACATTGTTTAATCAGACAAAAACACGCACACACGAAGCCACAGACAGAGGATTATGTACACTGAGTAATGATCGTTCACCGTTTTCAACCTTCAACCTGGAGAAACGGTGAAGTGAAACTGGAAAGTTGGGGATTCCCCGCACGCTGCTCGGCTAAATATAACTTGATTGACAGAAAGATCAACAGACGATATTTCGGCATTGAACAAAATCGACTTAAAACCATAGAAATAAAAGGTCATCCAGCGCGAATCCACAATGGTACTTGAAAAGTTTTGGTACACAATACTTCTACGTCTGTCTTAACACTACATTGTTGTACAAATAGTTGAGTAACTTACCAGAAATTAACTTTATTCACGTGCACACATCTTACTGTGGTGAAGCAACGACAGCCATCTTTAAAGCCCAGAATGCAGTGCGCACATTTTTTTAAAGTTACACACAGTGTTAATTGCATCTTAATTGCATCTGCAAAGATCTGTAGTGCATTCATTGATTTATTGCGCACTGAGCAGAGTATCTCTGGCTGAGCAATGTGGAAATGTTAATGGGTCCTTTCACACATTAAGTCCTTAGCGGGTTTTTCATCACTATAGCCAGTTTAAATCTCATGTTCATCTCAAAGGGAAAAGACTTGACAATATAATTCCAATTGTGTGGAGGAAAACAGAAGAGACAATTGTTATACAGTATCACCAACGGTTGCTTCCCTCATCGTATATGCTGCTTGACGTACTGCCTGTGCCACGGCCTGCTTAATTACCTCTCGGTAATTAGAACAGCAATGGCGTTGCAAGCTTCGACACAGTACAGGTCAGTCACTTTACTTTGCTATATTATGCTTCTTCTTTTTTTTTCTTCTTGGCTTGACTTGCTCACATGTAAGGGATAATTACTCGCATGACGACACGGGATCATCTGTGATGTCACTCGTCATTAGCAGAGCATAAATGAAAGGAGCTAAGAGGGCGCCGAATGGCTGCATAATGGAACGCTGTCAGTATCGCGGCAGAGCTGGCGTCTGCAGCATCATGCTAAAACAATATGGGGATCAATTGTGGTTGGGGCGCAGGCTGCGAGGTGCGAGTGCTTTGCCGCCATAAAGTGAGAGGTACACTTCTGCCACGAATATGATAACCTCCCTTTTCAGCTGTCAATTAGTATTGATGGATGGCTTTAATTTATGAGTTCCCTGTGATGGATTGTATTGCATTGTACCACTTGCCTGCGCGTGTTATCAGTCAGTGGATTAGGCGTAATTGTGTAAGGTTCGCAGTGATTGTTCAATTAGTGCGTGCTTCATACAAATCAGCATAACTTAGTTATAATCACTTTCGTATATATATGGGTGACGACATTCTGCGTTAAATTATTAATTATATGTGCATTGCGCTAATTACTTTGGAGGTGCAGTTCATAATTTAATAAATGCTATGAAAGTTAAGGCAAAACGAGTTACAGTAAAACCTTGTTGTCTTGACATTGTTGCTTCCAAAGAATCCTTCATCTTAACGAAGTTTGAGATTTGATAATAAGATAACATGGTGTGGAAATCTTTCAATTATCTCATTGAATAATGAGTCACTTTTTTTCTTCTCTAAAATCCTTTAACTTTGTAATTAAGTTAGGCTGTAGCATCACATTTGCAATGATGAGCTGTTAATTACTTCATTTAATTAAATCTAACTTTAGCATTTTATTCTTCGGCGATTATTCACTAATGATTATGACTCATTAATGTAACTGGATAGTTTTGATATATTTAGTTACTATTATAGATGGAAACATTTAAGTGGCCACAGTCTACTCAATGCATTTCATATAAGATTCATCTTTTTAATAGGTATACTTGTTAAGCAAGCAAGTTGAAATTTCAATAGTCATATCAATTTTCATCATATCCAAACAAGCCAAATGAAAGCCTAGGGATAATTCAAGCCTATATATGTATATGTGGTATGTGTTCTTTTTATTACTTAACTTTACATTATGGAAAATTTACTCATGAATTTATGTGTAATTCATTGTTACTTAAAGTTATGAAGTTATTGTAACATGATTTTGACAGGAAGAAAGATATTTTTACTAATGATGAAAGATTCTATTACTTGTGGACAACAAATTCCCTACATTTACAGGCGCTTTGGGTCCTTACTCTCAGCTTTGGTCAGGCTGACTCTTAAAAATTTACCTGCGCCTAAATTTGTACCTGCACTTCTATTTTTTTTACAGAATCTGCATGTATTGTACTACAGATATACATGTATGTCCAAAGCTAGTACATGTAATTTGCAAATTTTACCTATTGAGGCATCCCAGTTAATATGGGGGAAATAGGTGGCTTCTTAGTTCACTGTGGATGTTACATCTGATGAAAAATCATTCGGTTTACATATTGCCTCTTCATGTGTTTCGATGGGTTTATTGTTGGCTTCTTATGATGTATACAATTTGCTCTAGATATTTTAATACACTGCTTCAATGAAAGAAACTTTCAGAATGCACAGAACACATCATATTGCTTCTCTGCAAGCATACTTGTTAGGCCATTGGGCATAACCTTCAAGAGAGGGAGTCATTTTATGGAGATCCTGTTATGGACACTCTGTAGTACAAAATATGGTCTTATTATAGAGGTGGTCTCTTTGTAAAGGTTTTATTAATTGAAGATTCTACTGTATGCTGCAATCTTTGCTACTGATACATGTACCATTGAATATAACGTAATGAAAAAAGTAAATCTGATTGAAAATGTAGTTCTATTGGGCCCTTACATAGGAGTGACTATTCGAATGTTCACAAACTGAAGTTTACAAGGGATAATTTGTTGTAAAATGCAGAGGGAATGATTTAGAATTATCAGCAATGAAATTATTATTATATGTAATTAAGTCATTAGATATATGACTCTAAGTCAGGTTAGGACTATATCACAGTCTCTGGTTGGATTCAAACCCACTACCATACAGCACCAAATCGCCTAGCAGTTCAGGCTAACTCACTAGTCCACTCTGCCACCAGAACCCGGACTAGTGAGTTAGCCTGAACTCCTAGGCAAACATGTGCTGTATGGTCGTCTGTTCGAATCCCACCATAGACTATGTGATATACATGTAGTCCTAACTTCACTTGGAGACATAAGTCTAATGACTTAATTACATATAATGATATATACAATGTACCCAAGTCCAATAAATCATAAATCATTTCAATAAAATTATTAATATGTTTCTGTGACGAAATACCGGTAATACAGGCTTGAACGTGAGGTCTTAAGATCTTATGTTAGATACCTTCTTGTTGCTGAACATAAGAGATGAAAAAGTTCTCTGAAGTATGTTAAGTGATATATGCATTGTTAAGTACAGGTAATGTGAGTGATTATTACAGTTAGTTGATCCCTAGAGCAGACAATGGAAAGTAGTTCTCTCCAGCAAGTTTCTGTTTAGCAGAAAAGTGTGTGCCAATGAAATGGTGTAAATTGTAAACTTGAGCAATCAATATCATTATAAAACATTAGCGCATCAAGTATATTATGAATCAAAAGGCAACAGATACTATACTAGATGGACACAAGGACATATAATGTGACTGTATGCCTAATTTTGAGTATTTTTGTTGTGTTTCTTACAGATAAGCAATTTTATATGCTACACGTACAATCGTACATGTATGTCATTGGAGAAAAATCTGTAACCTAATGGTTGCAAACAACATTTAGAAAAGAAAATATCTTTCAGACATCAATAAATGAAGAAGGCAAGAAAAAGAAAAGGCGACAAGTGGGTAAGATAGGTATTGTCTGGAGCTAATGTTTTAAGGAACATTTGGGCTAATGAAATAATTGAGTCATAAATATTAGATTAGTTTAAAAAAAAAAAAAAATCTTGTATTATATGAGCTGGAACCATTTTTGATGTGGCAGGGTTGAACAAAAACTTTCACTTTTAGAAAAACAATATGATCATCTAAAAATAGTATTCCCAGCCATGCCTTGGATATATGTTGAAAAAACCCATTACAAGCGTGTACCGGTTGCTTCAAAAGATGTGATTAATAATAGTATGATATTTACGGTTTAAAATTCATTTTACACTGTATGCTCCTCAAGGAGGTGAAACTCAACACTGATATGATAGTTTGGATCTGGTGTGAAGGATGTAAAACTGACTGAGTGTAATAAAGAAGTCGAGTCAAAAACTACATGATACGTTGCATTGTGTTTATTTCTCAAATGAACATAATAATGTTTGATAAAATATAGAAATAAATCTTTTTCTTTCCTCAAAACGTACTGATAACATTTCCAATCATTTCTGTAATAGAACATACGCAATGTGCAATCATTCCAAAAACTAAAACCCGGAAAAGAATATGGCAGGAAGCACTGGGTATGCAAGAGTAGCGACTGGGTATTGTCGAAAGGTGAAGGTCACACGAGAAGCTGCAGTAATTAGTGCAGCTCTCATCAGCAGACGTCAAGTGTTCAGACATTCCTGGCGGCTTTCTGTTTATTTGGGGCTCATCCCAGCTGTAAAGAAAGGCTTGTAATTGCTGTCTGTGTTTATACTTTCATCTTGAGGTTCAGTAGGTACGTGCCGAAACATCGATGTTATACCATGGTCTGCCAGATAGTTAACACAGCTGCAGTAACTGTTAACGTTCATTGGAATATTGAACTTGTTACAAGTAGATAGGTGATAATGTTATAAATCAAGTGGGCTATTCCAATGAAATGACGAAATACTGTAAAAAATATTGCACTTGTTACACCACAATGTTTGCAGAATTTTAGATTACCGGTATGCGATTATTACTGTCATTTCCCTTGTAGGTGCAATTTATCGTCTGGTAAAAGATATCGCCTCTTTGCAATAGCCTTATGGGAAGTATGGTTAGGAATGATATGAAATTTGGTTGGATTGGGATAAATGTTGACTTAACTAATCAACTTCTAGCCTCGGACACCCAAGCTGATATTATATTCTTGGTAGGTTGCAACCGTACAAGATTCTGGATGGTCGAGACTTATCAACTTCAAACTGTTACCAGGTACTTTGAAGTAGAAAGAATTGGTACTATAAGGTGAAGACAGATAATCAGCCATGATGTTGAGAATAAAATACAAGTACAAATAAACACAATGGTGAAAGACCAATGTCTTGTGTAAAGTAAATCTGAACGTGCTGATAATCAAGTAGCTAATAGTTGTTCATTGACTACTTTCTATAACATTTGACACTGAATCTCCCAATTTAGTCTGCTTATGATGAACCAAGAATCATGACACACAGCAATGTCATCTACATCTGTCTGGGGCTGTGGCCCCTGTGTACAAGCCTGTCCTATCGCTGACACCAAATAAATATTAGATGCATGGCAATATTACATTCGCCGATCAAAGATGAGTTAATTACTTTGACTGTCACAGCTTGCAAGAGCTCGCTTCATCTCCATTAAATATTCAGAGGCGACAATTACGTGAGCTCAACCTACAGGAAGTACAATTAACAGAATGCAGACGTATGGTGTCATTTAGGGCTCAGATTGTGCCGTCTGGTTTTTGTGTGGGCACAGGGTGGTGAGGATGGCTGGCTGTTTTATGCTATGTTATGTGGTAGTTGCGCTTAGTTGTAAGATAGGGGCTGTGGCTTGGAATTGATATTGTATATGAAAGTTATACACACACACAACAGTTTTCAAATGACGATATTGAATTTGGTTTATCATTCTTCTCTTTTTGGCCATTTGTTTCTTACTAGTAGGCTCGTTAGATGGATAAATATTTCGAATTTTTTTAAACTTTTCACAATGCAAACATATATATTTTTGTTGCAATAATTTTAAGACTTGGTCATAGTCCTTTGGTTCATAATTATCAATAAATACAGACAATGATCAGACAATATTTAATTATATATTAGGCACATATTTTTAGAATATGATCACTTGTTTATGATACAGGGAAATAGATTTTTGTTTGAAATAGTTTGTCCATTTGACTTAAAAGGTGCTGTATTGTCAGAGATGAACTGTTTATCAACAATCTACATGATTGTTTTTAGTTGTTAACTAGACATCACGATTTGAGATAATATGAGGAAATGTTTTCTTGTGTTAATTTACTAATTACATAGATGGAAATTGGAATTGAGAGGTTTGATTTCGATTAATTAAAACAGTCATTGATATTTGATTAATGATAGCTTGTTTAATATTACTGTAATCATATAAACCATGATCACTTTTTATCCTGTTTATTGAATATTGTACAGACTGGATTGCTTAATTTCATAACCTCCGTCGATACACATTTTATGCGATAAAGCAATATATGCAATTGTCAGTACGTTTTAAAAGATATTAATAAGCAAGTGGTTTTACAGTCTTTATGCAATTAAGCAGTGTTGTACAATTATCAGATATGCAAATAACCCCCCAATTAGCCTAGGCACGGAGTCGGCTCTCCTTGTACATTTTTAGTCAAAGAATCGGCTAAGTCCGAAAAAACTGGGAAAATATCCGTGATTTAACCCTTTCATTGTGGGTCAGCACCCGCGGCGTCCTTCGGCGTTTCGCGGCGCCTTGCGTTGTCGGCATGGTGCCGTATTGCCCTCCGCGTCCAGCTCCGCGAGCAGATCAAGCTCCGCGAGACACCACTTCTTCGGAGAAGTGTTTTTTCACGCCACGTCCACCACCTATTGATCAGTATTGATTAAATTCTCTTTGATCTTTGCAATATACAGTCAATGCCGTGTGATTTCAAGAAACACCGTTAGACTTTGCAACAGACATCGTAAGGCGCCGTTACACACTCCGCATTGGACATCGCCCATTGCCATAGCAGAACTGTCTTAGAATACGGGCGGCGGGGTGCCGGACGTGATGTTTCACGGTCACTCTGTGACATGTCAATTTTCACTCCCGCAGCGCGAGATTTGATGAGGCACTACATTTTTACAAATATCCCTCTAAAGCCGCGAGAGAATGCGCCCACGCCGCACCCAGGCTAATTGGCGGGTAGTGATATTGTCTGTATTATACATTCTATATAATTTCTGCTTTACATTGTTTTATGTTGACTATTCATCAGTATTGCAGTATTACTGTATGCTGTACTTTATTCCATGTAATATATTTTTTCATTAATACTTATGATATGATAGCTTGTTAGTTATGTTTTAACTGTTATAAACTCCAAATAAAAGCATAAATTTACCTAATTTTGATACAATTAAATGAAATACTGCCTTGTCTTACCCCCATTACATACGTGCCGCACCCACCTTCTTCCTGGCGGCACCGAGGATTTGTTACTAAAAATAGCATTTTTTGTTTAACCATTGGTCCCCATGGGGTCGCAACGCCGCGTTGAGGCCAATGGCAAGGACCGGCGCGAAAACGTCATTATACTGGAGCTACTGGTACAAATGGGGCACCGCGGGTAGTCGTCGGCGTCAAAAAGCCACGCCACTTTTCCTGACACTTCTCCTAAAAGGTCGCACGGTGCCGTCGAAGCCCATGCCGTCCGGTAGGGGATTATTCCCTTTGATCTCGCAGCCACCGCCGGGCTTCGTCGGCGGCTTTAATGCACTGTTGGCGACATCACCACGGCATGAACCCTGCACTTGTTTAAATTTATTTTAATTATTTTAAAAAACAAAGAAAAACAACAGCTGTGCTGCCGGTAAGCCCGGTATACCCCCTCGGTACACGTGTCGCCGGCACGTATGTAATGGGGGGTTAGGGGGGGGGCATTTCCAAGCATGTGCTATATTAGACCTGTGCTTTGCTTCTCAATTGCATATTTGATACCAAAACCTTTGAATAAAGTCTTAGTAGAACAATTGCAATTGTTGGTGATACTTAATTGCAATGTTCCTACAACAATAGGAATCTATAGCGCATCCGGTTGCCCAGTAATTAACGACACATCAGTAATTACCCGCTTTGCTGTAACAATGCGATCTGGGGCCACCACTTTGAGCACACAGTTGATCTTTTCCCATTTGCATCACTCTGGGTTGACTCTTTCCTAATCAAATACATGGTGATTTTCCACATTTACTGCACCAAGCAAAATGTAATTAACACAGAGCCAGACCACTGGTGCACTGAGGCTAATTGTTGACTTGGCAAATAGAGCAATTAATCCAGCAGTATTGCACAATGTCAAGTGGTCGTATGAGCGGAGATGGGGGTTCGTCCGGAATACTGATTGCACTGGTGATCAGCTACGCAGATATATTGTATGTCATTTTAGGTATCAAATCTGTGTTACAGAGCATGAAGGTATATAAACCTATGACCATTTTGAAAATAAATGTACATAATCTATATATGTCATCTATGTGAATTTCATTCAATTAGTCAGGACCCAGGTTATTGAAATGAAGGCAGCGAAAGTGGATATATCTTTAGTAGATTGTTTTGTGCATTCATTGTTTACATATATGCAAATATACAGTCTTTTTCTTTACAAATATGCAAATGAGCTTGGTTTTGATTGGCTACAGATAGTAATTTATGTACTTTGATTGTCAGTGTGACATTGCAATTAGTGCAGTAGAAGGTCCCTTTGAAGCAATTTTGAAACTTCCTCATATTCCTACATACTTGTGATCCCATTCTACCTAGCTATGATAAACCTTATAGAATATATTAGATTAAAAAAGATTACCAGTAAATGTGCCTCCTGTAATCATTGTAAACTGATTTCTAGTTTTCTGAATGGAAATTGCAATTCTTGGAAATAATGGAAAAGTATTAATTATACCGAAAAATGTTAAAATTGGAAAAAAGTCATAGATGTATAGTGTTTAATATTAAAACAAATTATATCTGTAGGAGTAGATTACAAACAGTTACTCTGACTAATGGAGTATAATGAAATATAAGATCATGACAACTATGCTTATTTATTATTTCCTTCCTAATACATGTAGCTCAAATACATGTGTACTGTAATTGTTAGTCTTGTGGGAAAAATCTAACAAGGATACTTTTCTTGAAAATGGAGTCCTTGGATTAGCTTAGTTTACATACAACATAATTGAAACATAATAATCTTGCTAATGAATATGCATCTGTCAGGGATAATATTGAGTATCTTTTTGGAAAATGGATGCTTTTACACTGTGAAAAACAATGCAAGTATTACTAGAGCTCATTGTGCTACTGTCTGTTTCATAATCCTGTCAAAATTTGAATCATGGAATTATCTCTAAAAGTATTGCATGTGGATGAAAATTATGAGCATTCATTGTGTACTTATTAAGATATCTGGCTACTAATCGGAAGTTTCATAAGACAAGAAGCATACCATATTAAAATATAATATCCCATATATTAAACCCTCCCAGTGAACGCAACGCCTGGTCTTTTGGACGTCCGGATTACGCCTTGGTATGGAAAACGTGCTGACAGACGTTTTTAGAAACGTCTTTGTCCGTGGAAGACGTTTTCCAAACGCTCTTTCCCACGTTAGCGTAGGACCTTGTGGGTGTGGTTTTGGGCGACGTGCAGAAAAACTTGGCAAGAGCACACCTTCTAAACGTTCTCCACACGTTTTTCAGACGTCTGGTCCATTTCCATCTTTCAGAGACGTTTTGAAGACGTATTATGGACGTCAGTGTATAAAAGCACAAAAATCAGCTAAATATTGACAACGTTTGTAAGAAGTTTTGCAGACGTCTGGAAATGATCAGCTTTGAGTACGTTTTGAAGACGTGTTATGGACGTCAGTGCATATAGGATGGGGTTTGTATGGGAAGATGCTGGGTCTGTAGTTGGATGGGTCAAAACGTTTGTAAGACGTTTTGCAGACGTCTGGAAATGTTCATCTAGTTATAGACGTTTGGAAAACGTTTGGAAGACGTGTGAAAGAAGTTCAACCAGATTACCCGGATGTAAACCGCGATCTTTTCCCGCGGTCGCTCTGTTACTTACTTACTTTATTACATTATAAAATCAAAAGAATTTAAGCTGTTTTTTCTTAATATATAATAATTTCACGTGTCTGACGACTCTGCGAGTGTGTAAGTATACTTATGTGTGCTCCTAGATCATAAATGACGTATATAGAATCTATCTGCTACTAGATCTGTATATTTTTGTCATATAGACTACCGGGTAATTTCAAATTTGCTTCACGCATATGCGTGATTTGCTAGATCTAGCGTGCGTTTCACACGTCTTACGTCGTATCATTGTAATGTTGTAAACCTACAACTGGATCTATGAATATTCTAATGTGAGGAGTTGACGTCCTTAACGTTTAACCTTTCAGCGATGTAGTTATATATGTTATTTCCTATATTTGTTCTCAAAACGTATGTAACACGTGCAGCATACGTCCGTGCATTGCCACATGTGAACCCATTTCATTCTAAGTCTTGATCTGTAAACCGACTTTGGCCTTTACCTAATATTGTGCTAATTCCTAATCTGATCTAATGTACTAGTCAATACATTGAAAATATTTAAACACATTTCACAGTGTATAATCTAAACCCGTTCTAAGTGTGCAAAGCTTTAGACTACACATTCAAATTATTAATTGGCATCACTAAAATTATGGGCAGTTCACGTACAACGTTTGTTTACCCAGCAACACTTAACGTTTGACACAAAACCTAGAGTAAAACTGTAGATCTACGTTTACTCTCGGGTTTTTAGCATCCATGAATACTGTTTTCCGCAAATCCAACTTGGCAGCCCTGCCCTTGAGGTATATATGTATGTGTGATTGGGTGGGTGGGTGGGCGGGTGAGGGAGGTAGGGAGTCAGCCATTCTCAACTTTCAATACATCACATTCATTGTGAGTAAAATTTAATATAGATCTACATTATTCATTGCACATACTGAAACTTACCAAAAACATCTACATCTCTGCTTCATGCAACATGGGTATCAGTACATAACCATTTTCCAAAGGGAGTAACATACTTTGTGCATCAGGTCATGTTTAGCCATGACTCTTGGTGTGGCCCATACATGGTCAAGATTCTTCACCAGATAGATGCCTAGTCTTTTGGACTCGCAAGGTTCGTCAAAGTAGTCACGTGTAACTGATGCTGGGAATACAAGAACATCGTACATCCCATCTCTGCGCCGCTGCCGCTGAATCATGCAGAATTCATTTGTGAAGGGCAAGAAGAACATGGAGACTTTGGAACACGCTGATACGTAGGGTTGAAGAACTTTTTGATGTTTGTACAGGTTCTGCTGCTGCCTCTCAGAAAGCCTGGAATACACTTGAGATATTGGGTTTTGTGGGCCTTTCACAAGTTTCTTGACAGCCTGGAGATGATTTTCAAATGGAAAGGCAGTAATGTGGTTGATAGAACACTGGAACTTCTCCACATTGTCAACGAATATGTGACATCATGTGTAGATTGTACACTACAAATGAAGCTCCTAGTATGTGGCTTGAATCTCTGATGAACTCCAATAATAGATTACGTGCATAGTCCAGGTATTGTGTTTGTCTTTGATCATTTTAAATTCTCTGATAACTCTTCAGATGGAAACATGGAAAAGAAAACTATATAATATGAAAACACCTAGAATAAAGTGAATTAATTTGGGCAGCATCCTTTGACCTAACTTAATTGAAAGGAAAAGACGTCAAACAGACGTCCAAAAGACGTCAATACAATCTGAAAAGGTGTAGGTCGTTGTGTTAAAATTTAAAAAATTGTAAACATTGTTTATGTTTGTCTGTAATGGAGTATGGTAGATATTCACATCATCATTTGTTGATAAAACAACAGCAAGGATGATATCTTCTATTATAAAATAGATTATTTAGAAAGTGACTTATGTTTTCAAATTGCAAACTGTAACTTTTAAATGTGATCTTTCGACTAGTATATAAAGAGGTTGACATATATAGAAATATAGATGCAGCTGCATCTGCCTGACGATAGGCACATTATTTTTTTTTACTTGTTTTCTAGGCGTTTTTCAGAACCAACGGGTTCACGTCATCACCACGTATTCCTCACGTATTCCTTACGTATTCCTCACGTCTTACCAACGTTTTACTTAGGAGTTCAACACGTTTTTCTGGGCGTCCTCGTCTGCTACATACGTATTATGAGCGTCCAAAAATGTAACACTTTTTGGTTTTTCCCGTCTTTCAGGCGTTGGTACCCGGCGTAAAAAAGGGCGTCTTCTAAACGTTCTCAGAACCAAAGGGCTATGTCATCCCCCACGTATTCCCTACGTCTTACTGGCGTTTTAGTTACGTTTTATGGGCGTCCGTCTGCTACATACGTTTTATGAGCGTCCTAAAAATGTAACACTTTTTGGTTTTGCCCACGCCCTCGGGCGTTGGCAAACGACGTAAAAAATGCACGTCTTCCGGGCGTCTTCAAGACCTAAATGGTTTACTGGGCTAGAATAAAAATCTCGCCGCGAACATTTTGCGTACGACATATACAGGTATTTTACTCTCTGGGTATACCGGTATTGGGCAACTGTAAGAAATGCTCTCTGATCTTTTTCAAACTTTCACACCCCATAAGTGTAGTTACAGAGGATAATTACTGGAGAAGTTTGTTATCATGCTGACAAAAATTGATAAATATACATAAAAAAGTGCAAGTAATATTTTCGTTAATGATCCCCACAGTTGGATTTCCAGGATCTGAAAACTGCAGTATAAACAGCATTTATAGTATGTCTTAACAGCAACTACATGTATATTACAGAATGTAAGCTTGTATTGGGTTCCATTATATAAACATACTGAAATTATATAGATACCTATAAGAACCAGTCATATTTTTGTCTTTGGCAAGACTTTCGCTTTTATCGCATGCTGTCACATGATCGCTAAATCCGTGGTGGTCATGTGACCCAGTGAGAGGATCATTTCATTAGGCACGACAAAGCTCTTGCGATAAGAGCGAAAGTCTTGCCAAAGACAAAAATATGACTGGTTCTTATAGGTATCTATATAATTTCAGTATACATGTATATTGTTAAACTGATAATCTTACACCGTATATTTTACTTGCACTTCATTTCTTTTGGTGATTTAATTTGAAAAGAAGCCTCTAGGAGCTCGAAAATGTTTATGAATAAAATCAAAATTAAATTTTAAAACAAAATTTCATTTTATCAAGAATATAGCCAAAAAAGAAAACTCTACACTATTGATCACAGCAATGTTAAAACTCTAAATAGAAGCACAATTAATTGCTACCATGAACAAATGATCATTACAATTTGCTGAAATATTTGCTAACTATATAATAGCAATTACAATTACAATGTTTTCTATGCATAAACTGAATTTATTTATTATTAGATTTTAATTTATCTGTAATACTGTATGTTCTTTAATCTGTTATTTTAACTTATTCTATTATTTGTTTTATGAGGCATGTGCCTGCAGTCGTGGAGATGTTTTAAAGGACCCCAATTGTAAATAAGCTGTACTTTATGTATGCTGTCGTGTGTTATCCGAGGAACATCTTGTGGCAATCATGATCTGTGATTATATTTGATATTATATTCTATTCATATTTTGATAGTACACATTTTCATGAATATAATCTAATTTTAGGAGTAAAACATTTTGATTCTGTCTATGAATGGAGTTCATTCTTTGGTCTTTAATGTTACCGTCTAAGATGTTTTATGATTACATGTTGCTAGAAAATTTGATATGCATTGTACATTAAATTCTACAAAAAATGAATTTTCTTTGCAACTTTTAATTTTTGTGATCAACGTTAATTATCATTCTCTAAAATTAATGATTAAAGTTGATTATGAAGTTAAAATCTGCCAAACTTGTACAGTTTTGAATGCAATAATTCAATTTGTTGTAATTATGTTTTTACTGGAGACTTAATTATTCGTACGATAATTTGTTGAATTACGTGACGCAGTTGAATTTAAGTTAAATTGCTTATAAAACAGAACAGATTAAAACTACCTCACTAAATAAACCAACTGCCATATTTCTTCGAATACTTTTCACATTGATAAGATTAGCATTGAGTAGCTTAGAAAACAAAATCTTTATGTTGGCATGTGGAATAATGAGGGTTGAGAGAAAGGAAGATGAAGATGAATTTGCAATCATTGTGGATAATCGCCAGACATGCACACGGCCTTATCCCCTCTGGCCCATTACATACAGAAACATAGCGAGACAGTGAAAGCAATGTTACAATGTTAATCTGTAGCATTTCTAGAAGTCTTGTTCTTGAAATAATTGAAATCATTGACTGAAGGCACATCCCCGATGTGAAATGCCTTTGATAAGTTGCTGAGTTGACAGAAACCTGATTGATTTATGAAAGGTTGATGAAGAGAGGGCCAAAATTGTTAAACATGGGGTGTTGGGAGATTGCTCTGATTACGGTCTTTATTATCATAGAGGCGTTGTTGCACCATGCAGATCATAAATGGTGCATCCACTTTTGATAATGATCTAAAAAGATGTAGAGGCACAATTATAACGCATGGCTGGCACGTTCGTCTGTACACTATCTGCCTATTATAGAAAATCTCTTTTAACTCGTCATACGTTGATGTAATTATGACACATGCAAAAAAACGTCACAATTTTTCTTGCCTAATGTTGAGGGCATGATTTGGTAAAACTATAAAGATGAAAAATTATCACGATAGGCAAATGTAACTGTCAAGCAAAGATAGCTCAATGGCTTACCAGTCAATGAAGAAGTGACAAAGAGAGCACAGTGCTAAGCAACATAGACCACGATCACTAATGACTATTGTGATGTGCCTCATCCAAATTGACCTATGACAAGGTGTCTTCTGTTTAGTTTACGTTTATTAATCAGTTACTTACATGTTAAAACTGTACCAATAATCTCATTTAAGGTATAGATTTTGTTGAATATGTAATTGATAGTAATAGTCAGAAGGTAATACAGGTCGCAATCTATGTTATGCTTATTTTGATTTACGTGGTCTATTATCGTGCTCTTGTTCAACTCAGTCAGATATCCCTTCTTCGCAGATCTTGTGTATGCTTTCTTTCTGTTGGTATCCATATCTTTCACATGTCTTTCAGTCTCGTGCCAAACTTTCTGCCTGTCTCACCAATATACACAGTATCACATGATCTACAAGGCAGCTTATACACAATTTCACTTCTGTCCAACAGGTCTACTTTATCTTTTGTGTGTACTAGAATATTTTTGGAATGTCTGTTTCATTGCTGTTGCAACCGAATGTTTGTTCAATATCCTTGATACTCCTTCAGTGACACCCTTCACGTATGGTAGTATAACTTGCTCGCTGGACTTTTCAGCTTCTTTTCTTCTCCTGTTTGTTTCCTTCTTCCTGTCTAGGTTGGTTGCTATTTGTTTTTTCAATCTTCAGAATGACCAATCTGGGTAGCCACACTGTTTCAAGGCTTCAATAACACGTTCATCCTTCTTCCTATCTTCTTCCTCTTCCGAACCAACAGGCAGATCATGAATTGGGATGAAGGGGCCTACATATCACCTCTCACCAGTCTGTGACCCAATTCTTGGAGGTCACAGGCCGGGAAGATTAACTGCTTGTCATACACAGTTGGTCATATTCAAAATGTCAACAGCTGTTGACGAAACTGTCAATGATTTATGTAAGAAAAATTTGTTATGAACTTACGAAATGACAATATCTACTGTGAACCTGTATACATAGACGACTTGAAGCCAGATATACAGTTGGTCCTAATTGAAGGTTCTACTGTATGTATATTAACTTTTCAATGACATTGTTGGAAATGTTTTTGCTAGTGTATGAAGTTACTGTAATATTGTTTGTCTCTTATTATCAATACCCCATAGAAAATAGCAGTTTTCAAGAACATGTGAACTTGTATTCTGTGCACCAAGACATACATTGTATATGACAATATGCTCCTGATGACCCCTTTAAATAGTATTACTTAGGTGAGGCACATCAAGAACATACTTATGACGTACCAATAAATGCTTAATGTACTGCAGTCTGCAAACGCTAGTGAAAAATGAGAGGAATTTGATCATTATACTTTAAATATTTGATTCTGAGTTATTGTGTCATAGTTTCTAACTACCGGTTCCATTACCATTGCCAATTTTGCACCAAAAGATGTCACTTCTATAGAAATCTGTTGTAGTTAAATGAAGTTATGCGACAGAAAGTGAGTTTGATTGATGATTAAAGTACAATGTATAGTAAGTTATTTATTATTTATTAATTACATGTAGGAAGTGCACATTCTAGTTTCACTTTGATTTTCCAGTAATTAGAATTTCATTGTAATGGACCTTTAATACTATTCTTTAAGATATATATAAAGACACAAGTATTTTTCAAATGAATCCTGTATCAACAGAATTAGTGAGAATCTTTACAAGTGACTTCCATTTAATTAATTAATCACCAATCAAGTCAATCTTACATGATTGATTTAAAGGCATGGTACGCTGTAACCTTTATCTTACAGCCACCAACCCCACCCAACCCCATCATTTCATTATCTGGACCTAGTCTTGAACAAGTTGTGGATGTTCAAGACAAGACCGGCGATAGTGGAATGGAGGGGTTATATCACAACTTAATAGTGGTATATTATATAGCCCATTTGTCCATGTACGAGGCTAATCATAGTTAAGCAGTGTGCTGATTGAAAATTCAAACATAATATTACACACATATTCTGGTAGTGGATATTTCCCCCATAGCACCACTCTAATACATGTAGTGGCAGATCCAGGATTTAGTGGAAGTGGAGGCCCGAATGCACCAAGCTCTATGCACCACGTAATTGACCTGGTCTGGCGCATAGTCAAAAGATGAAAAATTTTACCTGCGGGAACAACATTGGATTAGCTACTTTTGTGAAATGGCCCCCTGCAATACCAAAATATCATCTTGAATTTGCCCTTAGAAAAGTTTCTACCGTGTAATGACTGCAATCTCCACACCGAAAAAGATCACTTATGACATAATTTTTGATTGAAATGCTCTGCCATTGATAACATCTTTTTCCCTTTTTTGCTAGTTCCCCCCCCATCACCCCACTCAACAGTCGTCATCGTGCTAAAACCAACCTCTTTCCCCCTCACCCCCGTCCAAGCAATGACGTCCTTTGTGAATGATGCTGTGTGCATCATTCATTTAAAATAGGAGTCAAATGTACGCAAATGCAGAAATTATTATTTCCGTCTATGGATATATATTTTATCAGTAGTTTACTGCATTCATTTTGGAAATAATTTAAGTGCATCATACTCATAGTCAGATCAAGGGGGGGGGCATGCCTTGGCCCCCTTTTTTTTCCAACAAAATATTTTATTTTCATAGGGTTTTTGGCAACAAAATATTAAATTTTCCACCTTTGCGGGTTTTGAGCAGATGCCCAGTTGTGGGCACATACGCGTGCGATCAACTTGCATAGAATGTCGCGATACAAAACCCATGATTAAAAAGTACCCGCCGACGTTCATGGCACAGGAACGCATGGCCCCAAGACTGTGTCTGTGCTGACAACGTGCGGGTAAATCATTTTGCGTTTAACGTAAGGTCTCCGCACTGCCTCCTTACGGTCAGACCATGACGTAGGATGGTTTTTAAATTTTTTTAAATTACATTTACAGTTTCGCCAAACAACTGTTGGCATCCTCAGAATGTTCTTCCCGCGCAATGTCACAAGTCAAATATTCTGATCCTGAACGAGGATGGAATCGTAAACTTCGCGAGAGTTGGTGCCCCCCTCGTCCCTGTTCATAACCTGCTTGCAGGTTCGGATGTGTACAGACTCTTTGATGGTCCTGGTTTTCCATTCACTTTCTCTGTCTATTATTCTGGCTCCCTCCCAGTCTATCTGATGGTTGTGCTGGTTTGCATGGTCCGTGATGGCACTCTTGTTTATTTCCATTTTTGACTCTTTCTTTGTGGATCTGGTGTATGCTCCCTTCTGGTTTGCTTCCACGTCCTTCTGATGTTCCTTCAGTCTGGTACCAAACTTTCTGCCCGTTTCCCCGACGTACACTTTATCACATGACTTGCATGGAATCTTGTACACAATTTCACATTTGTCCATCTTATCTACTTTGTCTTTCGGGTGTACTAGGATGTTCCTGATAGTCTGCATTGGCTTCACCGCCGTAGCTACTAAGTGTTTGTTCAGAATTCTGGAGATCCCTTCTGTAACACCTTTTACATATGGTAGGATAACCTGGCCTTTTGATCTTTCAGCTTCTTTTTCTTTTCTTGTTCTTTTCACTCTTCCTTTCAAGTTTGGTTTCTATCTGGTGTTTCACTCGTCGGAACGACCATTCAGGATAGCCACATCTTGTCAAAGCTTCAACTATGTGTTGTTCCTCTTTCTGCCTGTCAACTTCTTCTGTCACTATGTCATTCCCTCTATCTAAAAGGGTGCGTATAACACCTAGCTTGTTTCCTTGGTGGGAGGATCAGAATATTTGACTTGTGACATTCTTGCGGGAAGAACATTCTGAGGATGCCAACAGTTGTTTGGCGAAACTGTAAATGTAATTTAAAAAATCTAGTGTTGTGAGCAAAGAAAGATGAACTAATATATTTCATACCAACATACCAATGGCATGTAGTTTGTTTTATCAAAGGTGACAGTATTTAATTTCTTTGATGATGTCCATTTATTTGTTGTGTTTTATGTGGTACCATATGTTGCATACGCATGGACCTGAACCATTATGTCTGTAGTTTAACTGTCAATAATTTAATCACTTTCCCTTTGTACTAGTTGTAGTGCAAAATAGACTTTTAATATAAAGGTGCTCTGATGTATCATTTACTAATAGGCTTGAAAATTATTTGCGTACATTGATTTTTATATTATTAAGAAGTCATTCTCCTGCTAAAATGTTTGATAAATTAATTGACTTGTCATAAACATTCTTTTGGTTATATAGGTTTCGAAATAATTCAATGGAGCATCTATTGATGCTTCTTTTCATTCATTAACAAATGTGACTTACTCAAAAGTGTATACCTTAATGTGCTTACTAAATCTATAACATTACAATAAGCATTATATTGTTTATGCGACATGTTGCATTTATATAAAGTGCGTGATTTTGTCTTGAAAAGACAAAGTCAATAACATCAATTGATGTCACTGATCGAATTCCTTTTCGAATTTTTCTTTTTGCTAAATAGTCTATTGTCATCTGTTTTAATAAGAATCATTTTATTAGATTTTTGTATTGCAAAAATACGTTCAGTGTTAAGATTTGCCTCATGTTATTAGTTTTTCTTTTAGTGTGCCATTGTATGGACATTATCATGATGTTGTTCTTTTTACAAGAAGGAAGTGTTCTTAAAGTACCTTCATTAGTGTAAACTATACCACTTTGAAAATAGAAATATTCATTACAATTTTCAGAAATAGCTACTGAGAGCTTTACTTCTTTTGATATCTATAATCAACTTTTGTGTTCCAAATTAGTTCAGCTTAATTTGTTATTTAGTATACTGAAATGATAGACCATATGTCATATACTACTATGAATAGATAGATAGATATTGTAGTTTTATTTTCACGGCTAGGTGGGTACAAACATGTTAGTCTCAACTAAACAGACCCTTGGTTTCGTACCCGGAGGATGTGATAGAGACTATTTCAATGTTTGTTTGAAAATACCCAATGCATTGTGTTAAGACGTGCTTTTGTTTGTTTGTCGAAAAAATACCCACAAATCATAGATGTACAAACTGGTCTATACATTCAAGTTATTAAATAGGTATGCTCATTAGGGAGTTGAGAAAGAGAAAATGGTTTAACGTCCAAGGCAATTAATGTTTTAACATTGTTTTATTTTCATGTATGATTCTCAGTGTGCATTTACCATCGTACATTATGTGTCAGATTTAGAATTGTGATCAACAAAAAGTATAAACTGATCACAGTAAAGCAAACACATTACTCTGTTAATGTTTATACATGTAGTGTTGAACTGTATCCTATAGACATATTGATGTGTATTCAGGCCTTTTAATTATCAAATTAAAGAATTGACAATCAGTGCAGTGACTCAATTATCTTTGCTACTATTAATCATGGTTCGTTGAGGCATAAACACATTTTTGAGTAACCCAGCGCATGAGCTTTTAGAAGAAGAAAACTATGTGCCGCAGCCACCCCACCGTATTAAGTCAGAGCCTATTCAGTGTGATGCACATGCAACAATGCTCAAGGTTACGGTAATTAAACATGCGAAGGAGCACACCAGAGATCGAGCATGGTGGGTTCATGTTCTAATTGGTGCGCCAGCGAATGCATGGATGATGTAGCCATAGAGTTTGGTAACGGTAACAACAGCTCCTCATGCGCTACGGCTGGTGCAATCAACGGCACCATGTATGAGTGTAATTTATTCTAATGAGTCGGTAATCTGAGTGCCGACACAGCAGCTCCCAATGCCAGCGCTCTCAAACCCCCAATTGGGGATTTTGTCACACAGGCTGTCACCCCTTTGTTCCCAATATTATGCTTTATATGCTTGTGGCGCGCTCCGTACAGAAGGGTGCTTATCTAATCATGCCATATTTGCTGCTCAGCGTTAATTTCTTGTATAGTTTCTATCAGAATGACAACGGTTGCGGCTGCTACGTCTGCGGCTGCTGAGGCGCTTGGTAAGGAACAGGGACATGAAAGGCCTGGGTGGAAATGTCTTTCAGCGGCTTGTGTCAGATGTGGAGGAAAATAGGTCATTAGCTGATTGCAGCCATAAATGAGGAGGCATCTCGCACCAACGCTTTATTTGAACAAACCCAGGTTTAATCAGAGAACCTTTGATGCTTAATGGCAAGTTCCTGCTCATGTGAGTGCGTCTTTTTTAGGAGCTGACGTTAAGGGGGAACAAGGCAGGTCTGACATCTCTCTATGTGGAATGTTATCAGTAAATGTCTATGGCTTGGTTAATTATAGGATGAAGGGGAGAGCTGCTGACAGGGGATTTGCAATTAGTGTAATGAGCATGAACTTCTTTGTGATGACACGCTCACACAGGGATTTCAGGTTGCTCAAAGCATGAAAGCATTACTTCTGTAATTATCATGAGGAGAGTTCACTGTGTTTACTCCTGGAGCCAGTTTCTTTTTTTTTGTTTTGCTCTTCATCAGATGCTTCTCCAATAACTTCCATTTATGAATGCTTTGACAAGATGAATTTATAATTTTCAAAAATTTGAAAGTTCTGTCAACAGATCTTTTTGTAGAATGCATTTTGCATGTTTTGTTAAGTACTGTGGCTAATCGAGCCGCAGTGCAATGATATTTATGTCATTATCTTAGCATGATAGCTTTGTCTCTAATGTTGGTGCAAAGAGCTCGCGGTAAGAGTTGCGTGATAGTTATAACAGCACTTTGACAGCTATGTGGAAAAATGCAGTCGGGAGACAAGAGAGAAAAAAAGTAGTTCGGAGCCGAGGGCACAAGGTCGCTGGCCTAATTACCCAGCCTGCATTTGTTCATCTGCGCCAATGCCTAATATCGCTGCATTATTGATGCTTTATTACATTCTGCGAGAGCCTGTTGTTGCTAAAATAGAAGTTGTGAGAAGTGGCAAAGAGTTAGAAATTAGGCAGGCCTCGATTGAGTCAGGTTTATGGGGGTCTTTAAAGGGACCTGAGGAGACTGAGGACACTTTTGGACTAAAATACATGAGAATGGCTGGTGATGATTTGTACTTTCTGTACTTACAGTTGAAATGACACAGCTTTTAGTTGTGTTAGGATCAATGAGTGGTCTAATGCCCCTGCCTGAAGTGCTCTGTGAATAGGTGCCACTATGTTAATGGTCCAGGGTTCGAGTCACGCTCCATATTTGATATGTCGTCATAGACTTGGAGAAAGAATCTATCAGCTTACAAAATTTGAAATGGCAAAGAAGTGACCTTGTGTGGGCATCACCCAGCCAGCTGTCCCTTTCTGGTGTTAACTACTTGTCAGCTTGTTCATGTATCAGATGCGAAAATTATTACATCATTGAGTTGCTCTTGTGTGGCATTGCAATTACCAACACCATTTATCGGACCAAACTACTTACCCCCATTTGCCCTCATTGTTTTCATTGATGGTTCATTATTGCCTATATGTTTGGCAATTCCATCTTGGCAATACATGGAATTTTGTTAATAGATTCGTACCAGTAGAAAAGCTAGATGTTATTATTTCTCTCCATAAAACCAATTTTGAGACAGTTATAATGATACTGGTATTGTCAATGTGTCATTTTGTTTGGTTTTTCTTCTTTATCATAAAAGGAAAGTCATCATGAAATTTTCGAGCCAAAAATATAGCCATCATTGTGACAAGCAATTTGTGGTATACATGTATATGTATAAATCTAATGTTTTTAAATCATAAATAGAATTATTCTGATTTCCACCTTCTTTTTTGTGATAGTAAACCTGTTTTAATATAATTCTTCTTCTTAAGAGCTTCAAACATTGTCTAGTCCAACATAAAATGATTACCAAAAGAAGTTGCTTATAAAGAAGATTACATTTTGTCATCATAATGTACACATGGATTTTACATTAGATTGAAATATATGCTCTTATTTGTGTACTTCGATATTCAACTAGTGTGAACCAGCAAAATCTCAAAGCCATGGAAAAATGACAAATTATGATCCCCAAAGAAATTAACCTGCACAAGACACAGAAATTTGTCAAAGTAAATTCTGGTCATGCATCCTAATTCGGTGACATTTATAATACCTTGTAGAGTAAAACGCCCATTAAAAAAGTTTCATGTAGCTTGCTGCATTATAAGATAAAATGTGCATCGCTTCTTTGGACGGAACCACAGGTACATTATTTCTCCATCTAAATCAGTGAGTGCAAAATGAAAAGATACGGAAGCTTTACGAGTGCTCGAAAATGGGGAGATATTTTATGAATTAGTAATTAGGTGTACATTTGTCCTCTCCCTACCCACCTCTGGCCTCAAAAAGCCATTCGGCAGGGTAATAATGACCTAGCCCTAGAGATAGCCCTCTAAAAGCCTTTCTCACATCAGCAAATTGTATCCATACTGCAATTTGCATGGCGCCTAGAAGCAACCTGCGTCTCTACCACAGTTCATAAGCACCAAGGATAGTTGCCTACTTAGTTAATTTAATAAAACGTGAAGTAATTGAGCAAGCTTTTTATGGCTATATGACGCCATCCATATACAAATGTATAAATAATTAGGTTCATAGTTGGAATTAAGGAAACAGGCATCTAACACAATAGATGCAATGTGATTATTATAAATGATTCTTAATTGTCATGACGTTTGCTGGATGTTTTTTTTCTAAATTTTGTTTCATTTAGATCAAGAAAAATGGATGAATGTTTGCTGGAGAAATTAAATTATGATTTGTACTATTAATCATTATTTACCTGTCTGTCATAAGAGGTTGGACTGGATCTGTCAAGGCCCCATCTTTTTTAAAGATTTCATTTTAATATGAGCAACATTGAAACATATTCTTTCTCCAAGTCTTTAGGACTATATCTATAATATAGCTTCTGCTGTGACTCGAACCCTAGACTACTCACACTGATACCTATTCACCAAGCATTAGACCACTCTGCTATGCTGCTCTGTTAGGATGAGTGCCTGGTGAATACCGGTAGGTACCACAGTGGTCAGGGTTCGAGTGACTAGAGTCCCAGTTGAGACTATAGACTTGGAGAAAGAATTCTGTACTTCAATATACTTACACCTATTTTGCCCCTTGATATTGAAACTGGGCGATTCAAAAATATAAAGCTGGAAGGTAAACTTTGTACATTATATAATCTGAAGGCATTTGAAAGTGAAATCCATTTTTTATTTGATTGTTGTTGCTATGATCATTTGCGAAAGAAATATTTAGAACGTATTTACATTTACCATCCAAACTTTAATGAACTGTCATATGAAAACAGGTTATGTATTCTATTTGATGAAAAATATAGAAGTTTATCTAAATTTATTCTCTATTGTTTTACCTTAAGAAAAGAAAAATTATTTAATAGTTGAGAGTTATATGATTTTTATAGATTTGTGTGTGTGTGTGTGTGTGTGTGTGTGTGTGTGTGTGTGTGTGTGGTGGGTGGGTGTGGGGGTGGGTGGGTGGGTGGGTGGGTGGGTGGGTGGGTGGATGGGTGTGGGTGGGTGGGTGGGTGGATGGGTGTGGGTGTCTGTGGGTGTCTGTGTGTGTATGTTGTTTTACCCTTACCTAGTTATGTGTTATTGAAGCAGTGACATTATAAGCCAGTTGGGCTGGGCCATTATATGACATGTATATGTATTTAAATGTGTAAATTGTCTATGGTAATGTCACGATAATGAAACTTATTAAAACCTAAAACCTAAAACCAAAGTCTATTAATTACAATATATGCATGCCCCATACAAAATCACTTTGATGGTGCCAATACAGTTGTCTACTCTTTCACTGGGTTGAATTACTTATTGAATCTTAGGCCATGTTTACTTGAACGAAAATTTGATATACGTGTTATTTGTGCATCAATTGGATATGGTAATACACTTAATCACGTAAATATTACCTGAATATTTGATTGATTTCACAACCTCTTTCCTAATGGACTTGACCATTACACTCAATCACAAAACTTTATTAAAGGTGAAACTTGGGATGTTGGATGGAGATTCGGAAAATCGATGGATCGGGATGAGGGAGAGGTTGGGGGTGGGCGAATATAAAATCCATATATGTACGCGACCACGAGTGACTATGGACGATAATAGAAGATATTGAAGAAATACCTTGTAGAACAACTCATCAATCACTCTGGGTTGAAATTGTATATCGTACCGTATTCCCGTGTATTAAAGCTCATGGACCCAACATCAAAGATGGGTTTACTGTTCTACTATAAGCTCATGGGCCATTAAGAAAGAATAAAAATGATTTTTCCATTAAAACAAATTGACAGTTGTATTTTTTCAATTAGAATGCACAGTATGTGTGCTAGGGGGTATGTGGCACTAATTAAAACAGCAGGCTGTAGATATATGAGTGATTTGTTTGCAGCAGGGTAGCAGCTGTTTAATTGATGCCCAGCTGGACTGGGGTCAAATGTCACCAACCGTGCAATTTGAACCGGTGCTGCCGTTGCAGCTAGTTCATTAGGAGCCATGTGGTGAGTGCCACCAGACACACATATGCTACAAATTCAAACTTTTGTACGAGTATATCAACGGATCATGTGGTCTCATTGATTATTGTGCCCCCCCCCCCCCCGCCTGATTTTTCAATATGTTAATCATTATGAAGTTTCCCATTACATACTCTGAGAGGCTTCGGAGATTTATGTACCCAAATACGCTTATCTAATGAGTTTTTGGATGTTATGAAATTGTTGTGTAACTTTTGCTTAAAACTGCATGTTTGATGTTATGATTGAATATTTTAACAATTATCACAGCTGTTACAGTGTACATTGTAGCTTCTTTACTGTTACCTGTATATAGAAATTAGTAACCTGCAGTTGATTTAGGATGCATCTTCTCAACTTCCACCCATGTTACATTCAGAAAGTCACAAGCTTCTGCTCATGAGTCTGGAGGTTTGATAACCACTATAATTTGTGAAAATTAGAGCGGGCCCCGAGCAATTGACATTCCGCCTCATTAAGGCACACATTTCACATGTAACCTCCGTTATAATTGGAAGTTATTAAATCCTCGCTTTATACACGAAGGTCCAAAGGTCCGGGTATAATGGAAGCACTAAATAATGCTATTGTGACAGAGGATGCGAGGCTAAATGAAAATGTATTTTATGGAGCACATTACAGTCATTACACTTCATCACGTGTGACTTTGCAGACAACTTTTGCATATAATTCCTCCTCACGTCATCATGTTTTATGCCGCTCAAATTTTTTACTAGCCATTGTTGGACTTCTTATGTACGTTATTAGGAAATTAACTTTCTTGTGTACAAAGTCATGACTTAAGCCCTTGCTTATTACGCTCATTTTATTATGGCTTCCGTAGGTTATGAAATCTACTTTGCCGGGTTACTTTGTTATAATATCACAATGCTCAG
>CM032661.1:21209153-21365949 GCA_019095985.1 Streblospio benedicti
TGCGAAGGGCCTCTTGTATAAAGTTTTAAGTCGAGATTTTTTCAACTCTTTTCATGCAGCAAATTCTTCAAACATTTATAAATCGATTTTTTAAGTATTAATCTACCTAATGTAACTCTTTTCCTAAAACCTTCAAATCGTTAGTTTGATTCCATTCTTTTTAAAATTTTAGGCAATGTACTCGGATACTTCATAGAGATTGCAACCAAAAATCTATTCGAGATTGTAATGAAGCAAAAATGTAATTTGCAACTCAACAAGCAGTATCATTCCCTTTGTTTGCAAACACCATGTAGATCACAATGCTGCAGTTATTTTCTACCGGGGATTGCTTGAAATTGCAACAATTTGTTATGATGACTTATTGGGAGTCAATTTACATTGAAAAACCCCGACTGTTGATCATTTTTGAAATTACAGCCTATAGAGATTTTGAAAACAAGAAATGCTAAGCATAAACCTTTGGACATAAAGGGACATGTAAGTTTGGGGTGGGTTTACAAAATGTAGTAAAAAATCTGACTTGTCAGAGAAAAAATAAAGTGAAAATACAAATATTGTTCCGTTAATTAGGATGCAAGGAATGCAAGCATATAGAAGATACATTAGAATACCGGTACTGTCCTCAGAATGAAGCAGATTTTCCAACTATAATTTGTGGCTAATGTTATTTATTGGAAAGGTGCACATAAGAATGTTAATAATGAATCTTGAAACAAAAACAGTTTCATTTAAATTTTTCATATTAAATGACTCGTTTGGACTTTCAATCTCCTGTTGGTGAACAGATTATGCATTTTAGCTCCAGCATGTCAATCATACCAGGGGTAGATCAAAGATAAATTTTGAATAAGCAATTCAGATTTCTTTGAATGAATATCTATTTGGAAGTGGACCATTACATATGCAAAATTGTGTATGGGCCCATGAGAGAGTACATGTATACAAGTTTCCATAGTAAACTAAACCTGTCTTGGAAAGCCCCAGATGCAAGTCAATTGACCAAACTGTGTGGCTCTCCCACCCCCACCTCTCTCCACCCCACCAATCACGACGACCACCCAGTGGCCAAAGCTAACTGCTCTATACACAATGGCAATTAATGCAGGCTCTGTGTCCCTTACGTTTTTTACCCTGGCAGCCCAACATAAAATTGGATATTACGTATTGATCCTGGGCCTGCGGTTGTTATGAATTTTTATGAACAAAGGGCTTGTTGCTTTGTTTGGCGCTGGATGGGGATTTGGGTTGGGTGAGATGAGGCTAAGTACATGTGAGATGAAGAGAATTGTGGTGCGGTGGCCGGCGCTCAAAACAAGTGCATGACTCCTACAAAAGCAATTAGACAGCTCAGTCAGTTGAGCTGTGGCTGTATTTTGGTGCTTTCCTTTTGGAATATTGTAATTTTGTAGCTAGCAATTTCACAGTGTTCTTGTAGTGTTTTTGACACTCTGGAAACATATTACCAGGTAGATATTAATGTACATTGAGTCATGTCATAATAGAGCTATTTCTTTTCCCGATCAAGTAAACTTTGAAACATGTAAAGTAACAACAGTCACAATCTATTTATTCCATGTAATCTTGATTTGATATTCTCCTTGAGCAATGAAAGAATCCTCTCTGTGCCCAAACAATTATACTTACAACTTTCATTAGAATATATCAGATGTAAATTCCCTTGGTATTTGTATCTCTCGCTATATATGGCCTCTTTCCCTCAACTGGCATGGCATTCGGCAAAAAACTCAATTTCCAGTTGCAGCCTTAACCTTAATAAGGGATAATGATGGCGAAACAAGTTGGAGTGAGAGGAGTAATCTAAGATTCAGCTGCCTTGCTGCGCGGGGTGAGCAGAGGCGGAGTCTTAATTGTTGTAGGGGTGAAGAAAAAAAGCGCCGGTGTCAGGGGGCAATGATATGTCTGCTTTACTGCAGGAATCGTGCGTAATGAAAAGCCAAATGGCAAGAAAGTATGCACACAATGATGCGGATAGTGGCCGCCTAATTGTGTGTGTATTCAAACTGCCTTGTAGGAGATCTTGAGATCAGTGTTATGAATTTAGAAAGGTTTGTGCAATAGGATTGAAATGTATTGACAATGTTCATTCAATAGTTACAGAAATGTGTCATACATGTATGTTTCACAATTCATACCACTTGACAATCCTGATCAGTGTAGGAAATGATATCACTTTTTGATAAGTTTGGGTTTTCTTTGGTTTTCTTAGGTTTTCATGGACATGTGAAATTTGTGTTAAATTGGGTAAGATTGTAGATTCTTGATAATGAAGATTTTTTAATGTTAATATATTAGTTTAGAAATGATTATTAATAATGTGTTTTGACAATACAACATAGGTTGCATATATTGTTTCCAAGTTATGTATATATTACAATGCAAACCTAAACACATATCAAAAGTGATGAGTGCATTATGTATAAAGAATTGAAATCCTGTGTGCCCTAGACGCATGTAACATATTGCTAAGCAAGTAAATTCCATCTAGATGATTATATTAGGCACATATGTACAACTACGTGTAAGTTTGTTCTATATCAATGTCATTGATAACTGAAAATGGAAATGATATCAAATGAACTGTGTGTTCAGTTAATTACAAAGGGTAAAATCAACTTTTAGTGCAAATGCCCTGTAAAGAAATATGACGACAATTGCAGGAATAATCAACAAAGGCATGTAAATTCAATTGCATGTATATACTTCCAATAGCGTTTGAATATTTTTCAAGTTATTCTATAATTGTTTTGCTAGATCTATATGTACGATTCTCTGGAACAATGAATATTGGTTCCTGGGAGTTACTATGTGCGTAAATATCTCATTATTCATTCATATGTCTTCAGTGTTGATGCTCTCCTCATATTTGCCATTGTCTGATTTCAGGTTTACCATACAAAACACACGTCATTGAGTAAAGTTGACTGACCATCCTGAAGTCCGATGTCCAGCGATGGTGACCTGATCAGGACACAGCAGCAGACGACATTGAGTGAGGTAAGAGTATTGACCTTCTTTTCCACATTCCTATATAGGGCGACAGACACTGAGCTGTCTCGGTGACTCGCCTCAGTCTTAATGGTCACACGAGGAAAATGAGACTGGCTATTCACGTTCAAGGTGAGAATGCCAATAATTGTGTACTTTGAGGCATCATCTTTGCACATCTCTCTCGGCTATTGTCTGAGTTTAATTACACAGGTGTTGAGATCACTGGGGGTCAGAGGGAAGAGCCTTACCTGCATCTTGCTTTCATAGTGGCACAAACTGTGAGATTGTTTTAGCGGCTTTTCTATAGGCATGCAAGAAACGCTTGAGTGCACCGCAAAGCAGTGGCGGTCAGAGGTTCACCGGTATTAGCCCCCTTGCCCAGGCCGCACATTTCTATAGGGCTTTTTCAGTAGCCACCTCTTTTTTCCCTTCCTTTGTTCTCGCCTGTTGGAACGTCTTAAGGCGGCCTGCTAGGTTTAATTAGCGGCTGCCCGATGACAGAGAACTAAACCGCCATATTAGGGTAGTTTGGAGCCAAAAGGTGTTATTTCGACGCAGAAGCCCTAGTCTAATCTGACCTTTTGACACTTGGAGTGGTGATCACCTTTTAGAATCGTAAATGGCTCCTGCTTGATTACTTGCTAAGCAAATGAAGAATTCTACCATTTGATGTCTTATGAAATGTGAGATGAAGGTTATTTACAGCCACATCCAATGGAAGTAAAGTATTCGTCATAAAAATCTAAGTGTTGTTCTGTGGAATTATTCCCTCAAAAAGGATTGCAGTTGCCATCAATTTCTAACAAAGAAATTGATCAAATTTTGAAGAAAAAATAAAATCTGTATTTGTATGGCTATTATTTCAAAAAGCCTTATCAGATATATAGTTTTGCAACTTAAAATAGGATTTTAAAAAACTTGTTTAATTTGCAATTAGGCTTTAAACTTATGTGTCAAAATGAGAAAGTTGAACACTATATTACATATTCTTTATGTTTTTATGTCTATGCTCTTGTTTTAACCTTCACAAAATAAACACAATCAAAGCAACTGATAGTTGTATGAACTGATGATAATTAAACAAAACTATACATGGGTTGGCGTTGCAAATTGGCCAACTTCCACAATTGAAATATTTAAACTGCACATTAAAAATGCAACTGTTACATTATCAGGGAGGTGCCATTAAAATACTCCTGTCACTTCTGGTCATTTTGGCTGGCCTCTTTGCTTTTAAAAAGTCTGTGAAAATAAATTGCCATCATGTAATCAGATTATAATCACCCATTGCCTGCGTTGATGGACATAGTTGAATGTTCTTTTTGGCATTTCCCAATCAGTAATTACTATTTCATGTCAGTCTCCAATGTGACATTTTCATTTCATGTAATGGTCCATAATTGTCATGCGTCTAACTGTAATCAATTGTAACTTGGATATATACATGCTTAAATTACAAATAACGTTTCTAGTAAATGATACTTGAAAGTTTTAAAGTTTGTGCCACAGTCTGCAGAAACGGTGTGCATTATGGATGAGGTTAATGATGATGAGCGTATGCTTTTTCACACACATAATTCTCGCTCTCAACGTATGGACCTAAATGGTACCATCAGTGAAGTGCATCTATTGCGGAAAGACGTGCATCCAGCCATCATTTAGATAAGCCTTTTTACGCAAAGCAAGACGTGCTTAACTCGAGGTGAAGTCTTAAAAAGTATCACTGCAGTTTGTTGTTGTAATCAGGCTAAGCTAGAGAGAGATGGGAGTTGGTGAAAATGGCGGGAAATTAGACGAGTGCTTGTCTTGCGGAGAGGAAGGGTGGGCATGGGTAAAGGAAATGAGCGTAATAAGCATAGGTAATAAGTTACATCAGTATCGCCAGCAAGACGGCCATGATCCAGCTAATGATGGGCTACTGCTGTGAAACAAACACCGTGCAACGGTGATCAGGAAATTACAGTTAAAAAAACAGGTTCTCAGATTTAAAATATGAATTTGTGCGTAATAAGACAGGTTTCATTTCAATAAATATGAATTTTTCAATTGATAAGAGGAAAACAGTGACGTGTGTGTCTCTTTTTGCAGCAACCTCAATTACAGCTGATTACCTGCACACATATCATGGAAAGAAATATTTACGACACTGAGTGGAAAATATGCTTTAAATAGATATGTCAAATTCTTTCTACTATCACTTTTAGCTTAAATGAGCTCATTGACTTTAATGAGTGACATTCGTCATCATAAAGATTTTCAAAAATAGTCTGCATCATCATTTAAATAAACTTTGCATTGGTCATAAAGTTCGAGATGTTTGTTAGTGTCGGCGCTTGAGTGGAAGCATCCATTTTTAAACAGGCGCCGCTTGTGACTATGATGGTTGTAGATAGGTTGTATTCTTAAATACCCCCATTTTCTAAAAAACATCCTTAAGCAAGTCTGGACTGCCATGTATCATTTCGATGAGGAGAGGAAAATTAATGAGACAGCATATGCAGCTCGACACCGGGTGCATAAATCTATATGAGGCATGGCTCCTGCTCTTCGCAATTAATGACAGTTTTAACATGTTGGATGTATTACGTCATGTGCGCCTTGACAGGCAACAAGAAACTTTGACATTTATTAATTAGAATGAATGCGCTCCTGCGCTTGAATTATTCAACCTAAGGTGCCCCCAAATGACCAGAACCGCTCAGGGGGCTTGGCATATGTTGGAGAGGCAATTTTGTGCAGATGAGCCCCACTTTTTGTGCTCATTATGACATGTCTTTCATTGGCGCCGCTCTTACTGCCTATTATGGCACAGCCCATGCCTCCAATCACAGCCTTGTCGCATGTGCTTGCCTAGCGGCTGACAATACCTCATTAGCAACGTTATCTCATCTTACATATGCCGCTTGTCTCCCCACCTCCGCCCCCATTGCTGCTTTCCCCTTGCCTCCTATTCACCACCTCTCAGTGCCGCTCCTCAAAGTGTCTGCAGCTTTTCGACATATTTGTTTCCCATTAAGCATGAGCCACCTAATGAAAGTTGCTTGTGTCGCGTCTGAGGCAGTGGCTGAGGCAGTGGCTGAGGCGGCTGCCGTGCAGTGAGGTGGCGTTGTCTCTTTGCCGGCTGTTAACTTGCATTATTCACCTGCCTGCACGACTACCGGTGTGATTTCCTTAAATGCGCCAATGAGCACAGTCACTGCTGCGGAGAAAGCGGGAAAAAAAAGTGCGTAAGAGGGGCTGGTCTGTTGAGGAGGTTAATTACACGTCATTCATATAGAAATGTCACTGCTCTGTAAGAAGCAGTGCACGGCAGGTCATTATGGCTAAGATGTCAAATGTAGCAGAAAAAGCATCATATTTGAGCCATAGAGAAAAGAAATGAGATGTGTTGTTGTTGCTGCCGACACAGGCGCCAATGGAAGAAAATGGCGTGGGTTGGGATTAGGAAGCATATGCATTACGTAATTGTAGGCTCCAAGTAGAATTAAGAGAATATTTTGTATTATGTAAGCAAAAAATGTTGGTTGTATTCAGCTGAAATTGTTAGCATCATAATTTTATGAAACCTATTTAGATGTACATTTTTAAATTGGAAGCTCTTTTTGCTCAAACCAACTTCATGATATTGTTAACAGGGAACATTGTTTGAAGCAAAAAAAATATATGATCAAATCCTTGTTAACAAATGAGAAAAATGATTCATTTGCATTTCTTGTTTTTTGTTGGTTCCCTTAGAAACAAAGAAAAAAAAGCAGAACCAAATCTAGTTGCAGCACTCCATATCAATGATACAAGTCATCATTATGTGTTATTTTTTCCTTATTAAATGCAGGCCTAATATGAAGAATGTGCTGTCTTGTGGAGTCCAGCCGAGTTGTACGTTGACCTTGGCGCGGCTGACGTCCGCGCTACCATGGGATTGTTACTGACCCAGCATCTGTCATCTGCTATTTAGATAGATTCAAAAGACAATGGGCTCGCCTGATCAGCATTGGCAGGCGTTTAAGTGCTGATCGTGTCATGGAGGTCCCACATGCTATGCCCTAATAGATACAGAGATACGGTGTATTTTTATGCCTTAAGTGATCTTAAACGGCGCTGTCTCCCGCTCAATGCTGTCTGCCCCAAGCCAGTCCACGACTGAAGGGCATCTGGCCGAGCCAAGTAGTTTGTGTTTTATGTGCCCAGTAATTACTGAGCTAATGCCGGTAGGCCCTGTTACATGATTGACAAGTGGTCATAATGCGTCTGCTTTGAGTAAGATGACCTTGGGTGGTGATGACCTTGACATTGCTGCAGCCTTGACTTTTGTATTGTGGCCAACGTGAGATTTTTTTTTTCTCCAACCCGAATCATTTTGATTTGATGGAGATGTGCCACATGCAACTAATGCATGTGATTTATGATGCAAATCCTTCATGTTTTACAATGAGGCCATATTGGAAATATGGAGTGAAGCGTGGTCACTAGATTACGTGGTATTACCGCATGACATTGCTGACATTATGCTCAACACATCGCCATTATTTTGCTCGCATTACAGCGACATTGTTTTGCATGAGTAACTTGATAAGGCTTGGCCCGGCAGTTCTATTTCTTTGTGCAAACATCGTATCATCTATTGTATTTACCATACATAGTTGGTCATATTTCAATTATTGGCCTTAAAAAGTGAACAAAATGAGCTGAAGCATCAGCTGGCGGAAGAAAAAGGTAAATTCTAAGAACAATTGTGCGTTTTCAGTCACTCATTGGCCAAATGTGTGGAGCTCTGAAGGGCGCCCCCACTTTAAACATGATCCAAAATCATTATCCAAGAACTTTGGATATTTCACTGACGTCACAAGTGCAAAGATACATGTATAAGTCATGCTATTACAGTACCTGGCAATTACCTTATTTGAAGTTTGTTTATTATTGTTGTATGTATAAAAGAGAGCATTGCAATAAAACAGTCCTGGTCCTACCTATCCTAGATATTAACTTTGAATAGTGACTGGGTGGCTTAATCATACAACACTAGTAATCTACAGGTTATGATCCTTTCCCATACCCATTTTAATATTTATTTCCCAGCACATTCATCTGTGAACTTTTTGTGCATCCGCGTGTACATAAAATATGTAGTAATTGTTTTCTGCAGAGCAACATACGAAATCATCCATTTAAATGACAGCCACTATAGGTGAAAAACACTTACTACTAAAAAGATATAATAGCAATATGCATTGTAGTGAGCCCCATTGTGCAGGCAATGTGTTCTTAATTGCACGCATGTTAGCTGTACACGCTCTGCAAAGACCTGCTGAGAAACTCCATTTCGCTCAAGGGAAGTCTGATAAACCCTTATTATTTTGTGTGTTTTTTTCAAACTAATTACCTAAATGTAAATACGTCATACTAGATGTTGCTATATATAACTTAAGCTTTATAATCTTCTAGATGTTGATTGTTTTGTAGAAAGCTGTGATTTGTTGCTTGTTTTAACTTTGTTATTTATTTTGTAAGATATTTTGAGACACCTCTGTTCTAATACTGAAAGCAACTAAGTTTTATTATTTCTTCAGAAAGATTCTTCGCAAAAGAGAATCTATATTCATAAATATTATCTTTATGATGGTACACAGAAAGCAGCTCATAGAAAATGAAATCATATTCTTTATTCATCTTGTATATGGTTACATATTCTTTTGGTTGAATCGCTATTGTTTTTTGCAAAGTTACGTAATATTTTTCTTTCTACTTTTCATAAAAATGAAATAAATGAAAGTGATATATACTTTTCTGATTCTATTCACAAAACAGCAGAATAGATTTTTGATGAAACCCAAAATTATTTGAACAAATTCTGTTGGCATCTGCATGATGATGACATACGTGATTGCAGAAATTATGTGTAACAATATTTAGAACATTTAATGAACATGTAATAGTGTCTGGCAATGTTAATGACTCGTAGTGAATACAGTTCTGACCCTTCATTCAATTGTAGTGTTAGGTTTCTATCCAACATAAAAACTTTTACGAACTGTATAAAATGTTCTTGCGAGTTGTGTCTGATTATATTAAATTGTTAAGTCTGATCATACATGTATGTAAAACATGTAGAAATAATACAAAAAAACTTGATATAATGAGACAATCTCAATTACCTTTTAGTTCTTGACCTTTCAATTTATGTGTTGTAATCAAACTTAATATTGGGTTGTTTCTTCGATAATCAAATGGTTTTTAATAAAAGTTTTCACATCTTGCTATTACTTGTTGCTGTTGTGTATCTGTTAGTAAAATGGGCACAGTTAGAAGTTTGAAGAATCATAAATAACTTTCACCTCCATCTAAACATGCAGATTTCCCCATCAACCCCTCAGCCCCTCTTCTTAATTTTAAAGATAATTTGATTTGAAATGTTAAACGTATTAGCATGGATCTTTTTATCCAATCCAATCATAACATCGAAAATATACAAATACTATCTTTTATCATCTACTCACAAAATTGTCATGTGGTATTCATTGTTAAAAATAACATTTTATTTATGAAAATGAAAGGAAGTGTTTACAGACATTTTGACCTTGGCTAGGTTATTTGGGAGTTTTGTTTCATACGTCTGCACAAATCTGCTCATCCGAGCGCCACACGGCAAATTGTGAGCATAAAAGCCAGGATTACAATATGCGTTATTATTTCTTATTACGGCGCGCTCGGCCAGATTAGGTTTGAGAAAGGAGGAAAATCGAGAGGGTCGTGACCCTAATATCAATTAAGTCGAGCAGACAGCTTTTTGTTTTGTTCACATTGGCTTGAATATGGATGCAAATGATAGGGATCTGGCCAAGATTATTAGATATAAAGAGGGACTGGGCTGACATTAGGTGACTGCCATACATGCCAAGTGGGTCCAGCGGCAATTAGAGCCCCCTATTATGCGATGAGCAGTGTCTCTTTATGTACACTCGGCCAGACTTTGTAAAATGGGGGTTGCAGCATTAATGTTTATTTGGGCATCGGCAGCGCCTCATTGTAAATCATGGCCTATCTCGTAGCCTGCACCCGTACACGTCATAATTACCATGAATAGCACGTTGATTTAGGTTCATAATTGCGAGTCGGAGGCCTGTAGATGATGACCCAATGACCTCATTGAGCCAATCAGGCATCCCCTGTGGCCTATGGCCGCCGTGATGTGTCGCTGATTATGAGCCGCAAGACGATACCGGCGTCTCCCTCGACAACAACAACACAGCGAATCGTAAAAACGTATATATAGCTGCGGCTGCATCGGCATTGTTGTCCCCCAGTGTGTTGATAAGTGGCGGTACAGGCCGTGCCTTTTGCCGGCTGTGGGCCGCAGATTTGATTACCGTGGGGCCAAGTAGCATGGTAGAGGGCCATGCTCGGGAGCGGCCTGCTCTTTTCATGCTCGCAACCACCAGAGATTGATGACGCGGCATTAGTTGTGTGTCATTTTTGTGCGTATAATGGCCGGCGGCTTCATTAGATTAAAAGCTTTGCCAGACATTCCAGCAGATAGCATTTCATGCACATATGATGTATTAATGAGAGGGATGCTCTTTGCCACGCGGCCCCATGCTTTTTACTCCTAGCCTTTGTCATTACGTGGGTTGGTGTGGCCATCATTGGCGTAGCAGCAGCATCATCACTGATTTCTGCTGGGGTTGCCGATGACAGCAGCCTTGGTCGGCAGATGTCTGTTTATGAGGGCTTTTAGCCAATCTCTTTGTTTTTAGTCCACATTGATTGTTGGTGGCTGGCGGGATAGGTGCTGATTTGTCTGAGAAAGGGTGCTGGAAATGACTTCTCTCGATGGCTGGACAATACCATCTGTATACATCCAAATTGGTGATGGGAGTAAATAGGTGATATGTATGCTTTTATGCTCATTTTGATGTGACCTTGAGTTCTCATATATTTGATGCCATAAATTGGTACATAGAGGAAACACTTGTATGAAATTTGAATGAATCCTGTTGTATTGAATGATGAATCAAGGTATATGTATATGTCACAGTGTTAATCATGATCATTTTACCACTGCCAACTACAGTACTTCAGATTTCAGAAACCAAGGTTTTATACACAGCAGAAGCCTCGGTTTTATTCCGTTCATAAACGGCCATCATTATAGTTCACAGACTACCGAATTGTCAGTCCCAAGGGGAAGATAATACAGTTTGGTCTAATCCGTCTTCATAAGCAGCGGACTCATCTGCATAGTGTTGTGTAATTGATCTGGGTAGCGGGCTCATCCCTCACACGGGCCTATCACCCCGGCCCCCCCAATCAGCCGGCCACACTCCATATAAACCTCAACTACCTCTTGATCTGGCTCATCGCTCAAATTGCACAGCTCGCTAACTCTCTCCCGATGAACCCACGTCCATAACTCACTGTTTTAAGTATGATGAACAAAACGGCAATGACAATTTGCATCCCTAAAGCCGGCCGTAAGCCCGGGGACTAATGAGCCTTTAGCCCGCTGGAATTCGGCCCTTTCCCATGATCCTTCATCATTACGCCAGCCCATGCTCGCCCCGATTCATTGGATTAGCAACTGCATCTTCACTGCGTCTTTAATGGCTGCCACCAATTAACATTATGCTCCCATTTACCCTGACGATGACGTGCTAGAAGGCAAAAAAACGTCTGCTGCAAATAGGGTTCTCCATCTCGTTGGTGTGACTGACAAATTGTAGTCCTTCAGCATGAGTGGCGACACTGATTTCTCATAATCTCGCAATCTAAATGCAACCTCAAAGTTGGTCTGTGTTGCTAAATGTGATGAATGTGTCATTATGGTAGCATCGCTCGTGATAAATAATCAAATTTCCAGTCAGGGTCTTTTCCACAAGGGTTCTTAGGCGTAGATTAGGATGGAGGGTTGATTAACAGCCTCACAAATGGATGCTCGGTGATTAGCCCTTATTTGCCGAGATAAATGACAATCTTTTTTATGCATAGTCATCCCATTTGGGGTAAGAACGACGGGGCCATTATGGAAAGAAGTGGTGTTTATGATAAATGAATAAACCTTTGTTACCTGTTTTTATCATTTCTAAATCATTATCTTTCTGGTAAAGCTATTGTGTTTTCGGGAAATAAAATACAGTACTGTAATAAATTCCAAAGGTTTACTTTCTGTTCAGAGTAGATGTTTGAGAATTAATCAAGAAAACTTCTCAGAACAGTAAAGAAAAAAAGAACAAGATGATTTTGTTATGATTCCGGTCATATATTATATGTTTGGTTTTTTTACATTTGATACATTTTCAAACTTCTCTCTATCTCACATCTTGCCGGTTTGGATGACGGTATCATTCTGGTCTCACAACCTTGGGGTCATGAGTTCGAGTCCCGGCAGGGCCACATGATATAGTCAAATGGAAGCTTAGGGTTGTAAAACCTGTCTTCAGCTATATCTATCATTGGTAGAAATATGCTTGCTAAAAAAAACGTGAGAGAGAGTGAAGTTTGAAGATTTAAAGATAGCTACAGTGAAAACCCTTAGCATTATCAATCTCTTTGATAACTAAAAATTTCAATGACCCATATTTTTAGAAATTTATTCCTCCTAGAAGTCAAGTTAAACTTGTCCAACTGCAATTAGAAGAGAATCTTTTTTTTTCATGAGTCAAGAAGACTACACCATCATTTTGAGAACTGCACAGAATTTTTCAAGCAGTTTTTATATTTTCACCAGGTCATCATTCTCATTCATTAGTTTCCATGGTTACATAATTTGTTTTATGTTAAGATGGCATATTTGTAACTAAAGGAGAGATATCTACATGCATTAACTTACTGTGCCAGGCCACAAGCAATTCATGATAATTATTTTGTCCCGGTTCTCCTTAAGACGAAAGCCTGGATGTTTAATATTCACAAACAGCTTTATAAGGAAATATGAATTACCATGAGATATGACAATATTTTAATTAGAAGACTGTTCAATTAAAAGTAAGTAGTACAACTTTGCAATCAAGCATCTTTTGGCCCTCTTATGCTCTTTGAAATTAAAATTCGTTGAGTATCTTAGTGTTTGTGTGCAACAAATACAGAAGAAAATAGATGTCCTGTAATAGAATTATTTTGGATGGCAATCAACGAACATATAAGATGGATGTTCTTTTCACGATATTTGTCCTGTCTGTGTTAAATGTGGAATCGAAAATTAGCCCTTAAGATTTCCTTAGTTTTAGTTGAAAATTAGCTGCTAACATTTAAATGTTAAGCTTTTCTATGGCTGTTGCGTGAAACCATTATCCTCCCAATTAGTAATTGAGAAATACACTATGTGTGGTATTTCTTGATTGTGTTGTAGAAGGTCAGACAGCATTTGTGAAAAGTGAAATGTCAGTATGAAAGAAAATGTAATCAAAATTAATTTGCAACAGTTCACTATGAAAGGCTAATTGGCATAATAGCATTAGATGAATAATAATAAAAAGTTTATATTGGTAGATGCACACAAGAAGGAAATTTTACTTTTTTTGGCATTGCAGTCTGAAACAGTGCATGTAGAACCTTGTTATCTCAATATTGCTCATCTCGAATATTCTGTAAACTCAAATTAGTAAGTTTCATTTCCCGTCAACTACATTTTGAACATACATCAGTTTGTTATCTCGAAATACCTATCTTGAGCATTTTACTACATGTATTACACCTATTGCTTTGGGAAAAGTTTCTACTGTAGCATGAGCACATACTTATGTTTAATTGAAAATGAAGTCAAACTTCAAAGTTGCTTTGAAAAGTAATCAAATGTCAACTTAATCAATTAATTCATAGCAACAGATAAGATGTGATCAGATGGTCAGATGGTAATTATTTTTATTATTAAGTGAACATGGTTTTAAAGTTGTCTGTCCTGAGTTCTTGTAAAATTGAGTTGCCACCCTCAGCCTTCAGCATGAAGAGTTATCCTATACAGCTATTTTTGTGCAATGACATACAGATAGATCCATGCATCTAGAAGTCTGATTCATAGATATTATTTTATATAACTAGCAAATTATCATTTCCCTTAGTACAAAATTATTCTATTATCAGTTCAGATAAGTTGAAATTCAATGTAACTCTATGTATTTGGTACATATATGTAGCATTTTGGTTTTATTTATAGCTTTATTGTTCTTTTCTACCACTTTTCAAGCCAAAATTTTAAAGTTGTATACATGTACTCCTTTTATTATTTGTTATATAAAAGGAGTATACAACTGTAAAACGTTGGCTTGGAAAGTAGCAGAAAAAACAAAACTATAGATAAGCGGAAGGTTTTATGAAAATAGAATTGTTCTGTACTCGCTCATCATAAGCCATTGAACTGCAGCTCCTCATTTTTGTTATTTTTGTCATTTTCGTTTTATTCAAATGATTAAAAAGACCAATGATCTGGTGAAAATTGTGATTTCTAATTACATCAGTCTTTGTATTCAAGTATTGCTATGATATGGGAATACTTCCATATCATTTGCCACTATCAAGTACTTTAGTCATAAGTAATTAGAATGGATCAGGTGATTGCTGCACACGTCGAGAGGCTCACTCCATGAAGTGTACTTAATTAGTATGCTTAAGTGGTACAGATATAGACAGGTCCATAGGACATGGGGATTAAAGGATTAAGTAGCTTGGCAGCAGTAAATAATTACTTGTAATGATTCCACAAGCAAACTCTCAATGTTTGATGGGAGGAATCACTTCAAATTAAAGTTATTTTGGCTAATGACACAAGTATTTTCTCGTGTTAATTTTTTATCACAAAGTATTTCAACACTATAAAATCGGTATAATAGGAAAGTCATATTAAAGTTTTCAGTTCGTTAGATGATGGTCATAAACAAAACACTTCTAGTGATAATTGATGAATGTTCCTTATGTATCTCACCATTAATTAGTGCTTTGCCAGTGTCTGTTCCTTTTGTTGGGTGCTTCCCAACTACATATTGTAAAGTTTAATGGGTATGTTTTATCAGGTCATCTTGGTGTAATTTTTATGGTTGGACTGAAAATAGTCTTACGTTTGTCTGTTGCACTAAATTTGGAGACCCTAATCAGAGTAAAGCTGTTAAAACAACTTTTCCACAGTCTAATGAAAGTAGTAATTTGGGACATTAAATTTCTTGCAATTATTTTATGCTTCATTTTAATTTTCAATGTCTTTAGTCATGAATGTTGTGTTTTCTGATTTCAAGTTAAGCTTTTTTTTCTTTTTTCTGTGTCATGACCATTAGATGAGAATTATATCTGTTGATTTATGATTTCTTTATTAAGATGTAATACTAGTTCGCATATAAAACAAGTTTTATAAATTCATTACTAAATTTGTCTCCCACATAGTCTTTTACTTACATCCAGGTTTGTTAAATCAAGTATTATCATCATACCCCTATATTAGTTACTGTATGCAGTTGATTAAATATACATGTTGTTATACGCAAAAAAGGTTTTTTAGCCTCATGGGAAAGTAGAATTCTATCATGCGTACCGTACCCGGGGTACCGTAATAGGACTGCCCTTTATAACTTTGTATCAAAATTTTAAATAAACTAGAAAGCATTTTCAAATTGGATAGTTTACCTGTTTATTTCAACTGTATATCTGGATCTTGTCATTCTTTGTAGAGAATGATAGATATATGTACATGTACATCAGTGGCAATAATGACTTGTTTATTATGTACAATTACTAGTACTGTACTCAGATCATCGGAACATGTGTTTTTATGCAAGATATTACGGTTTTCAACTTGTGCCCAATTCACAATATTTTGTGTCAGTTGATCCTTTATACAAGTAGAAATTACACTAGAATTTAGTGAAAAATTATCAGACTATTTTGCATTGGTAAACTAGCTGCAATTAAAACCTTCAATAAGCTATGATAACAAGTAAATTGTCATTGTTTACCAGATGTAATCTCAATGACTACACAAAGCAGAGGTAGGAATAATTGTAAGCCATTTATGGATTAAACATCTATTCTCCACTGCTCAATGGTTTGATGAGCAAATTAAGCTTTTATCTGTCTTTATCTTTATATGCTATTCTAAATCTGATTACTCTGTCGAATGAACCAAAACTATTGATTTTAGAATTAAAAAGTCATCTGGCTAATTTATAGTTCTGATGTTTGAATGTTAATTGGTATTCAGGCAGAATTATATAGCTGCTGATTAAATGTAGCGAGATATACAGCTAGTGGAGCATGCACACTCACGCTATAGTTCGTAATTGTTCATTTACTTTAAACTGCCAAACAATAAAACTTGATGAAGCAGATATATCATATTTGTAATGTGCATGCAAATACTCATGTTTTACTACCATTTCCGTTTTCTTTAAAGCAATCATTGATGATTTTATCAATGACGCATCTAGTTTTAACCTGTTGATTATTATTCACAAAATTTAACAAATCGTGATGAGAGACAGACTATCCACTACTAGTAGTAAAAATGTGTATTGTGTTTTGTCATTATTAATTATTATTATTAACTTTTTGTTGTAATTTTTTTGTACTTACTCAAAAATAATTACTTACTCAAAAATAATTACTTACTCAAAAATAATTAATTTAAATGGAGCAGGTATGAAAAAGCCTTATGTGGGATGATTTGTTAGCAATTAATTAGTCTTCAGATAGCTCTTTCCTGTTCTATTTCTCTATAACTCTGTGTTCTCCATAGCAAGCATGTTCCTATCACTATATTGACATAGCTGAAGACAGGTTTTACAAACCTAAGCTTCCATTTAACTACTACATCAAGTAGCCCTAAAGGGACTCAAAGCCACAACCTGTGGTTTTGAGACCAGAATGATAATTTATTCCCTAGCAGCAAGCACATTACATCTCTTTTCTGTGATATGATATGATAATCTATCTATTGTCCCAGTGATTCTATTACACAGCATGATAGGTAATATTTGTTTGACCTAATGTTTATTTTGGAGTTAGACTTTATGACCCTCGTAGGCCTTGAGTAGATCCATCTCATGCAAATCTTACTATCTTGTGCAGATATTCTTTATTCAGATAAAGAGTATGAATTACAGTCATTTACACTCATTGGAAAACAGCACAAACATCCCATGGACACAGCCCAAAAATTACCTTCAAACCGTGATATGTAAACACGTCTGCTGTGAATTTTCATCATTGATTCCCTTTAAATGTTAACACAATTTCCAAGAATATGTTAATACTTTGTTGAAAACGTAAGTGGTGATATTTCTCTGCAGCAGTGTACTACAAAATCGATATTAATACTTTCGATATTCTGTACAATGTTCAATTATAGATGAGAGATCTATAGCTTACTCTTCAAAGAGCTTTAACAAAACACAGAGCAACTACCTCAACATAGAACGAGAGATGCTAGCTGTGGTATATGGGATAGAAAGATTCAGCAGCTACTTGTATGGAAAGTCCTTTACAATAGTTAGTGATCACAAGCAATTAAACATTATATGCATCAAACCAATTGTTTCAGCATACTGAGGCTTCAAAGAATGCTTCTCAAGATTCAAGGATATGATCACACTATGAGGTACCGTCCTGGAAGTCAGATGACAGTATCAGATTCACTCTGCAGGTTTCCAAATCCAGCAAGCCAAGAACCTGTAGATCTGGACATGTTGGTAGATCTAAGTGATTTCAGCACAGCCACACAGACCAAACTGAGGAAGGAAGCCTGTAAATGCCAACACTTTACACATTGGCTAAGATCATATATCAGGAGTCGCCAGAGACGATACAGCTAGTTCCAAGAGAATTATGATTAATTTGGTCAATGAGAGAATCCCTTGCCATAGAGGATAGCGTTATCGTTAAAGTGAAGCAGGTCTTTCAGAGGACTAATATTAATTGTCATATCTGACTATTTTTCAAAATACTCCACTGTGTAAGAGCTCCAGGCACCAGTTACGTCCAAATCAGTGACCAAGGTATTGGAAAAAGTCGGTGGAATGTTTGGCATACCGAGAGCAATAAGGTCAGACAATGGACCACAATACACAAGCAAATGGTTTAGACTCTTCTGCAGGAGGTATACAACACATCACTTCATCTCCGCACTACAGCCAAGCAAATGGTTTTGTTGAGAGACAGATTGGTTGGATCAAACCAATTTTGAAGAAAACCAAATGTAACAACCAGAGTCAAGATGCTCAATAGTGCTCTTGATTGATATGATGATCCTTAAAAGATGACTGCATAATTTTAAATGTGTAATGTTTTATTGTCAATTTTCTTATGTTCATACCACCAGTTACAAGTCATTGAAGTCAACTTTAGATTTTTCAGTTGGTGACAATTTTTATATCCTTTCTAACTCAATTACAAATGGGAAGAGGAGTGATTTTACTATAAAACACAAATGCTTTTAATGCCAGATCTGTTCTTCTTAGGATAGCTCCCATGTGTGAAATTGAAGATGTGTTTCCAAGGACTAAATATACATATCAATGATAGTAATGACAGGATGGTAGTGTGTTCTAATTAGTACTTTGTGAATAGGTACCACAGTGGTAGTGGTCCAGGCTTCGAGTCCCAGCAGAGCCCATTATAGACTATCAGAACAAATTATATGTCTCATTACGTACACCCAAGTCCATTAATTACAATAAATGTAACCATTCCATTGTGTCATACAACAGACCTTAGATATAAAAGTTCTGCATTTTAATATAATGCCATACACAAACACACATAAAATATTGTAATAAAACCAACACAAGCAAACCTAGGAGCGGGACAATTATTATCAATGACACAACTAATATATGAATTTGGGTTGATTAAACATTGCTTTATCACTGCGCCCATCAGACTGATTAAGATAATTTAGTGTACTTTGTACTACATGTTATTATTGCCAGTGATTAGTGATGGAAAGGCAATTAAGACCCACACAGGATCATGCCTCAATATCACATCCTTCCTGCATAATGATTATGCGGAATGGGTTTCTGAAAAATTGGTCCATTATATAAACAAAATGCAATTTGTATATTCTTTTTATAAAGGAAGAACAGCAAGATAATTGTAGCTATTTTGAAAATTATTACCATATTGCTGCGCATTAAAGCCCATAGGCTTATATTTGAACATTAAGCCCACACCTATTTCAGCGATGAATGTGCAACACATTTCGTAACCATGGACTCTTGCATGTGGACATACGGTACGTTCACCTACTATATATACAGCTACCCAGGCAATGATAAATGTAATTGACATTTGACAGCGTACCAGAAGGTTTCCTTTCAACATATATGGTAATTAATTGTGTCACATCTATTCTATCTATGATGTCTTCATATTCATTATTGTCACAATGATTTGCATAGCTTTGTAACATCGTACAAGCCCAATTTAGTTAAATTTTTATCTATGGAGGTTCACCATTACCATTTGTGTTCAATCAGGGCTGTGGAAAGAATTTAATGATCGAAGTGTGAGTCCATTTCGATTTCTTTATGCATTATAACAAGGTTGCATAGTGTGAAGAAGCTCCTACAAAATCACGTAATGTTTGAAATAAGAACACTGCCGCTAAGATTTTTTTTCAAAGTATATATCATTGTGAAGATTAGACATCCAGGTTAACTTATTTATACGTCTGTTTCATTGTACGTATATCCCATTGTATAGACTAAACATTGTACATATTTATATTATTTATCAATTTTCACTTTGGATGTATTCTGGCCATAGATTAGGACAGATATATATCTTCAGTCATTGAATCAAACACCCATCTAAGGTTTTCTATCGATGTTCATTCTGTCATTGATGGAAAATGGAGGAATGTGTCGAAGCTCCTAATATCATCCAAAGCATGTCCATGGTATATGTACGCATTCAAGCACAGAATTTATTGAGGTGAATTATTCTATTTTTGTTGGTCTTTGGTCACTCATGGGGGTTCACTGTTGACATAACTGTCGATAATTTAAATGGAAAATGATTTTTATTCTCACTTAAGGGCACATGGGCGTATATTCAAACACTAAGCCCAACTTCGATGTCAGGCCCATGGGCTTTGATGCACGGAAATACGGTAAGATACATTTGTAGTGTGAAGTCGAAATAGAAATGTCATCATCGGTTTTCACGGCTTGATCACGCAAACTGCCTTAAAGTCCTTGTTCATACCAACCCGTGGGCCCAGTTATAGCTTTTATGTAGAAAAATTATTTTCAGTTAGACTTACGTCAGACAAAATCAATACTCGGTTTCATCTTACTTATATAGTGAGATCGTACGTTTGGCGTTTGAATTCTCCGCTGGACATTTTGGCAGTGGGCCTTCTGATTGGTTGGTTTCTGAGCGTAAGTTCCACAGAATTGGATATGGTAGTATCACGGCTACATACTGCATATATAGTCATGAGATATGACGATGTAGAAATGTATACGTCCTGCAGCATCTGCAAGCTGTATTAGCAAATTCAACGAACACTAAAGGTCTGTTTTTCCTGAGTTCAATGATCCGTTTTTATTTAAATCAATTAGAAGAGATGTTCTCCATATATGACATCAGTTCTTTCTGTATAACTTATGGAGCAGTCTTTAACCTACTTAACAAATTTACAGCAAGTGCTTTAAGCCCCTTTCACAATTGCATTGTGAGCAGTTAGCGACCACTTGGCGATCACGTTCGCATACATTGCACGAGCAATCGCTTCACTTGCTCTACAGCTCTCTGCTCTTGCAGGATGATTTGTAATTGTAAGTGAACTTTAAACATGCACTAAATTCAGTTTTTGGTCGTAGACTGGCACACACACTCAATGAGTGTCTCCTCCATTTTTATTGTGAAATAAATTATATCATAACGTTCTCATGTAGAGATCAATCTCAAAGATTGACACTCACCAAAAATAGTTCATATCCTTCCGTGACGTCATCAACTGTGATCGAGGTCGTTCCCAAATGAAATATTTGGAAAGCAAGCAATGGTTTAAGGTCATTTTTGGTTTTGTTGAATTCAATGGGTCAGAAAGCATCCTTGGAACTGATGCCGAGTTTGTACCATATTATTACGAAAACAAAAGTTGATATGAGAACGTTGTGGTTTAATCTATTATAAAGATAAATATAAACACTTTGGTGTAAGACGTGTTTCTGGATAATCGCATACATTAGGTCCTAAAGATTACATATTTTTAATGTAAATTTGTAAATGATATTTTTGAAATCAACCTGCATCAATAAACATTCTATTGTTTTGAAAGAGGATTACTAGTATATCTTTATATGCAATCCTTTTTCCTTCTTTGACTGGTACGATGAGTAACCACTGTTCTCTCTAAACGCATAATTCGGCGTGAGAGCAATTGTGCAACGCAAAACTCCTGGTGGTATCGGATTTTTGTAGAGAGGTCAGTTGGAAAAAGCATCCTGTAGTTAAAATGATCAAATATTAAAATGTCATTGCAAATATAAAAATATTCATCACATCCGTCAAGATAAACTACAAAATACAATCAGACAAAGTATTATTCACACAAATAAACTTAAAAAAAGTCGACCTCTCATAGAGAGTGACTGGCACAGCTATTGATTTTTCAAATGAAAAATCGCAAGGGTGTTGCACAGCGTTGTATCCACTCGTAAGATTTTATGCAAGTAATGCACAGCGTTTTACGGTAGCTTGGTGACTCGCTATCATATTTGGCGATAATTGAAATGTTGCACAACCATCTTACGTCCTTATGCATCTGTTGTACAACCCACACTTCGTGCACCTGAATTTGGGACAGTGCCGGCTGACGTGATACGTGCTCGACAAAGCATCATCCTTGCGAACATTTCTGGAACCGCCACTTGAATATACTTGGTCGTATGACATTTTAGTTGCATTTATTTGCGATCAATTGTGAAGGGGGCTTTAATAACAATAACAATGCATACTCAAGCTCACTTCTGCGAGTACAGACACAAACTCATACAATTGCTTTTTACCATGATGATGATGACCATGACATCACTTCTGTTGCAATCAGTGATGGGCACATAGATGGCTGATCAGTCCTAATAGGGCACGGAAATGTCTACCGCACGTAGGGCACATGGGATCTGAGGCTGAGGGTGGCATGTCTTTGTTTTTCCCTAGCTTTTGAATCGCTCTTTTCTTCTGTGCCAATTCCACGCTTGTTCTTTCGTATTGGCTGGGACCTATGTGGAGTGAGCTGCGCCATGTGGATCGTTCTTGTGCTGCTGTCTCCCAGCTGTTGACATCAATGTTGAAGCTCTTCAGATTGCCTTCAGGTTGTCTTTGAAGCGTTTACATTGGACCCCAGTAGATCTCTTTCCAGAGGCTAGTTCGCTGTAGAAGAGCTTTTTGGAAAGGCGATCATCATCCATATGCACAATGTGTCTACAATGTGTACATACATTATGTATGTAGAAAGTAGAGTTTTCATATCTTGTTTAGAAATTATGTCTGTATGTCTATTTTATCAACTTGTAAGTTAAGTCCATCACAATACAGTAAAGCCTCTATTAAGACCACTCAAATGACTAGCCTGAAGTTGTTTCAATACAAGTAGTCTATGTATAGTGGCTCATGTTTGTCTCTTTATATAGGGTTGGGACCACAAGAAATGGTCATATAGAGGTGTTCTCAAAAGAGAGGTGGTACTAATTTGATTCATTACAGTATATGGCAAATTTAACCATGCATAACTATTGTTGTCTCAAGTCTATTGTTGTGGTAATGAGTCTGACCTAATCAAGCATAGCTGTTACATAATATTTCAATTATTCTATTGTTTTGTATTGAAATAGAATTAAGTCACTTATGTAGTAAGGTCTACTAGTTGAAAGTATTTACTCTTTTCTTGTCTTGATCTGAAGGAGTCTCATACATGTTTGTAAATATCAAATAGTTTTCCATGAATAATGTACATGTAGTTACAAATCAAAGTTTGAAAGTCTATTAATATTACAAAAAGAGATTAGTACAATAAGCTCCTTCAAGACAAAAGACAAATTGTATTATTACCATAGTGCAAGAATTCTATTTGAACTATTAGACAATAGACATTACCACGTGGTTTGTGTTTCTATACCTTTTGTTGAATCTAAAATTGAATCTAAATTCTAAACTATAAATCTATAGAGTGATATTTGGGATGAATGCACATTAGCAAAATATTTCAATATCCTAGCAAATACAATTTGGATACTATAACAAACACTTACCAAGTGAAGAAAATTTGCATCAGCCAAACATTACAAAGTGTGTGTAATTTTAAGATACCCAAACTCAAACATTATAATTGTATGATATTGCGAATCTAAACACTATAATGTGCATGTTATAAGATATAAATGTGGATATTCGTACAGTATATTCTTGTGATTGATGATTTTACTGTTAGGAAGTATCTAAATGTTAAATCACTAGAGACACTGCAAAGAAATAGAGAAATTGCTACAGTAAAAGGGTAATTTGGATATACATCAGCCGATACATGGATATTTTGTTTGCTGATTTTGATACGCAATGCAACCTCCAAAAGCAGCTTGTACATGTGAAGACCTTTCTGGTAAGTCAGTCATATGATTTTAACTTTTTGATAGTTTCCTATTTGTTCTTATGAAAGAACTTTTTATTTCCCATAATTTGCTGAGCACAGAGGCAGGTCATGAACAGAGATGAGGGGACCTACCATCTCTCTCTCGTGTATGACCTGATATTTCTACGTCGGAAGTCGTGCTGACTGACCTGACTTGCACAGAGAGATGTTTTGAAAACGGCAGTAGCAGTTGCCAAAACTATCAATGTAAGAACTAGTGTTTTGTAAAAAGATGAACTTTGTATGTATAAGAAATCATTACTTTTAATATGACAATAATTGGCTTGACAATATTGGATTATATATGCCTACATACTGTTTGGGATTTAAAGTATTTTTAAGAAATTGTTTACTTGAAAAAGAAATTTTGTTATGTGATGTGTCAATTTTTCTACAGTGAATCATGTAAAAATCATGGCTATGAGACCTTTTTTCCTATTTGATAAGCTTACCTCTTAAGACGTACAGTACAAGTCATACCACTATCCAAGTGCCCATGGTAGTTAGATTGAAATTTTATTGAAATTGAGGGTGGGCGTTTACACGAGAGTGGGGGTGGGAAGCATTAACACAAGAGGGCGATAAAGGTAGACAGAAGTAGATATTTTTTCACAGTGGTAGAGCAATCTATTTTATTGTGCTTTAAAAATATTATTGATGTTGAAAATTTCTTCTCATCTTCATTTAGTATTAGTCATACATATCTAAGCAAGAACAATCTTTACCATTGCAAACTGAATATTATCTGTGTAACTAGAGTATGTATTTTAGAAATGCAATTGATCTATTCAAATCATGAACATTTATTTCATTCTACGAGGAATAAGTTATCTTCTTGAACTAAAAAAAGCTAAGTGCAAGTGAAGCATGTAGTGTATGAATGCTACTCTAGGTGGCGTCACTGAACATTGGCAGAACTGACCAAGATCTGTGTCCAACACGTTACAGAACAGATCGTAATGCCCCGCAAGGTCATGATGAAGTTTCGCCTGCAGCAAATTTTAAGTTCATGACACAATTGTTGATCATTGATTTTGGTTTGTCCACAAATTATAATGGCTTCTTTGTGGACATTACCACATGGCATGGTTTTGTTTAATCTGAAGCGTAGCATGGTATTTAGCATTGGCAGCAACATTTGAATTGCTCAAATTACTAGTGTATAAATGTGAAAGCAAGCTATCTAATATTTGTCTAAGACATAATAAGGTTCACTTACTTGGCTTTGCATAGAATATCTATCAAATGAATTAAAAATGTGATCTTTCAATTCTACCAAATGATCTGTAATGTAAGAGGAAACGTGTATTTTTAATGTTAAATGCATTTGATTTAGAAGTGAAATAATATTTTGATGATTAATAATACAAATGCAAATCTAATTTCCACTGTAGTATTGTGTACAATAATTTATGAATTTTCGTTTAGAATTGATGTTTGTACCTTTAAAAAACAGCAAATCAACGTGTAACTTTATTCTAATTTGTAACCGAAAATATGTAAGAAAAATTATCTCCTAATTTGGTGATTTTCACATTTTCAAAGCACGTGATTTATTCCTTGGCGTCTATAATTAGCCTCCATAAAGCTAATTAATAATGGTCTGTGTGCACCTCTAATAAATAGGGAATGTCATGACCTGGTCAGGCAGCGTTGGGCCGGCTCCGCGTGAGATCTGACAGGGTACTGCTAATCTACATTATTCCGAGCCAATGCTTTAGAACCTGATTCTCAACTTGACAAATGCTTTAAAGTGTCCATTATTTCAGTATTCATTGTTGTCTCACGGATGACAGTAATTAAATCCAGTGAAGATTTAGATAAACATTTTCACAAGTTTTGTAAAGGAAATTCTTGCTAGACAAACTATTCGTGGTGAATAGATACTATTAAATAATGCATATTAATGTATAGATTTGTATTCTTTATAGCAGCAATTCTGTTAATTCTTTGTGAACATTACACCTGTAGTCTAATAGGAAACGCATTATCTCAGATTATTAGACATTCCTACAATTTATTCTCCCGTCTATTATTTTGGAGCATCTTCATCTATATATTTATAGCTTATTGTTACGCTTTCAATGCATTCATATGCAAGTTAAAATATTCAGATTGAAATGAATGTACAATTGTTTTAGGAGATTTACATGCAGGATTTATAGTTGGAATAATTAGTTAGTGATAGTTGATTCATTGTCAATGATGTGTATAAATATTAAATATTTTGATAACTCAATATTGACCACGATATTAGATTATCGTTTGCGCAATAACTTGATTTATATTATGTATGGTAGAAGTGTTTCTGGAAAGAATGATTTTTTAATGTTCTAGATGATGAACAAGTTCTGGAACCATGATTAGTTCATCTTATAACAGCACTATTATTTTTTACTTCCTTGTTGACAGTTTTGGCAACATCTGTTGCCATTTTCTAAACCTTTCTGTGCATATCAAAGTCACTCTGCCGGACTTCCGGTATCGGAAATCATGTTGTACTCATGAGAGAGTTGGTAGGCCTCCTTTTCCTAGTTCATGACCTGCTTCTGCACCCGTATCTTTATCTCTTCCTTCATGGTTCTTGTTCTATAGTTACTTGCCCTATCAATTGAACAAGAACAATCAAGAAAGTGATAAAGATCCGGTTGCAGAAGCTTTTCATGAACAGAGATGAGTTGGCCTACCAACTCTCATGTGTACGACACGATTTTCAATAACGGAAGTCGTGTTGAGTGACCTTTGACATGATCAGAGAGGTTTAGAAAATGGCAGCAGTTGTTGCCGAAACTGTCAACCAGTAAGTAAAACATAATAGTGTTGTGATAAGATGAAATAATCATGCAAATATATGGATTCCAACCTGATAAACCCATTCAAGGTCGTACTGGAACCATTGTCAACAGAAATTTATTTTATTCTCTATTGAGTGTGACCACATGGATTCTCAACCTACATGTATGTGTTGGCTGGATCAGGCACTAAGATTGTTTTTCTAGTGGCAGATCAAGGATTCTCAGGAAGAGCATGAAGAGGGTGACATCTTCTAAAAAACACTGAGGCATACTGATCTGAACATCCCAAAGCATCTAGTAGTCAGCCTATCCTACACAGCCTATATGGTCTGTAAGGGGATCCAAGCTGTGATGCTTGACCTGCCATAGCTTTCAGAGAAAAGAGCACTCTTGTTATTTTGATCCAAAACAGCTTGAATTGTTATAGATTTGCATACTAATTAGGTGTGTTAATTCTTTGCACTATCATGGATCACAAAATTAGGGATTATTTTTATTGGGATTAATTACTATGAAGTCAGCATTATGTGAGGCATGAAGTGATAAGTGTATATTTATATTTGCTACTTTTGCATGAAATGAGCTTATAAAGTTTAATGTGCTACACTGCACCATCTCTAATTCATCATGCTATTTGTAATGAAGCATGCCGCTTAATTCTGAGAATGTATGGCATGTGACAACAAGTGTAATGACATATAATGTGCGGAGAAGAAAATACATGTTGTCAGTGGATCCTGCTAAGTTCTCACATATAAATGACCTCTCGCCATGCAAAGGGCCCATCTTCTTGTTTATTATAATCACAGTTACATTGTCTTGGATTATCGCTGGACGTTGAAGAATTGCTGATCACGAATTGTATAAGCAGGCGACATTTTGATGTGATAACACGATGTAGTTGACACTTCCATCATAAAGTTTTATGTGCTGGTGATTTACGCTTTAAGGAGGTTATTAATGTTTAGCTTATTCTTGATGTTCGTCGAGATTATCAGTCATGCTAGACAGGACGGTAATAGAGGCGGATTGTTATAAGTATAGATGAAAAGTTACGAGCTGAATAATTGAATGACGTCTGTTAGGTTGTAAAGAATTAATTCGTGCATATGTCTGAGTGTTAATCATGGCCTGTTTAAATCAACATCTTTCCATCTCGTCAAATTTATGGCTAATCTCTCCATTCTTTCTCATAGTGTCATGAATAGACGTCCTTTGGCAATTGTATAGCGTTAACTGAAGGAAACGTCGAGCCTGATTTCAAACAAAAGGCGCGACTTTGCATTAAAAAAAAGGGAATATCCTACTTTATAATTATATTTGTTTGGTAAAAGTCTATAAAAGGAGGTCTTTGTGTTTGATTTGAATGTGGTGGTTCACTGCTTAATTCTATTGGGAAAAACATTGTCTCCGTAGTTAGGTATGGCCGAGTAAGCTGATCTCTATAATTAAAGTTGAAGATAACATGTGAACTGACAGTTTAATTTGGCTATGTTAATAATAAGCATGTAGAAGAGAGAATTTATCGTCTGCTAGCCTGACCCACGATATAGTCTTTTATGTGTAAAACTACACAAATTAGAAGCTGCACAGAGAAAGTACAACATATATTATAATCAGTTTGCATGTTGAGATTCGTACAAAATGCCCTATTAATTATAGTTCATGTCCACCTCGTTTCCTTTCTCAGGCGAAATTACGTTTAAAATATCGCTTTCCCTTTTCTAACAACACTTTGGGGGAGGTTACAAGACATTGAAATTTTTGGACTTCTTCAAATGAATTATATATTGAGCATTTTGAGTTCTCAATATGTTTACAGCACAAAGCACACATAGAATTTAGTGACATTGCAAACGGAATATGAAATGACCAATTATGATATTACCATATTTTCACAAATGAATAATCTTGCTTCTGCACCGCGCCATTCACGTTCTTGTCACATTATAAAATTATAAACTCATCTTGTGGCTATTGTACTTTTGCATTGGAAGACACAAATGCACTTTAGTTATTATGCTGACCAAGTCGCTTATTAATTTCCAGCGGGAAAGAAAGGCTCCAACAAGGTGGAAGAAAGTCATTGTGGGCCGAACAAAATCTCCTGTCTTTTGCCTCGGTCTTTTTCATTTCATTTCATCATGAGCTCAGAATCATTCGGCATTGGCAATCTTGATAAATGAATTAGTGTTATTCTATACAATTTTGGCGTGGGGCTGATTCTAACTCTTGTGATGGAATGTTATAATGGAAAAGCATTATGAAGGTCTTTTTACAGAATGCGCCCATTGTTTTTCATGATTCTTCACTTGTTGATTCAGATGGGGTTGAAAGCCTGTGAAAATAATGTCAAAAGGTGGCAAAGCTTTTGTGTCATTGGGGATTATTGCCCAAAATTGGTGTATGTTGGCTGATGGGGTACATTTGGGATGGTAACATTTGTTAGCTTCATCGATAGATGTGTTTTATAATTTCATCAATTCGATTCTGCACGTGTGACGCACATTATTTGACGCTGGTGATGGTGTTTGCTGATGTTTTGTCTTGAATGCTACGCTAATTATAGATATTACACCTTATGTGAAGGAGTTTGAAATATCAAGGTAAACATCACTTGCCCAAATGGGATTCTCTTCCACGGATTTTAATTATATGTAATTATACAGTTCACTGTCATTAACAATTCTCGTTGACAGTTTCCTTTTTAGTTGAACTTGCATTTATGTTTTTCGCATCTGCTTCTTTTGTCTTTGGAAGGGTTTTTCTACTTGAACATGAGGAATGCTGTTAATTACCTTCAAAGGATTCAGTTTCAAGTGATCTGTTCATAAGACAAAAAAAGCATGAAACACAAAAGTACCTTTTTTGTGAATTATTAGTCTCTGCTTGTTGTATATTTAGAAATAATGTAAATATATTGTAATATGTTAAAATAAATATTCAATCATTTTTTTACATAAATCATTATTGCCGAATCTATGATTGTGTGAGGGTTTACCTTAGTGTATTCTAGGATAAATATATCTTTGATTACAATTCTGGAAATTGTTAAAGAATTATGAGCATGTCGTTCTCATAATTCATGTCAATCTGTTGACATTATTTGCAAATATAACGTAAGCATTAACGCTATAATCTAGAATCCTGAACCCCCAGAAGGCCACTTTCTGCCTGCTTTTTACAAAATTCTTGTACTTGTATGCTTTAATTATTCCTTTATAGGCTGATGTAATGTGCCTCATGGGGCGCACAGAATTCGGTTAAGGTAGGCCCCAGACAAAAACTCGAGCAAATGTACGGGCGGCTCATTTTCTGACTCGCGAGGCCGGTTTGCACCTCGGATCAGTCGATTAATGGCCAGATTAACAGGGCAGTATTGGCAAGTGGAGATGGCAAGCTGTGGCAAATACGGGAGCCGATGTCGCGAAGGGTCGCGGAGCTGTGTCGGAGACGTGCAGGTAACGAGGGATAGGCCAATAGCGGCCACCTCTTATGGCAATTAAATGGCTCATAAATCGTGCAGGCGTTTTCCTGATGGGGCCTTGAAGTTTTCACTGTTAAAGACGATCAGACAATGGAGGTGGCACTCGCGTAGCATTTCATACGTCATTTCAATTTTATGACCATAATTTGAGCAATTTTTTTAGGTGGTCGATATGACAGTGATTCTTTGAAGCTAGTAGTTTATGGGAATTTGAATGTCAGAGGAGTTTTTTGTTGAACAAACTTTGTAATGATTTTATTGAAATACTAGTGGGTGTGCATCAGATATGTGATATTTTTGAATCAATACAGTTGATCTTTGGTACCAATTACTCTGAAACTGATAACTACTAATTAATTATAAAACAAAATGCATTACATGCTAACAGCAACAACAGTTTCTTTTGACAGTTACCATGGGGACTAGTTATTTCTTTTTAGTATACCCTCACTCACCCTCTCATGCATCTATCCACCCACTAACTCATCAGAACACAAATTCCTGGACCATTTTCGACCACCATAAATTACCGATTAATAGTCAGAGGAGATTATTAGGATACCCCTACTGGGCTATGAGGGGAGGGGACAAGATTATATTTTAAAATCTTGTCATTTCCAATATCATCAATCATTGCTTGATATAAATGTGACAGGCACTTGTTTTTTTTTCCTATCACAATGCACCCAAAGCTTCATATTCTCTGTTGACACAGGATCAAGCGTATGTATTATACATGCTTTATGGCAGACAAATTAAAAACATTTATGCTACTGTTTAAGGTAAATTTTATATTGTATAAGAATGATACAGTTTGACTGATTTTTACATCTGAAACATAGCACCTGTGATTCATTGTGATTTTTTTCCAACTACACATACAATGCCTGTTACAAAATGTAGTTAATGGTCAGGGTACGGATTTTAATTCTATGAAATGCTTAATAGGATGTGCATAGGCTCCACATCTGAAACATGGCTCCTATATCGTTATAATGCAAATGTGATTGTCACTTAGGGTGTCCTGTGAATTTACTCCATGAATATAGCAAAACATGCATAATACACCTGATTCACATTTGATATGTTGAATGACACTTCGCATATGATAAAGCTAATGATTGTTAATTTTATAATACCAGTGGCAAGGGTTGATAACTTCATCAAGATATGGTACTTAAAATGCTTTTAATATGTTGAATCGTTGATCTGGAGTTAAAATATTAATTCTATAAAACATTCATAAAAGTTTTTATATTATGTCAAGTATATCAAACGCCACAATGCTCTTATTAGACAGAAAACCATAAAATTTGCAGTTTGAAGCGTTCCATTTGGGGTAATGGGGAGGCCATTTAACAATCTGCTCAAATAAAGTTTCTCATTAATATCAGATACACATGAGTGAAATATATTTCTAGATAATGCAGAAACCTGAAAAAATATATATGGATGCATTTCGAGCTATGATTAATATAAAAGCTTACAATTTGACAAGCTGTTAGCCCCCATCTACTATCAAACGGCCGCTCTTGCCACTCATTGGGTGGTAAAAATCCCCGTTCAGTTGACTAAATCTGATCACATATTTTAATTAACTGAATTTGAATGTAAAAAGTATTGAATTGAATTGTGCAAATTCAAGCAGCTGTAATGTTAACTTGCCCTCCCAGTTTTGGTGCACATGAGGGTTTTTATACGAGGTCTGACATTGTCTATAACGTTTATTTTCTTCATGCTGATTGCTAATACTTACCGTGTGTGTTGATTGGCTTTTCATCCGGTACATTCTGATATTAGGCACTTTGTTTGCATTGCACATTTAAACACTTCATCAAACACTTGAGACGTGGCGTGGTCGTTAGTTAGACACTGCCACATTAGTAATATCTTGGTTACTTCCTATGAAAGCATTAAGCTACCATTTCGTTTAATTGTTATCAAATATTTGCTGTACCAGAGCAGCAGCACTTCTCACAGCTATTTTTGAATGAAAAAATATAAATGGCATGAGACAATGACTATGTATTCTCTCAACGAGATGTCAGTGAGAGCTTTGTTGAAAATTAAGAAAATCCATAGCAAAAATTAAGAGTGACAATAATAATCAATGCAAATCAATTGTTGGCTTTTTCATACTGAAGTCGAGAAAATACACCTATTGACAGAGTACTTTAAACTTTTCTATAAAAGGAATGAAACTAATTGATACAAGTGCGGCATGTGTCTTGAATTGTTAATTAGTGATGTGGTACATATCACACTTGAGCAAAAAGTAGTCTGCTTTTGAGAGGAAATGTAAAGAAGTCATTAGAAGATGGTGTCTTCGTGTACATGTATGTATTATGTAACAACAAACATGTGATTGAGAAAATTGTCTTTTGCCTATCAACTAATCTTTTTTTATAATTTCTTTTTCTTAGCCTGAGAACCTTCACAATCATTGTCATATGTGCCTAGCAATTTTCTTGATATTGCATATTTGACAAGACAATGACATTAAAAAACATTGCACCCATGGCCATTGTAATCTGCATATCATCTCAGTCGGCATAATTCAAAATCTGCCATTATATGCAATAAGTAATAAGTCAATGTTTTACTGTTGGTCGTATGACCTTAACAGCACCCCGGGGTATTAACTGCATAATACCAAGTGCGTAAATGCATATAATTCCCGTTTTCTTGGTCGAAATGCCCAGAAGTGCTGCATTTGAAGCGGTCTTCTATGACTAATGAGGTGGTGTTTCTGTCATTGGGCTCAATTTAAAAGACAGCGCTCCCCTCTAATGGCTGAATAAATACATATTAAACCAATATGCTTCTATATCTAATGAAGGTAGCGCAAACAAGAACTAGTGAAAGATCGGCATGAAAACAGAGGAAGTGAAGGAATTTGCATATCTCTTCATAAGCTCAAGTATTTTCTTGTTTGAAAAGCCTGATATGGTGATTTTAATGACTTCATTTGAAAGTATGACCTTGGTGACGCTTGGTCATTTTACTAAACTATGTTCAAGATTTAGTGATTATATTTGACATTTCAAGAATATAGACCGAGTAGAAGGGGAATATGTTACCTTGATAAGACATTGTCCTTTTGCTAATTATTGTGGGTTTTGTTTAGAAATAGAGATTTAATTAAGGAAGGAAATTCTTCCTCAATGAAAAATCCTTCTATTAGAACACTTCCATCTTTTTTGTTATTAGTTTATAAAAGATATTGTATTTCACTGTGTGTCTGATTTTATTATTAGGATTTGCATGAAATTATATACAGGTAATTTTTTCTGTATCCCTTATCATAAAAGTACATTATCATTGTTTGAGCAGTAAGTAAAAGTATCCATCGTAGCAGGAAATTATGAATGAAATGCGCATGCTATTGAGATAATTAATAATATAAAAAATGATTATAAAATGCAAAACATACAAGAAGCTTGATAAGCTTAAATAGATACTAAATTGTTTTATTCCCAGTAAAAATACAGTAAAAAGCTATATCGTTTTTACAGTTATACCAGTTTGAATATGGACATCTCTAATGTGTCGATGCTTAAATTAAACAAATATTTGCTTTGATAGTGTATTCAATTATAAATCCCAGATGATATGTCAATGATTATGATAATTCCAAATTTGATATATGTTCATGTATCTAAGCAAATCGAATTTGCACTACATGCATGTCTGATGGCATAATAATACTACTCATTGTGGCACATCACATTGATTTAATATACATTGAATGTATTATGTAGTTCTATTGTCAAAACCGTAAATATATTTAGTGTCTTGTACATCTAATGGTAAGCAGTGACTTATAAAGAAGCAACAAAATGGATTATTAAGATTATTGTGTTTTTTTGAATGACTTTGTCCTTACCATCCCAGTAGTCTACAGGAAGCAGCAGAGTGTCCTGACCAGGTCAGATGCAGAGCTGGTTATATAATATCAGCTGTACAGTAGTGTGTACTCTTACCCCATAGGCTCTAAATCATGAGTTATCTTGACATAAATATGCATAATGTCAATTATTATTATTATAACTGAACCCAAGACTGATTACCTGATAATCATCGACAAGAAGAAAACAACTCATAACAGGTTTTTGGAAAGCGCTAAACAGTTGCTTTTAAATGATTTAAATACGTCTATCTAGGTAAATACAATATTCCTATTATTAATTGAATTCTTTTTATGACATGACATTATATCAGTGACATCACTTGCGCTGGCTTCTTTTAATAAGCTCAAGTCTATCCAGCCTTTAGAGGTTATTAAAACTTATGATTGTTATCTCTGAAATAACATTGCAGGAGTTCCCTTTGAGAATGATAAGTGTGTGTTGAATGCAGGCAGGTGTCAGCCTTTATCGTATGGCTTGATCCTGATAGCAGTTATGATGATCCAGCCACACAGCTGTGTAGTGCATTCAGCCTTGATCACCCATTGTTTTTGCATAAGTTCATGCTGTACAAGTAAATATGGTGGTTTATACCCGTGATTCTAATGTACTCTAATGATTTTACATTTTACACCATGTCATTGGCACACTCAGTGATCAGCAATTTATTATTTCTCATATACTTGCATGGGCAACACATTCAGTGCACAATGCTTATCACACAAACACACACTTTCAACCCAATGAATCGAACCCATGACCTTCTGGTCATGAGTCCAACTCCCTATCCACTCGGCCACTGAAGTGCTGTGTCTGTTGTCTTGTATTATTACAAATGCTAGTTGAAAAGTACCATACCAAAGATATGAAATGAGTACTAGAATGATTACAGATATTGTTTAACGTCTAGATCATGTGTATTTGCTTCTACTAGTACGTAGAACAAATTAGTAAGATAAAGAGTAATACCAGCCTTTGTCAAAAACTGAAATTGCAAGATTTTTTTCCAATCAACATTTTCCCCAATAGCATGCATAATATGTGGCATGGTAGCGGACAGATCATTTATCATATTACCTATGCACTCATCATGGTGCAAGTGCAGGCAGCAGCCAAGCGGCACGTCCATCATCATTAGTAATTCTCATCTGCAAAGTCCAGAGTGTCAGCTGTGTAGTAACAATGTCAAAACAACGAAATGAGCAATTTTTTGGTCTCTATTTAAAAATATGTAGCATGATGTATACTGAGCAATCCATATGAAGCCAATTTGTAAAAATTAACTGATACGTTTATTCACTTGTTATATCATACCCAATAGAAACCGGATGGCATTATAATTAATTTTGAACAAAAAAATATCATTCATATTGGTGTTTTATTTGACTGGTAATCAATAGTGAAGTAAATTGCTATAAATTAGCTGTGCATCTACTGCATCTAGTAATTAGATTATACCTTGATTGGGTACAACAAACATTGTAGTAATCATTTTGTAGTTCATATTAACCTGTTGCTTTAATTTTATTGGAAATCACTTTTGATACTTTTTTCTTCAACAATAATATTGCACTCTATTAACATCTAGCACAAATAATAGACAAAATCGATGACACGTAAGATTATAAGAATAAACAATACTTTACTATTGCTAATCTGAAACAATGATACTCAATTTCTCAAATGTGTTTTTTGAATTTCAACACCACAAATGACGCGCATAATGAATGGATGTTTACCAGAAGATTACTTAGCACAGACAGTAGTTTTGACATTGGAACGAAAACTGCTAATTCCTCGCCCCAAGTTTTTACATTACTGTGAGCCAAGAGAAGAAAAATCCAGAAATGATGGAATGCCGCTAATCATTGGAAAGCAGATGATTTTTTTGTGCATGAACATAACTTGTTGTGAGAGGCGTCAGTCGTCCATAGCAACTGGCCATAACCTCGGCAGGTGAACTCCGCCTATCTGTAGTCAGGTGTAGAATTATGATACTCAATTTCTGCCGAGATAACGCTGATGATAGCCAGCCAGCTCGCCGGCATTCCTCTAATCCAGTGTGTTGGATCTCACCTGCTATCTCTAATTCGCCATAACTCTCCACAGGCAAATGAGTAGCACTCTTCTATTTTCTCATATTGTACATAACTAATGCAACTCACTCCTTCTCAGCTTCTTTGTCTTCTCGGTTTTTTGAAGTTATAGAATATCTTTTGCATGGTTATTGTTTGGTTATTTTTTTGTAGTTGTGTATTTTGTCAGTGATTTTAATGATATGTATTGGTAAGTTACTGTAGGAGCTTATTTTACAAGACTTCAGAATTTGTAACATACAATTCTATTTTCTAATTGACTATTGATCATTATTTTCCCACAATAAACAACAGTGGAAGAATCTTCCAAGGTTTTTAGATGCTTCATTGACCTCTTCAATTTGTGGAAATCTGAATTTAGATTTAGCATCTCATTTGATTCTTTAATATCTAAAAACATTTCATAGAAAATACTGACAATAAAAACATACAGGCTGCAATAATTGCAGGTTGATAATTGCAAAGGAATTGTACTGTAATTATCTGTGTCCATTTTGACTGAAGAATTACAGAATATCAAGGCAGACGGATGTTTGATATGACTTGCCTGGCTGTTGACCTTGACCTGGATTGAGGACATGGTTGTAAGTTTGCAGTTTGGCGAGCCAGTGGTCATAAAACGCTCATTAACTGCTCACCGCTGATGGGATATCATTACTCAGTGTAAAGCAGTTGATGTGGCAATGCCTTCTTCTTAGATGTGCATAGCCGTTTAGCTTGGTACACTGCAATATCACATAAGATATAAACATTTCATGTAATGCGTATTTTCCCCTTGAATATTTGGTGTTTTAATATCAGATCACTGGCATCTGTATTGAAAAAGATGTGCAATGTTTTAATGCTGCTATGGCATATTTTGTATACTTACAATAATTATGTGCGTAATTTTAGTATTTTGTTTTGTTTCTTTTATTTATTTGTTTAGAAAAATGTAATTGTGAAACATATAAATATGAAGACTTTATGAGATGGTTGGTATTATGTGTTGAAAACTCTGATAGTAAATACATGTAATATGTCAATAATGAATAAATAATATACCTTTACTACATCGCTCAAATTCATCAGTGTTCAATTAGAATTGAAAATCAACTGCAATACTACATACTTAATCTATTTGACGAGATAATCAAAATATTTTTTTTTAAAAAGTCAAGCAACCTTGAGAAGCGAGACTCCTTTGTTCATGACTTAATTACTGCATGTCATGCATTGTTTTCGGCTGCAGCGAGCTATTGGTTGTCAGGCTCCTGATAGTCACGACGACGGCGAAGCTCGTTACCTTGACGTGGGGCGAAATCCAGCTCGAGGAGCATTGTGTGCTGTGTTTTGAGGAGCAATGCTTTAGACGTCAGGTGCAATCTAATCACTTCTCACCTGAGGCAGTCGTGGTGGTGGTGGTGGTGGTGTTGGCGCAGTGGCTGCAGAAGCAGACGACTGTAGCTTTCTTTCCTCCACCAGTCGGGTTGCTACTAATCTCCGTGCCGTAATACGCAACAGCCACCGCCCCAGCCACAGCAGAAAAGATGCAGTAATTACCTGATGCAAGCAGAAAAGAGCAGTATTGTTCATTGCGAGGGCACGAAGCACAAAGGGAAATGAGGGATTATGGGGTGCAGGGTTAAGTGACTGTATATGGCCACCGTCGGCAATGTTACACTCCTCACAAAAGCGAGATGTGAGCAAGAAATGATACAACAGGGTTATGTATAAGAAAACATAACGATGGCGATGAGAAAGACCTGCTCAGGTCAATAGCTTTGTTGTGACAAACAAAGCATCATCCCAGACCATTTAATTGACCTTGTCATTGCGATGAGGAGAGGATTAACTATATAGAGAAAGTACACTTCAAGGTCTGCAGCTTATCATTTCTTTATGGGTGTAATCGTCTTTGCTGAGTCCCGATTGTGAAAGATTTGAAAAATGACAATTAGTGATCGTGATTGTGAGAGAGTAATGAGACAGCAGCCAGTGAACTTTCAAGCAGTCGTTTGTTTTGCCTCAGGATGAGTTTTTCCCCAATTGAAACCATCATCCTCCCTACCTGTAATTATTTTGATGAGAATGTAATTTATGGTTCAAGGTGTGGTATTGATTAAGGAGCTGTGTACCAGGCTGTTGATAAGTGATTCTCGAGTTTTTTTATACTGTTATACAACAATCATTGCAAATGTCTCTTAGGTGTGACTTGTCATTCATCATGTATTAGAAATTGTCATGAATTGATTGGCAAGGCGCTTAAAATATGACTGCTAATCTATTGCGCAGAAATGAGTGAATGAATTATGAGAAGCCATTTCTCTACATCCAATTGGCAGATGCTTTGTATTTTGCAATGATCATTAGTCAAAAACTCTTATAAATTTTCTCATCTCTGGTTATAGAGCCTTTGTATGCCACCAATGGATTGCATTCATGCTGTTCGCTTGGCCCATGACATAAAAAAGTAAATGGAATCTCGTGAACAAGTCTGAGATGATGGTTGTGTACCTGTGATGATGGGAGACTTGATCCTTGACTCATGACTTGATTCCCCGTGGTGATCAAATGTCCACTCAGCGTTGTGAATTCATTTAAATCCATAACAGGACGGCACGGGTGGTTACCCAAAACATCACAGGCCCCATTAAAAGTTATTAGCCTCTTTCATCAAGTAAGTCATCCTTTAGTTTAATCTATAAGGCCTGTGAAATTTGACAGATCTTTGGCCTGATAGATTAAAAATATAAAAAGCCCTCCACAAAAGTTGTCAACCACTGGGCTGATGGCCCAGCTACTATTTGCAACGCTGGTCTACTACACACCACTCGCCTTGGCACCTAATCATGGCCACTTTCTCATAAGGCACCAGTGACTCACTATCAATTCATAAATATTTACCCAACTCATCACCATGCATGACCATATTGCACCAACAACAGTGATATTGCACAACGCAAGCTTAATTATCATAACATAGATAGCAGGTGCTGATGCACGGATGCTCAACATTCCTACACAGTAGCCATTTAAAATTAAGAGCTGGCCCTCCTGGGAGCACGAGCACTGTAAGGTGCTGGGCTGCTTCCAAGGGGGAATTCACCGCCTCCTCAGGGGGTCTCGGGGCTGGGTCCCCAGGGTGTGGTGTGAGGGCGTCATGCCTCATTGGGTCAAAGGCCGGGGTGAGAGGTCATTGATCTGCCCACTGAGCAGTACCCGATCACACAGCGCGTCACCATAGCAACCTTTTTGCCACGACTTGCTCTGTCTATCTGTGCGCAGACCAGCTGAACTGTTTTCACACTTTCTCATTTTCACACTAATTCGGGCCAGACATCATGAGCCAGCCAGATAAAAGCTTGTCAGATAGAAATCACCAACTTGAGATTAACCGGTTGGCATGGTAACCAGGGAATGAGTTTGATAGTTGCTGGAGGCGCCACTTGGTTGCCATAGTGCAGCTGGATTCTGTTTAATTACCTGCTGCTTTATAAAGGTCTTTTGGCTATGAAGTATGTACATATACATGTATATACAGGTACTTCTTATTCACTGGGTTTAGTTTGGAATACATGTCCAGTTTCTCTAGTTATTGCATGTGACATTGCATGCAATGCTGATCTTCTTCAACAACATGCAGAAAACAATAACATCACAACATAATGATGATTAAGCTGCAATGGTTTGCTATCTTCTTTTTTACTGGAATGTCACTTCAATGTTGCTCTCTGAAGTTCACATGAATGCAAGTACATCAAGCATTTAGGTTATTTGTACTCTTGTTCATTTTACATCTTTTCTATTGTGAAAGTGAAAAAGAAGATGTAACTCTGTATGCATACCAATGGTCATCTTACGGGTAATATATAAATACTGTTATTTGTGATGATATCCTTTGTGTGGCTACCATTTCATAAAGCAAAATTAAAGAGGAGAGAGCCAGGGCATTTGCCTCAATGGCCACTCTCAAGTCCCTCTCGCTGTCTGTGATTTGTTAATTAGCACCTGTCTGAGGCCTGACAGTGTGTATAAAAATTAATGCATTTGGTGCCTTTGTGTTTCATTAATACCACTTAGCAAGAGGAGTGGGAAGATCTGCAATGCTACTGGTGCCTAAGTTCTATGTGTATGTGCGAGTGTTATTTTTTGCATTCTGAAGGCAAAGGAAAGGCTAACAAAGATATAAATCATGGCAGCAGTGAGGCAGTGGACGCACTAATTAACAGAAGGTGCTTATAGCTCACGTTTACATGTGCTCCCAAACTGGCGGCGATTAGCGAAACGCAGATGAGAATTGACTGGTTGGCAGCCATATTACCTTCTCCTGCTGCCCCGAAATGAGAGCCCTTATAATGAGCTGAGGAGGAGTGGGAGATTTTTGTGCAGGAGGGCATCAGCAGGTTTTGAGGTGTTGTAAGTGACAGGCGGGCTGATTAGTGTTATTGCCACACCGCGATGATGTATTGTAAGGGTGGCGGATTACAGCCCCTTCTGACATGGGTGAATACAGAGCGAAATGGAAGCAGGTTTTATATTTTATGTCACTGCAGGCTAATGTCTGGATCCTATCATTAGATTATGATGGAATGAGTATTGTAGGAAGTGGAGCGACCAATTCCCTTCTGAGTTGCTGATGCTGCGATTTTAATCATGAGAGAGATGCTATGCATGAAAGTTACTTTTTAAAACATTGCCAACTAAATTTGTTCTGTCTTGTGAATGAGGAGACTCAATAGTGCTTGTCTGTAAACTATTGATTTTCAATAGCTGTCAATCAGCCATCTCGCACCACCAACAAGTCAACGGTAAAGTTACTACTCAGCTCACAAAAGATAAACCATAGAGCACCACTGCGGCCAGCATCATCCCCAACATCACGGCAACACAGAGGTGCCCTCTAGTGGCCGGATCATGCACCAGCAGCAGACGACATCAGCTGCGGTGTGAGAAGTGTATCAGTTATCACTGTTTGCGTCCTTGTTGGCAGCAGCATTGTGGCTAGTGTAGCCTGTCCCTCTCACTGGCTACTCTTCCCAACCAAAGGATTACAATAGTTTTTTGTAGTATCATCGAAGGGCGTGATAGCAGTAACTTTGCAAGTGACAACAGCAACAACATTGCCAACTTTGGGACAAATTCACCATTGACCGTGACAGTAGTTGCTAAAGCGAGTAGATGTAGTAACAGATTGTAAGGTGATGAACGCTTTGATCTCGCATGCTTGCCATGGATCATCACTTATGACAACTGACAGCTGATGACAGTTGTGGATTTTGAGATTTTAAAAAGCAGACGACATTCGGGAAGAGAGAAGTCATGGTGGACAGTATGGTGGATTATTGTTTGCTTGTTCATTGTTGATAGAGTAAACAGCACCCTACTGCAAGTGCATGTTTACACTGGCAGTTTATGAGCATAGTCAATTGTGACTGGAGAATTATATACAAGGATTATCTTGTGACTTTATGCTAACTTTATTAACAGGAATATGAACACTCTTTGACAAAAGGATACAGCTATCATTTTGCCCAATAGCTGATATTATGTGTGGAGGTATGTATTGATAGCTTTTTAAGTATACAAATCACCGTATGTTTTTTTCACGGTCACGCAGGTGACTGTTCAGTAAAATGGTTCAGTCATGCATCCTAATTCATAATAATCTGAATTTAAGGTTGTTTGACTTTTAGAAATTACTATTTAATCCTATGCATGATTGGAACATACATCACTCTAACTTTTTATGTGTTTGTATAAAGATGGATTCCATTGCTGAATGGCTCTTGGATTACATCAATTGTTTTGGGGGCCAGGTTTTTTAACAGTGTTTGCGAGGAAGTGTTATGATAAAGGTCCCATAAGAAGGAGGTTGTTCAGTACAATACTGTTTATGTTCAATACGAAGGATTCCCTTTCAATCTTTCGCATTTCAAACCAGATTGGTTAACATGGCTAAAAAATTCTTGGATTTACAGTTATCATATCGAACGCGCAATTTCTAAGATAGAATTTGGAATCAACTAACTCAGCAGAAACAAATGGCTTTGATTTTCAATGTTCAATATATTTGTTTATAAATCTTTATAGAAATGACTATAGGGTTTCAGGAAAGCCGCATCCTGTTTTTATGTGTTTAAATATTTCTACTGATTCTTTCATTAGCTGACATTTCTCAATGCTAAATGAACATTGATGCTGTTAAGATAGTGTTGAATTTCAATAATTATCTTTTATGACAAGTTTGTCACTTGTCTACACGAAGACGCCTTTTGTTCATATTGAAGCCAGGGAAGAATGTCATTTACTTCTGCTAAATATATGCAAGCATTATAATGTTTCTGTACCATTTAGAACAAACAATGGCCCTCTGACTAAAAGGCTGACTATTGGCAGGGGTAATTATGTACCTTCAGAATTTCGCCAAGCTTTTTATGATCGTGCCTAATTACGGCAGGTTTAGGGTGAACCAAGAGGGTCTCCAATCTCCTTGTGACCTTTATCTTCACTCTCCGGAATAAATGAAGCCATTGTATTATTTCAGACTTTTAGTATTTAATGTCTAATCTATGTTCACCGGGTGGAAATTTTATTGATATGTGAAGATTAAGCGAAAAGCACCTCTGATAAAGCTACTGGTGTTTTTAATTACAGGCCCATGGTGATTTCTAAGTGCTGAAAAACGGTATGGAATTTAAACCAAGATTAGAGATTATTTAATTAAGAATAATTGGCACCTTGTATTTAACTACACTTTATCTGCGATATAAACCACCTGGAATAACTCAACTAGCACTAGGATTTTATTGTGGCACCAATGTACCAACATTTTCATAGCTATCTTCAAACTAACATCGAACTAAGTTTGGTAGTTTGCAATACATATATAAAACACAGGAAAAAAAAGAGAATCTGGCAACATACAATTGCAATTTGCGTGAACATTGATTAGAGAGTTGTTCCTCTCTTTCAAGCCTCTCATTGCGTTAATTAAGACCCACTGGCTTTGTGACTTAGCAGGCTGACTGCCAGTTCTTCCTCTACTCTGCTCATTATACCACTTAATTAGACTAATTACTGTAATTTTCAAGGGGCATGTTACTATGGTTACCTTTAACTAACTGCTGAAATGTGTTGTAGCTATCCTACTGTAGCAACTAGCACAGTAGTAAGTGTAGCCCCTTTTAATTGGGGTGCTAATTAGGACCTGATTAACGATTGATTATTTCTGGCGTGCCTGACTACTTTCGTCATTATTTCATCCTTCACTGCAGGCAATAGTGGCTTTTAAACTAATGAGTAATTTGGCACAGCAATGTAGAGTACTTATTTCTTGCTGAATATTTCTAATTTCATCTATAAATATTGTAGGTACAGTTACCACAAGCAGGATTTTATTCCTCCCAAATTTTCACTGGAAAGTCCTGCGTTCTATTTGCGTGCGTTTATTGTTCCATGCTTGTCGGCCGGTGCAAAGACATTTTCATGGCTGAACTTCATTATAATCACTTTAACTTGTCATAGCCTTTTAGTGCAACACGTGCTGATGGCACAGAAGAACAGACCCTGTATAATTGGGAGTTCAGCGTCAAAGACAGAGGTGCGTAATTGCAGAAATACTAGCCCCAGATAGCCTTGAAATCAGAGGAGAAACTGTGTAAACTGTTCACCTTGGAGAGCCTTGCGAAATGTTATTGTTGTAATCAGTCCTGTAATTAACAGGAAAAGGAATTCCGCAAAGTTTGTTAAATAGTACCAGTGTGTTAACATTTGCGATGCTTTTGGCGCTGTTTAATAGAATCCACACTGGTTGTTTAGATGCTGCCTAGCAGTGCCATCTCCAGCTTAATGAGCCTATTATTGTTGGGTTTAAATGAAAGCACACCACGAGTTACATTAAAGCGGTGGTGTTGTAGTCTATAGTGTGTTGTTATATTTGTGATCCATCACAAACAAAGTTCGGAAGGAAGAAAAAACAAACAGGGGACACAAGTGAGCATTCTATTTCATGTTGGCATTTAGTAGCGACCACCGGGGTTGTTATGGGCATAAGAAACTGTAATCAGGCCGTAAAGTTGATAACGTCTGCTGGTCATATTACTGCACATCAACCCCGAAAGTTGATAATGTCTTTTGGGTGGCATATTATGCTTGGTGCACCCTTCATTATGTACATCAGCACTGTCCAATATTGCCTCAGATCCTTGCCCAGTTCACACTTGTGAGATAATTAGTAGAGAAAAGCAGCGAAAAAGGGACCATTGGTATTCTGGAAAGAAAGTCTTGCCTTTGTGTGGGGAATTATTGCATGTGAAAGACGTCCAAACCGAGGCAAAGAGCAACTTGGTAATTGTGCGGCTGCTGTCAATTGCAAGGTGACAGAATAGTAATTAAGCGCCAACAGTAATTATTCACTGCTTAATACTTTAATAAAAGAATGGCTGTGATTCAATTTACCCTATTTGGTGCAGCTGAATGATTTCCTAAGTTTGGACCAATGAGTTGGGTCCGTTCATTAACTGCGAGCCGGGTAATCAGCTGAAAGCCAGCACTAGCGATTAATTAGTTTTCTCTCATTATAGCCAACTATGGAGGCCCATGTAAGTACGTCCAAATAGAGCCGAGGCCAGCAATTTGCAGAGAGATTATCTCTCAGTTCGAAGGCGGTTGATTATAGTTGGCAAAAGGTTAGGGTTGCTTATTGATTGTGCCACAGATTACAGATTGGGGTTGGGAGCAGGCAGATGATGTAATTATACCTTATCGGCATAAGGAAGGGTCAGTCGTGGAGTTATCATCGAAACACAGATTTCCCAAATTATTCATGGTTTGTTGTTAGGCAAGTTTTATGTCATGTACAATTCCAACAAGTTAGGATTATGAAACTTGACATGTGTGGGCTGATTTATTAATGGTGAACATAATAATGCCCTGGCCCTGGCAACCTTAAAAACATATTCCCGTTTGAATTGAAATTTGTTAAGCCTTGGAAACAAAGCATGCTATCTTCTGACTGTATTGTCCCCTAAAATCCTAGTTTGAATTGAAAGAACGCGAAAAGTAAATTGTCCGAAGAGGTGGAAAATTTCACCACTTGTTCAAATAATGCAGGAGACATGGGCTGCGACTTGATATCCATATTTTGTCAACCCTCGGCTTAATCACAGAAAGAATATAGCAGAGAGAAAAAGACCATTAGAATGTGCAAATAGAGTCAGGCCCCAAGCTAATTGAACATTCAGCATATAATACCTCAAATGGAAAACTCGGTCTTGTCAACTTGAAAATGTATACATATTAAAGACATTGTTAGACATTAGATTCATCCACACGAATATCTGTTTTATATCAAATTATTATTTGTAATGCAGTTTGAAACAAAATCTTGTACTTTTTTAAAATTGCAAAATGGACATGGAACATGACATGTCCGTGAAATATTAAAAAATTTGAAAATTAAGTGCATTACCCAGCTCAGTATAATGAATAACGTTTCTTTGAATTGAAATCTTTGATGAAAAATAAGTGTGCAATAAAATTTGCATAGGAAATGACTATTGGCACCACGATTTTCTCCTCTGGGTGGATATTATTGATGCTGAATCTCCTTGTATTGTTTCTATGGCTACGAGGGACCAACGTGTATTTCAATGGCCAGGGTCAAGCACTTGACCCCTGGCTGGGCAAGATGATCCCTTCTGTACACATGCAAACGAAATTTGCAAGATGTTTGTTATTTCTAGATCTTAGATGGAGATTGTCTCTGATGGCGCTGCCAGATTCATCAAATATATGCAAAATTGAACAATATGAGAATCTCCGTTCTCTTTGTTTGCTGTCCTGAACATGTTGAATGTATATGTATTGATATTGATTCTCGCTTAGTAGGCAATTGAATATTGAAATGTTTGATAATATTTTTAATTCGAGTATTTCTTTTTCGTTTTATAGAAGACGTTCCAACTTAGTGTAATACAACTTTGAATTGTTAATATATTCAAGGAAAAGTAATAGCAGTCAGAACTAATGATCATCTTTCCAACTATATCATAAACGTTGTGTATGATTACTAAATACAACAACGACAATAAAAAAATTGAATCTAACGAAAATAACTTACACTAATCTGTTAGATATACTCGTAGAAATTCTGCAAATTTTCAATAATTGCAGCAAAGCTTGAAAATTCTGCCCTCTTTTTTGGCATGCCTAGTGAGTGCTTATTTGTACATAAAGATCTTGTACGTCATTATCCTGTCCAGTTTGGCCACAGTTTTCTTCACTTCAAAGTAGTACACAAACAGCAATCAAGACCGGCGCCGCCGCCAGCGTCCTTGTCCCGCTAATTACTGAGTAATCTGGCCACCAATATCCCAGACTCTAACCCCTGAGTCACCGCTTATACTGGTCACTATGACTTAATATGATTTGTGTGGCAATCATAACCATAACAATAGCGGACGGCAAGACAAAGAAAGCGTCTGCCTTGGACTACTGCTTGAGGAAACTGGACAATGAATTAATGAGATGGGACGTTTGAATAGTAGCTGGATAGTCATGTAAGATAACAAAATCATTCGCGCCTCTATATCTCTAATTGGTTATGCATAAGTATGTACAGTATGGCAATTATGATGTTAATTATCGAAGTCCCATTAGTTCATTTTAGGCTATTGCTTGAGAAAGTGTTTCCTAACAAGGAACAATGATCAAATTATGATCTATTTTAGCGGCTTTCTACAACTGCTAATGATATGATATTAGACTATCTGTAAATGTAAATATCAAGTCTTGAATGAATCAAATAAGTAAATCACTTCTTGGAAATCATTGATTATCAGGATTAATTTTGAATTATGCCAGGCGGTGATTATCAATGTTAATTTTAACTAAATGTCCGCTGATTTGCAGTTATCAAATCAGCGTGATTGGGACATGTAGTGCACTTATACCTGATGAGGCAATCGTCACCTAACTAGGCAATGTCAAATCTGGCAGCTGAAGGGCCATGTCATTTCTTAGCTAACCACAGCTGCTCAAGTACAAGACCAGAACATAAAGCCCCTACAAACACAGTGATTATTATGTCCAGTACTCAATGCCAATCGAGGCCTGGCCCCAAGGGGGTGGTCACCAACAACTCCATGACCATAAATCAGTTTAGTCTCAATGAGGAGTACTTTAACAGAGATTTGTTCCCCAGTTGCTGTGTCTGCTATTGACTAAATAGGTAATTATAAGGCGTTAGTATCTTGTGCAGCAACATTCCATTGCAGTTGACCTATGATGGAGAAATATCCTAACATGGATTACAGTAATTAAATGTTAATAACATTGGAAAGTGAAGCACTGATATTGTGTAAAGGTGTTCGATATTTGTGTGGATAAGTTGTTCAGCCACAGTGCGACAGTACCAAGGACAAGAAGTAAAAAGAAGCATAAAAGTTTATCCGTGCCGTTTTCCTTCACCATGCTGGTGGAGCCGCCTTTCACCTTCCTCCACTAAAGCAAACAAGTTGCCAAATAAAGCTTAAAATGAGTAAGAGAAGTGGGTGTGTTAATCCCCTGTCCAATGTCCCATTCCATCCCGAGTAGCAAGCTCGCTACTGGCCACAATTTGATTAGCCACATAACAACCTGATACCCAGATTCAGTAGATTTGCATATTGAAATGCCCATCGTCCCTTCTCCTTGACACAGGTTCAGCTTTTTGAGTGACGGATGTCTCCAAGGAAGGGTGTTAATGAAGCAAGTTGATGAGCCGACGTAATGATCTTATGCTCACAAGAAGTGTACTCAAATTCGCGCTGTGCGTGTCCAGACTACTAATGTTGCTGTGTGTGTTTTTTGCAAAAATTTTCTACCTGTGAATCATGGCTAAATTAAGAGCATAATGATCAGTTTGTTGAAAGATAAACACAATGTCTTGTTTGGTTAAAGACATCAGTTCAAGCACATTAGCTGATATATGAACAAATGTTGACTATATTGTTTGAAGCAACCTTTTCAACATCCTGTACATGAACGTGCATTTTAGTTGTTAAAAGCAATGTTTGAAAGATACAAAATTCATGTGATTGAACAAAACTCGCAGATCTTTCTACAAGAAAATCCCAACGGCTCACGCCATCAAATATTCTATTGCTCTTAATGAAGATAACAAACAACAAGCATTTGACAGCAATCACTAGTCATCAGGGTTCATGATCATAGTTTGATCTCATGAGCAACCTTTCTTCCTAATATGGCAAGTAGGAGCCTCTGTTAAAAGAGCAGGGTGCTTACTGCGTAAATGTAAAAAGCATGTGTGTGTGTGTCGAGCGCTGGCTCACCCTGCGGCCGTTGTAGCCTCGCGCTCTCGTCACAAGCGGGGCGCTAATCCCCGCTCGTGTTGTCTAAGTCCGCTCCATTACAGCAGCGCCGCGGCGCTGATTAGCGGCAACGGCGCCCATTGGCCCTCACTGCCCACAAGGCCTGAGGAATTAAAACATTATCAAGTGGCTTTCATAAGCAAATGGGGGAAATGACAAGGTTGCGCTGCTACTGCTGCTACGGGAGCAGCCGCTGCCGCCACCGTGGCTGCTGCAGCAGTTAGTCTGAACCATCGTGGGCAGCAAGAACGACCACCACAGTTAGAATGAGAGTGGTCGAGGCGAGGCTGCATAGTAATAGCTGACCTCCAGACCAGACTGTGATCTCGAATGGTGTTGCCGCTTCCTCATGGTCAATGACAGTTACAGCTGGACACAGCGTATTGTGGCATTGGATAACAGCACAATAGCATTGTCAAAGGAGCTGGCTATTGTTATGAGCCTACTGCACTGATTGACATGCATGTGGTGAGGACACTGAGGATATGAGTGACCAGGTGAGGTTTGTTTACATTTGCAAGTAGTCACCAGCGACATGGTTGGCTGAAAACATGTGTTGGTATTTTTTAGGTTAAAACTTTAGATTTTCTCCCCGAATTTATGATATCAAAACAAAAATCAAATAGGTATGACTTTGTGGCAGTTTGTGGTTTGTCTTGTTTGCGGTCAGCTATGTTGTTATATGGCCCAGACTCCTTGTCAGACATGTCTTATCAACTACTTAAAATGATAAATACATATGAGGCCTTGTTGGGGCCCTTATGAAAAGGATATGTGCACTTTCAGCACCAAGATATTTCAATTAAATATGGTCATTTAGGGTTTTACGTTATAACCTTCTACTAATATTTGCCGTTGCCAGTAGCCAGTGCCAATTAGATACTTTGCCCCTTGCGTAGTGGTTTCGGCTTTGTGCTAAGAACAATGTGGCGTAATGGCAGGGCCTAGTCAGCGCTTGTCCAGTGTTTTTCACGCAAGTGCCTCAAGGCCAAAAACGACCATTATTCTGCATTGTAACCCGAGTTGAAACTTTAATGATAATTCTGGTTAATGACAGGCAAAGAGAGCCTTAATATATGAAAGGGTGGCGGGTCAGCCTCATGTCAGATGTGAGCCTGTGTTTTTACAGGGTGATAAATCATTCATGGGCTGAGGTCTCGTCTCCGTATATGTGATCGATTATGCATCATACTGTAACTGGTCATTAGGGACTATATGTGCTAACGTTGGTCCCTGCTAAATGCATATATGATTTAGACATATGAGTGCGAGGCATTCATTAGTACCCCCCCACATAATTGCAATTATGATCTGGTCAATAGTGCCGTGCATATATAATATACATAGTCCTATTGATTTCTGCTGACAGTCTGTTACGACCATTGATCTGAACACTTGCAAATAAAACTTTGGTTTATTAATGCTTACGACAATTTTTCTTACTGCAAATGAGCTTGGACAATTTATCACGTAAGGTAAGCAATAAATTTCAAAATAACGACTATTCTCCTGTCAAAATCGCTTCCGAAATCATTATTGCAATTGCATTTGAGATGCGTTGTCGAGATCCTATTGAATTGCCATATAAGCTGCACTACGTATTATTGACAAGGCTTTGTTTATATGCCTGTTAGTTGAATACATTCACATGATATTCGCATGATATGTCCGCACCATAGATTTTCACTTGATATGATACAGTTTGAGGATCTAGAAATATTTGAAGGGAGAGCAATCAAAATAGAAATTTTTCAAGTTACTTGAAAATGGAAGAAACCGTTCATCTCAAACTCTGATATGCCAACTGTATAAGTCGAGCCAATAGCCATTTCCCTGATACATCATATGATAGCTTGAAATTATAATTTACTTCCTTTGAGTTCAAGTTCAACACAATTCAATGTACACATAGGTCACTGCCAATTTATTGACATAGATTGTAGTATTGCACTGAACAGGATTCTATCCGACATGACAATGGAAAATCTTTGTTCATTAAGTAGGAGCATATTGGTGTTAGAAATAAATGAAAACGATTCACCTTATAGATTATTCATATAAGGAAATGATCTGCAGTTGTTCATTGACCTGAGCCTATGCAACAACGCTCATATTGCAACATGCAAACAATGCACATAGCTATGCTCGTCAACAACAATCGTGGCAAAAAACACCCTTAGATCAACTGATTCGCTTTGTCCAAACATATTGTTTGGACAGAGTAGTCTCTACAACTAGCTTATATTAAAAACATATTTACACAAAGGAAAACTAATTTTCAAATCGACAGTAGACATGGAAGATACAGTCAAAAAATGGTCAAGATCAGTTAATGTTTTAGCACACAGAAATCATCACATATTTTAATGTGGATTGTGTGTCGTCATTGTATCATGATGAATACTGTGCCAGTCACCAGCTCATTGGTCCAGCACATCTGGACAGTCAGGAGGACAATGTCCAGCTTGGAGCCCAAGCTCAGCCATGTTTTGTAATGTTATCTGCAGATAAAGATAGCTGCTGTGGTGGATCCAGCCATGGGGGCCACAGCTGAGTAGCAGGGTAGCCATGAGTTGAGCTTTGTGTCTACTCATCCTTGAGCTTGTGGTCATTGGCACGATGGCCACTTCCTTCTTCCTCTTGGCTGCTTTTGCCTTTTAACGCAATAATTTGGGATGCGGCGGCTGCATTAATTGCCTTAGCTGATATTGTCAGAGGGGTGTAATGTAATAGTTGTGCTCAATGAAATCATTAATGTTATTTCCATTGCGGGTTTGTAATTAAACAAGTTATGAATGTAGTTTTAACAGTAGATACATTGAAATCCCAACTTTTTGTGTCTTCACCATACTATTAGAAATCTTGCAATAAAAAAATTACCAGAAATTTCGCAATAACAAATCATTTGAAAAGCTGTAAGCACAACACTGTCACAAATATTTTCTTATACTTTGGATTAATTATCGCTTGAGGCATAATAATTGTCAAAGAAGATCAGTTAATCAGTCGTGAAAACGCACAGGCAACTGCATAATAGGGGTGGCAGCGTCTGAGGCGGCCTCACATGGGTGTCTATTTGTTCTCGCTCACATTAATGCTCACATAACTGAAACAGTGAGTCCTCAACAGGCGTGCCTGCACTTTCCCACTATAAAATGCTAGACAAACATAATCGGGTTTCCCGTTCGTGGTGGTGCAGAAATGCTGCGACCACATTGATCCGGCGTAGCGAGGCTGCTTTTGTTTGATGCCTGGCGTAATCCCTGCTAATTACTAATAACTTAATGCATTGACTGAGGCGAGCGTGCAGCCTTGTTCACAGTGTGGATTGTGTACCTTTTTTACAGACGTCATTGCGCTGTTTATCGGCCATTGTTTGTGAGTGCATCACAAGCTCGAGCGACCTGAGTTGACAAGAGGGGATGAGCGTGTTCTTTTATGAATATTTGAGCAGTGCGGCTGTTTGTCGCTTTTGTCGACATATATACATGTATATATAGGCGTGCGCTCTAAGCTTGCATTTAGTGAAACAATAGATAGCTGGTGAGTGTAACGTCATGGAGTTGGCATCGATTTGTGTAATCCTTTACTGGACGTTTTTAGCGTTAATGCCTTTTGAGACAATAGCTGTTGTTTGCTCTGGAGTAGGATTGATATAGGTGTAATTCCTTCATTTCATCTATTGGCATTGTGTTTGTCAAATACGTAAGCAAGCATTCAATTTTAAATGCAGCCCCATATAAAAAAGTTCGAGGCCATAGCTGGCTGCTAGAATTCCAATTAACTTTTTAGGTCAGTCGGGGATTGTTCGTTAGTAGCAGTCGTTACATGTGGCCCTTTTGACACTTGGGCTATAGCAAATGTAAGCTTAATAGTCATATCTTATGTCAAGCAAAGAGAGACACTCACAGAGTCTCGGTCTTCTGAACATTAATTATGGATAATAGCGGGGACCAAATGTCCATCTCGCCAAGCTGCTTGAAGTTGATTACAAACCATTATGTTGGTCTCGTGTTAACTCTTTGCCTCAGTGCTATTTAGGAAGCTGGAGTGATTGTGTCAATCATTGATCGCACAGAACTTTGAAATAGACGAACTGGACACTATGATGCGGTCATATAATTGCTGCTTGGAGCTGCCAGTGTTAGCGGGGATATCTTTAGTGACTAGCTAATGTGCCTCAGCTATGCTGGCCTTTCATTAGTGCAAAGAGTGTTGTCTTTTATGGCCCACCAGAAAGGACCTGCCCTCAATGGAAAACCTTCCTTTTATACCTCCGATGTGTAATTACTTCGAATAGCACCACTTTGATATATTGCCATCATTATATCCATTATAACATTTCACATGTTTTCCAGTGTAATTTTCATTGGTGAATAATTGTGATCGAAATTTTCTTTTGAACAATGTTTATTGTGGCTGCATTACTTTTGCTGTCTTTTCCATGAATATACAGCAGCCCACACAAGTGAGGCAATCACGTCTCACATTAAAGACTGAATTGATCATTTGTAAATGATTAACCATACACAGATATTGGATTATGTTAATCAGGAATTGTCTGTTTGCAAATTCATTCATTCGCAACAGCACGGGTTTGCATTACAATATATATAGAGAAACATTAGCAATGATTCATAGCAATATATCATGCTATACATAATTTGCCGATGAAATAAAATAAAAGCCCTGCTGTAACAAACACACTAACAAGGTAGTTTTGCCTAATTCTCATTACCTGTATGTAATCGCATAAGCTACATTGCATCATCAGGTTTTTTGCGGGCACGGTTAATATAATATACGGTGTAATCACCACTATTCAGCCAAAACCTCGCTCCCAAACAACACAGATCCTCATTAATTACAATCCACAGTTAATGATACGCTGAACCGAATTTGTGTGCTATATGAACATTAATGAAGCAGTATTCATACGTCGCCTAATTGAGATCCCGTGAGTGGAAAGCGAGTGATTAGGTTACTGCTTTTTGGGCTGATTAGCATATAAAGTGATGCCAACGTGGCCGGGTGAAAAAGGACGTAGGAGCAGATACGTAATCTGACTGGGAATTGGCAGCTCTCAATGAGACAAAAGCTTTGCCTAATTGGCTGCCAATTAACAGGCGGAAGCTCCAGGAAACCCCAATTTGATGGACTGGCATATCCATTTGTTAGACATAGAAAAACAAAGATGTTTGATTTGAACCCATATTGGGCATAATGCACGCAGTCGCTGTGAGCTTTTAAACAAAAAGCTACGAATTATTTATGCACACTTTTATTGTCCACGCTCAACTCACAACCCGTCTGTAATAGGCAGAAGCACCCGGAACCTTTGTCTTTATAAGCTATAAAGCTCAACTACGTGCATTATATTAATTAAAGCGCCAGAAGTCATGTGAAATATTCATCCAAGTGTACAAGGTCAGTGGCTTGTCCCTCTTATGAGTGGCAAGGCGCTCATTAATGCGCTTAGAGCCGGGGCCACTTTACTGCCCTTCTCACGGCACACCATGATATAGGTCCAACATTAAAGCCGATAGACGATGCCTCCAAAACGATTTATACCTTCTGCCTGGCTGCATTATTAATTGGAGCAAGCCCATCTTCAATCTAAACATACTTAACGTGCACACATACACATTTGCAGAGAGATGCACGGATGTCATGAATGGTTCACCCAACTCATGCAGAGATTTCCCCATTAATCCATGTTTATTTATAGCTTGTGGTATAAACACAACATACGTAAAGCAACCCGACTTTCAAAAGTATTAGTGTTTTTCAACAAACTAACTTCACAAACTACAATGTCATCAGTAAATTTACCAGTGATGGGGGTGTTTTTTTTCCAAACACATTGTTCATCATTTGTTCGTTGTAAAGCGCTCATTCTCATCTGCTAATGCCGCGCCTCGCAGCTCGTCTCTCGCAGCGCACACTGACAATTACGCGACCTGTGGTGCCACCTATGAGCAGCCCCGACACCTCGGGCTGTTGTCTACGACCCCGGCAGTGACGAGATGAGCCGGGGTAATTAGGCCCTTGAAAACAAAAGGTGGTGCGGCGCTCGTCATAACACCCCTCGTCTCCTGTCGTAAAGCCCGAGGCAGAGACACGGCTCCCTGATGTTAATTTCTCGCCATTGCAAAACACCTTTTTTTGTCAAACTACCGCCGATGACCTCATGTAAAAGATTGATGGCCCCCATGTAATGCGCCTATTTTCTTGTCGCACACTTGGCTTGACGAATACACAGTAAGATTCTGACCCTTGATAAGCACTGTGAGATGTTATATGCTGCCCGAGACTTGTGCCCAGGTCATTAGGTGAATGCACATCTTGAATATTCAAGGGCGTCTTTTCTCTGTTTTGTTTATGATATGACATTGATAGACTAAAAATGACAAATTTGTCGAAAGACGTAAGTCACCCGAATTATTGATTATCTACTTTTGGATCACTGCACAAGTCAAAGAGCACTGTTCTGTGGTATATGTTTATTTAATAACCCGTGATAAATGTTTCATTTGACCCTGCAATAAGCGCGCATGTGTTGCTTCTACAACGCAAAGTCAGAGTGTTCATTAACATGGTGCTCATAGGTCTTAGATCACTACAGCTCCCCATTATCATCATACACTCTGCTCCATCATAGTTGAGTCCTTGCAGTTTTTGTTAATTTCCTGGCAAAGAGCTCGCTGACATCTTCTAAGATGAACTGACAAAGCCTTTGTAGGGTTTTCATCATTAGGGTGTCAGCACTAATTATGCAGTTTTTCTCGCTTCCCGAGCTTGATTGCTTCTGGGAATAACTGAAGGTGAACAGATAGCCTAACACTTTAGCGACATGTTTTTCCCAAATAAGGGTGGGCTCTTTTGTTAGGAGAAAATCCCTCCTTATATAAGATGATTGAAGAACAATGATGTTGTAATGGCTTCATGCTTCGCTCGTCTTATTTAATTGAAAGACCAAGTACTGTGATACTTGGCTCGAGGTAATTATACATTGTAACCCTTTTGTCTAAATTTTAAATTGAAGTGAAGCCACCATTTTATTAGTGTATCGGTGATTTTCAGTATGTTCAAAGTCATCGGGTCAGTATTTAACAACCTTTTCTGGTTGCTGATTGGCGGACTTAAATAGCGATGTAAATATGGTTAATTAAGTAGTCAAGCCAAGAACTTTGTTTGGTCAGTCACGTCTTAGACCAAATGGATAACAAGTTATTTGATACTGGATTTATTTCTGCTAAATATTATGCTCTTCATGTATGGGTATGTGAACTCAGAAATTCCCGTATTTATTTTTAAGATTTGTGATCATTTTTGAAAGTATTTTTTAAGCAGAAACGTCAATATTATGATTGTAAATTATGAACAGTTCAGCTTAACATTTGTCTAGGAAAATGTATTTTAAAATTTTAATGTTTGGTGCCATTGGTGATGAAAAAAAACCATTTAATTGACATAGTACTGGTCATTAAATGAATACTTACTAATAAACTTGATAGTGTAACTCTAGTTTTAGAATCAGTGTCTGATGATAGCAGATGTGAAGGGTCATGCCGATCTGTGTTTCTTTAGAGCGTTATTTGAAAAGAGGCTGGCTTGCCAAGGTGACATAGCCCAAATTATAGTGATTAATTCAAAAGCAGACCAACGTCTTGTGAAAGATTATGCTGTCATTCGGCAATCAGACAAACAATTCGGTGTCTGGGGTGCACGTTAACTGACCATAGATTCATCATCCTCGTCATGTGATGGGGGTGAAACAGACCAAACCGCTCGCCTAAACAAAAGCTCTGCCGGCACTAATTGCCTGAATTGGGAAAAGTTTTCCACAAATTTGAAGTCATTAAAAAATTTGGATAGCAACTTTTTAGTGCCATGCAACAGGCCATATGTTAATTCAAGGTCTTTGGCTATTGACCTTTTTTAGATGATAACAATGCAATCAGAGTGGACCTTACAGCGCCATTCATTATACGTTTCTTATCATATTTGAACGCGTTTCTTTGAAACACTCAGAGATTTGTCTCTAATGTTGGTTTAGCTCATCTAGACAAAAGATGGCGAAGTGGCAGCTTCAGTTTTAGATTTCACCGAGTATGTCTACATGGGACAATATATGCTGATGGAATTCAACACTATTTATGTTCAACTCGATAAGGGTTTAAGAACAGAGCATTTTATTTGCCAGCGTGTTGGTTTTCGCCAAAGGGCGAGTAGAGGAGATTAGGAAATGGGTGGAGATAACCGTTAATAAGCACACTGTATGTAGTAATGGTCATGTACTTTGGATGCAAGATTGCGTCTTGACATCTCTAAAACTAAACAAACTACATACTTTTATCAGTGCCAATTGGAGATCTACATTTACAGCACTTGGAAATTGGTAAACAACCAGTTGAAATCCACAAATTAGGCAACTGATAAGTCAATCAGTAATTTTACTACTTCTCCCCCTAAAAATGTTTGTTAAAATATCTCAATTTGATTGTATTATAAGCTTGAGTTTCATAATTTCTGTCTGTGACATATGCAGTGTTCGAGTGTGATAACAAAAGGCTTTGTCCATTATTTGAAAAGTCAAGGCATATATAATAATCAGCGATAACCTGGTGATAAACTTCATTAGGCAGTTGTTGGACATTATCTCCACAGTTGATAATGGCAGATGACTGTGCAACTGATTAGCCACTCTTAACTGGCGACAAATTGTGTCAAAGTCCAGCAACAGTTTCCAGTTTGATTTTTATTACTTGTGTAGAAGGAATTGGAAGTGGCTTCTTCCTGTAGCCAAGTCCAAATGTTGGGCATCCAATGTAGATATGTATGCTCTATGGCCATTATAGGGAAGGAAGCCCACACACCATATGTAACCAAAGGATAATTAATTGGGAAAAGTGGGAAGCCTATAGCGAATGTGCTATTGTCTCGCATTACTAATTAACCAGTAATTGTACCTGCATATTTTGTTTTTATCAATAAATTATGGTCTACCTGCCCAGCAAACATAGCGTGATTGCTAATTATCATGGAAAATAGCTGCGTTTTTTTTAGTCGTTTGTTCATAAAGCATTCTAATTATTTCAGTGTTTCCTAAAACATGATGTGAATTTTGCATTGATTATATATGGCCACTACTAACACAATATGCATTAAAATTTGGAAGTTCAACATCGCACCCCAGCTCGAGGAGGGTCAATTAATGACAAGAGGGAAATGGCTTATATTAATAACCTTGTTCTCCTTACTTATCACTGCAATATCTCAAAAGCAGTGTTGATAAATTGCATATAATAAAGGTGTTTAATTTGTTCACTGCTACAATCAAAGAATATGGGACTGTTTGAACTGATATCATTAGTTTGTTAATGAAAAATTTTGAACAGAGCATTATATCATGGTATTCAGCCAGTCAGTCTGTCCTTCACTAAAAAACGTTATCACCACTCTTGACTTTATCTTTGTTTAATTATGGGTGGACTAATTTGGTGTAAACGTGAGTGTGTTCTCTTGTAGTTAGCTGTTCACTTAAAATATGTGATAACCAATGTTGGAATCATCAATGCGACTGATAAATATTATAATTACAATTGCGCTAACAGGCTTGCCCGAAATTGAACAGGCACTTTAATTACTACTTAATTCGTGACTATCAGCAATATAATGATGGATGATATTGAATCATCAATCATACCTTGAGTTCATACTTCTTGAGCAGGTTTTGCAATAAGCGAATATATATTCATTGCTCTAAATTTTGTGCAAAAAGACTGATGATAGTAGAAACAAACAGACATTGGCAGTAAAATGAAGTTGTTGTTCGTGACTAATGATATTAAAAGTGATAAGTACATATTCTTGATAGAAATTATTCTATCTGACAATTTATAATCACGTATTTTGTCTTCAGGAAACATTCCAAGTCATAATTACTGCACAAATAATAAAAATAGCAATGATATAACAATCTAATATCATCTACGGAAATAAAAGCACAATAGGCAGCAAAGGAAAAGTACACTGGAAAAAAAGGAACGCTCACAAAAAAGAGAATGGGAATGAATTTCAATAGCAAATCATAAGTGATTACTTTTTATTGTTCATTGTCATCTTCTCTGATCAAAATTACAATTGTTATATCACAGTTTTTACCCATGGATTCATGGTTTGTGTTTTTTGTTTGACAATACATGTGACTATATTAGTATCGACACTGGATATCCAATGAGAGTGATTGCCGGAGTGTGCTTGGGTTTGCTTTATAATAACGATAAGCTCATTTGCCGACAGTTATTTAATTAGTGTGCGGTAAGCGGCCTTTCCCCTCAAAGTTGTCATGACAACTCCACAAGGGGGTAAACTTAGGTGCCAATTAACATTTATCTCAACAGTTATTACATTCAATATTTTATTTATCACATGACAGGCAGCATGCTGATTATGATGAGTTTGTACTTTCTATTTTTGAGCTTTATTAATTTTGATAAGCAGTATGTTCTGCTAAAGACTTTGCTCATTAATTATATGTTTCCGATTCATTCATTTTTGTAAGAACATTCATTAACTATAGGTAAGATCGATATAAAAACGAGGGTTAACAACTAGCAATGTGCAGGTTTGTTAATCTTTTATTTCTCAAGATAATGAGAAAGGATTAATAATAAGGCATCTGGGGCCACCTAGACATTGTTAATTATTTACTAATGCTGCCCACGTTCGGCGATTAGTATTTTTCTGAACATGTTGGATTCAACCCACAAGCTTAGTAAAATTCAATACAGACAAGTTCATCAAAGTAAACTTCAAACTATGAACGAGAGCATATATAATTACTGCCCTAATGTTGGACCTATCCTTAAAATTATAATGAATACTCAGCGAAGATTTTTCATGTAAATATCAAAAGTACACCTCACATGTATAGGAATTTTATGATAATATCAAGGATGCTTGAAATTAAAAGATTATTGATTTGGGTTTTATTTGAAAAATGTTTGGCATGTAATAAAGCTCAGACAATATTGCATAAGATGCATTATCAATCAAAAACTGATTGAATACTGCCGGTTATTTTCTATGTCTCTTAGCGTCCGTTCCCCATATACCACCTTCCTTTAGGGTGACGTCGTAATTTTCTAGAACAAGCCCACATTATCACATTTATGAGCAGACACAAGAAAAGACTAGTTGAGTGACAGAAACCCTAACAAAAACTTCACGTTTGCTTGATGACTGCAGCATATGTCATGGTTAAACTCACAATAGCAACTTATGGAGATGAATTTTTCATTAATTGTAGCAGTATGCTTGCAACTGGTTTGAGAAAATTAGACACTAACTATGAACCAATTTGTTAAGATTAATACCGTGATTAACAAGTTGATAAGACATTTTCAAAAATTTCTGTGAATTCGTTAATAGGAAATAGTAGATTTAGCTTGAAACAATAATGTAACCCTGTATTTATTTATTAATAGTGATAATTGAGCCTAAGGTTGCTGGAAAGCAATTACTTATTGCAGTTACTGTGAAATCATTGTAGTGGCAATAACTAATTAATTTCACTGGTTTATTCAAGCTGTCATTGAGCGGTTGTTTTGTTTAGTTAAGGCTCAAACGTATGTAAGTGCTAAATATTTGATGACCTTCACTAATGAGTACATGGAGCATGATAAGGGAGGTGTGCAAATTCAAATGAGAACCATGTAGTTATTTAACACAGGTGTAAACGTGGCAAAAAGAGATTGCCATCTTTTACACACATTGACTCATTGCAACTAAATGAGCTGAGAGAACAGACAAACTCAGTTTTTTCCTCCTCTTCAAAGTCTCAACTGCTACGACGAAGAATGTTTTTTGTCGCTATCAGCGCACATTGACAATTCTTCTTTTTGACACTGATGACAATAGCATGCAATGTTAACTGTAATGCATTATCTTCTATCTTCTTCGTACAAATATATGAGCAGGCTAATGGTTATAGTCTTATGCATCTAAATAATTGTCTCATTCCCATGAATGTAAATGAACTATACATCTTGAAGATGAAGTCAAAAGTAGCTAGATGAGGCTGAAATTCAGGAGCCGGGAGCTACAGCATAATTCCCTAATGCACTCATCATGAAACATCCTAATTATGTACAAAAAACTACCTCCACCATATGCTTTTAAATTTCTCTAAAGTAATTGTCTACCAGCAGATATATCTACCTATAAGAATGCACATTTGGAAAATCGCAATTCTCCGAAAGATACCTATGCCTTCAAATGCTTTTTTTCTGTCAAAAAGACAACAGTTGCCAGTTTAAACGCGTTAAAAAAGTGTGTAAAACCACTAATGAGGTCTAATTGTTAAGAGAAAACAAAGTAAAAGCTTTCTTCTTTCACCAGTTTTGTGCTCTCGCCATCATCAGTAAGCAGAAGCGACTGAATCGTTCACGAGGTGGTCCTGTGGCCCACTGATGAGAGCCTCATTGCCCGTTTCATTACCAAGTCTTCTTATTGCTACTGCCACCGCCCGCAAATTAATATATTGATGGCTCTGTGGCGAAGGTTGGGCTGCTATTGTTTTATGCGTCCGTGTTGATTGTGCTCTATGTGGGTATTAGCCAATTAATCGTGAAAAGGCTGCTTGCTCAAACGGAGGAGGCCGCCGTATAGGGCAACAAGGCTGGGCGATATGAGTTTATACAAGGGCGAGTGGATCAACCTCTATGATGTGTTGATTGTCGTCATTGTCGTGTTGTTGCTTTACCAGAATAGATATCGCTTTTTTGCACCACAGATGCCGCCCCTGTTTGCTGATGATGAATTTTATATGAGTGTATGTACGTTTGATACTGATTGCTGTAAAAGATAATGACAAGGTTAGAATTATACATAAACACTCATAATTGCATAATTGCAACGGAAAATAGACGTCGATCCGGTTGCGGGCTGAAAACAATGTAGGATTACGACTGCGTTATGACTGCATGAAGAGATCTGCACTCATTATGTGGGCCCTCAAAATGGCAGCCCAGACATTATGGAGCCACTCATTAGAAGCCGTGCGCAATTGTAGTGTCCTCCCCTCCCCCACCCCCCTGCTAATTGCTGCCTTCTACCTTCTATGGATCCTCCATATTACGGGGGCTTTTAACTCAAGTGGCTGAATTTTTGTACGCCCAGTATCATCTACAGGCTGCATAATTATAATTTGAGCAATGTAGGAATTGTATAGTAAAGCTAAGTTTAAAAGATTTGCTGAATGTTTGGGAAAACAAGAAGTAGGCTCTGAAAAAAGGAGCATTAATGAAGGAGCATTTTTTTCACTGAACAATATTGTTCGATCGTGTTCAAAAGTGTTCAATCGAACCAATCTTCCAAATATTTTGGGTTTAGGTGATAGCACTGATGGAGGAAGTGAAAGTAATGTTATTCGATAAGTATAAAATACTTAGTTCACATTGGTAAAGCATATAAGATAGTACTTTTTGTCTGAACATGTTAATTTTGTTTTCTAATGAAGCTGTTTTCTAATTATACGGTTTTTGCTAGCGGAACATACTGTTGATCTTTGTTTCGAAGGAAGTGATCTATAATGCATGATGCCATGCCACAATATAGCCAAAGAGAAGGCGCTCTAATTGCAAAACCTTATTAGCAGCTACCCTTTCATGTCAAGACAAACGCGCAAATACTTGGTGCATTAATAAACCAATCTAATTCGTTTCTGTATTTTTATTAGCATTTGTGTTCAGCACAATGCATTAATACCTTGATTTAGCTTTCGTATTTAGAGTTTTGACGGGATATTATCTGATTATTGAACTGAACATTGAAAAGAAGATATAATTAGGAGAACTTAAGTATAGGTACAATATAATTAAACATTATCAGATCATAGCGATATTATATAGATAAAGGGTTTTGTAACGTTTTGCCCTTAAGACAAGCAGTCAAAGACATCACAACAATGTTACTGCAAAGTCTTGATCTCCAGTAGCCGGTATAAGTGGCCTGCAAGTGACGTCTGCATTTTGTAAGGGACTTCCTTCCTTAAGGGGACAGCTCTAATTACTTAAGGGTCAGCGGATGTAACCTTTACAGCCTTGAACCTTAATGTCAATTATGCGTTTTTTGAGATGACCAGTTCTTTGGCCATTATATCTTTAATAATTGGAAATGCTGGGAGGGAAAGTTGAGATGCCCTGGGTGATCTTAGCCTATACTTTGCCATCTCCATCGAAAGCTTGAAAATGGTCATCACTAAATCTGTTGCCCATTTTGTAAATGCTTGTATGAAGGCTTTGCATTTTTTGATGAGTGATATCTGTAAAATTGTGGTCAGAGGTGCCCCCTTTTGGCGAAAACTGCAGACTGATAATCAAATCCCGGCCATTCATGTGGTACAAACCCCAGGCCACAACAAAAGGAAGCTTTAGTCCAGTACGAGCTACCTTAAATATAATGCGTGCAAGTTTGCATAATGGAAATTAAGACGTGTTTAATGGCTGGGGTGATAGTGGTGATTGAAAGGTGTGAGATCAGTAGCCTTAAGTGGCCGCAGCTTTATGAGTCAGTTGGCCGATAGACTCGGAGGAATGCACATGTAAGGCATCCGCAGAGCAGCAAAGGAATTAATGCTCTGCGCTTTTGAGATAGTTCGCCATATTATAGCAGCGGCAGCAGCGTGCTTTGATTTTTGTGATGTTTAAGATTAAATTTACGTAGAGCAGCATGTTATACTACTCATAGAACATGCGTGCAGCTGGTGAACTGTATAAATTACATGTGATTGGACTGTCATTGTAAAACTATTGCGTCTGTGTTGACATAACTTGATGTCGGCTGGTTTAGTGGAATTATGTGGACTACGTGGTGCAGGTGAGTGATTGACAGCTTGTGGTGCTGTCACAAGATGGGCAGGTGGATCTAGCGGTCACTAACTGATGCTACCACCGACTTTTGCATATTGCTATAAGACTGTATGTACATGTTGTGTAGATTTGGTCAGTACACCTGCAATAGCTGTTATGAGATGATAGTGTGACAAGTGAGAAAGCAAACATGGTATACAGGGATAAAGCGTGGTAGTGGTGGCGGGCGCTTATTATCCCCTGGGTTAATGAGTGCTTCTAATGAAGGATCTGATTATCTGTGATTTGATAAATTGCAGCAGTATCAGGATTGTGTGACTGAAACCTGAGTGATAATATGTATTATAGATTGGATAGTGACATATAGAAGTGTTTTGATTACTGATTTATTACTCTTGCATTGATTCTGATTCACAGTCATGACATTATTTAGTCTGTTCCTCAGTTTGAAGTATTGATCTTCTGAAAGAACATGAGGTGTGATTAGATTCGGACTCTCTCCTTTGAAATATAGATAATTATAAATCCTGACAATTTACATGTTTGTTCAGAGATTTAGCGACGAATACATGGCAGCTGGTTTTTGGATAGAATTGTATTCATGCTTGAAGAGGGACCATCAATAATCTGAGGTTATCGCAAACAGCTTTTAGTAAAAGTTTAATGACGAATCTTTGAATACTAATGATAATGAAAAGTTCACTAGTGAATTTATGAAATATTGATAAGATCAATCTGTTCAAAAGTGCATTTTGTGGCTTGTCTTTTTTGCAGTCTACCCATTGTTGCTATTGATCGGTGGCCCCTCTCAATCAATGAAAATTAAAGATTGTTTAATCAGCCCATAGAAGCTTCATTAATCATTAGCAGATGCCCTACGATTCTCTTGATTGGAAGGTGTCGGAGGGTTGATCAGACAAGTACAGCAGGGTCATAGATTTCCAATGGACTTGTTGTTCTGTGTGTACAACATTGATTAACACTTTTTTTCATTACACACTGATTAATGCTGAAATTGGCTGGCTTCTCATTTGGTTGCCATTGACAAGTTACAGGAACCAGTTGCTCAACGTGTAGCACTTGTAGTAGTAGAAAGTGAAGGCGTCGACTTGGCTGATCGCACAATTACATGAATTGCACATTATCTCACGTAAAACTGGTGGACTGCCACGCCATGTTTTGTTAACTGTCTTCTTCTCACAAGTGTCTTTAACATGTGCATCTTTAATGTATCGATGCACTATTGATCTCGCTGCTCAAAACTTGTAATTAAATGAACAACAGTAGGACTCATTAATTCAATAGCTTGGACAATGCGTGTTTGAAAATCTGTGACTTCGCTTGACAACAGCTGCTGTAATATGACTTGCCCATTTCGAATAGATCGCGTAGGATAAGTTCTCACTTAAAAAGCCAGTGTTTGCTTAGTTTATGTCATTGCTCAATATCTTTTGTTTCATGGCTGCCACATGTGGAAGCAGTGGCTGCATTTGTTTAAAAGCACCATTAGGAGAGTGGCCTATGGATTGTCCAGCCTCCTGCTCAAAATACACCCATCAATAAACTCTCCCTGTAAAAGCACTTATTAAACATGACTCTGTTTAATAGAAGCCTGTTCATTTGCTCTCATACGTGAAGTAAAATTAGCTGTCAACTTGTGCAAAATTTACAAGATTTGCTGTAACCCGACTAACCCAATGATCTTTTTCAAATGCATTGTTCAATTAACATATTGATCTTCATTTAGATGATTTAGATTTACTCGCCACTTAAATCAAACGCAAGACAGCCGTTGAACGTTAATGGTTGAAACGAGTAATTTCAATTTCAATTTGAAACCACTTCATAACCAAATTTTAATCAGCCTATTATGAGGCTCATTGGATACGTGAAACAAAAGCTTTTGATGAATGGTTATAGTCTTTAAGCTTTGTCATGGACTCCCATATGTCAAGCAACTAAACGTGCACATATTTTTTTTATTTTGCAGAATGGTAGCAGAACAGCAATGACGCCGCGGTGAGTGGACCTGCACAAGCCTCCTAAGATGTCGACCTCGGATGTCCTCAGCTCCAAGGAGCTGTTTGCCATGGAGACTCTGCAGAAGATGGCAGAGTCTCTCAGCAAGCAGTCTGCGGCCGCCAGCCCTCAGCCCCCACACAACGGTGAAGAGCCGATGGACACCATGCCACCACCACCTCCGAAGGCATCCACGCCATCCAAGGATGGATACAAGGAATCTATTGCACACGCACAGACTAATGGCAGTGCCGAGGCCCCATCTCCAGTAAGGGGGCCGTCGCCAGCTTCCCCAACTGCAATGGCCTCGATAAACAGTACGTTACAACATTTAGCACAACTGGAGAACTCCTCGGCAGTCACGTCGCTGCCGTTCAATTCATCCCCATCACCTATAAGCCAACAGTTTAGTAAGGCTTCATCTCCAAGTTCATCACTTAACTACTATAATCACATAGTCACATCCTCACAGCAGTCCCAATTGCACCAGTCACCAGTGAAGACTTTCACACCTCCTCCTCCTACGCTACAGTCACCAATATCGAAACTTAACGATTCCATGCATGAAGATGATGGCAACATCACCGAAGGAGAGACATTCGAAGGTAAAATTGTGTACAATCCGGACGGATCAGCATATATCATTGAAGGTGACTCTGATCTCAGTGACGTTGAGGCAGAAAAAGATGGCATTATCATTGACCATAAAGGGAAAAGCAGCACATCCCCAATGCCCGCTTTTCCCCAGATAGCTAATGCCTTCTATATCCATCGCAACCCTCAGACAGCATTTTATAACCACTGGCTTCAGATGCTGCCACCTGAGCGACGACCCAGATCAGAAGATCCAATCATGCACAGTTATAAAGTATACGATCTTCGTTCAGGCAAGCGAGAAGATAAGGAGAATGAAGATAGCAACAGTAATGATTCTGTGAACAAAGCTGCACCAGTGGTTAATCTTCACTCTGGAGATGTAACATCAGTACCAACCAAACCAGTACTTATGTGTTTTATCTGTAAACTGTCATTTGGCTTTGCCAAATCATTCACTGCCCATGCCGCAAGTGAACATAGTATGACATTGAATGATGCGGAGAAGGAGATAATGAGCAAAAAGAACTCCTCCGCAATCATACAAGGCTTAGGAAAAAGTAAAGACCCTCTCATGTCATTCTTAGAACCTGTATTACCCCCGACACCAGGCAGAGATGGCTTGGGTTCAAAACCGCTGATCCCCCCAGCGATCCTCAAGTCATCACGATTGCCTGCTACAAGTGTAAGTTATGTTCACACAGGAACGAAAGTGACTTCTGCAGAGCAGTCTAGTAGTATGAGTGGCTCCCCTGAACAGGTGCCAGAAGAGAGGAAGACGTCATCTAATGGCAGCACTTGCTCTCCTCAGCGGCCCAGCAGCAACAACCCCCAGGGATCCAATCCCTCCCCGCCCAATGGTGCTACCCCTTCCCATCATGCAACATCCACGTCCCCACTCAACACATCGTCATCATCGTCGGCAGGAGCAGAGTCATCGTCCTCCGTTCAGCACAATCTTAGTGACGTTCAAAACAACAACATCAATGCTCAAAAGGATAAATTATCTCACCCGGCTGTGTCAAAGCCAAGCAGCTCACCTTGCTCTGTGTCGTCATCGCTGTCGGATGTTCCTCACTCTGGCACCATGGTGGACTCACCGTTCTCCCAGTACAGTCAGGGCAGCCCCACATCGTCCTCCCAGCACGGAGGCCTTATGTCCATGGCCTCCTCCACGGCTGCCATGGCTCAGAGCAGTGCCATGCCTCCCATCCAGGGCATTGTGATCCGGGCAGGATGTGAGGATCACCCCAACGGCAACATCACAGGCGAGGAATGCGTTAAATGCGACGCGGTGCTGGGCCGGGCGCAGCAGAACAGCGCAGCACAGCTCGGACTCATGCACTCGCGCAACTCGTGTAAGACGCTCAAGTGCCCGAAATGCAATTGGCACTATAAGTACCAGGAGACGCTGGAAATCCATATGAAGGAGAAGCATCCCGAGAACGACGCACAATGTATATACTGCATTACGAATCAGCAGCACCCGAGGCTGGCGAGGGGAGAGGTTTACACATGTGGCTACAAACCATACAGATGTGAAGTAAGTTTTAACAGCAGGCTGGGGTTTTTTTTGTTCTAGAATACGTAACGAACTCTTTATTTAGTTTGATATTTGATGAAAGAGATTGAAGGTATAAATTCACAGTCATAATGAATTATTTTTCTGAAAAAGTGTGACAATTTACAAAAGGTGTCTGTGGAAATTAAGATTGGTTATTTATTGATGAAAGCTCTTCGTGTTAGAAGGTCATGATATTAGCTTCAGTTACAGAATCAAGACAAAGCATGAAAATGCACCAGTGCCATATAAATTAATCTCACAATTCAAACTTTCACGAAGTTCTCTTTTTTGTTATTTCCATTCGATGATGAAGCATTAATCTTGTTTTTTAAGAAGCATCATTGAGATTTGATTTCTCCATTAAAGTAATTAAAAAAGATTTGTTTACAATATTCTTGAAAATTAACACAACTGTATGACTGAAAAATGAAATCATTTGTCATCTTATGTAACATAGCCTCTTCATCATGAAGTTGAAGAATGTAATTTTAATTTGAAAATGAAAACCTTGTTGCAATTAAAAACCTTTGTTAGTGTTGAACACCGTGTTCTATTCTTTGATTACATCTTAAGCGGGCTCAAATTCTAATCGTAAGCATTATGACATTTGTCCTCGCCGATCATGACACCGTTAACAAAGCATTTATGATTTCAACACTTCAGGTGTGTAATTACTCGACCACCACAAAGGGGAATTTGAGCATCCACATGCAGAGTGACAAGCACATCAACAACATGCAGGAGCTACAGCAGCAGAAGGCTCAAAGTGCGGCAGGCCAAGGCGCTGGCTCTTCCGGTGCCACTGAGGTGAAGATGCCTCCCAGTACACCTCCCAGTCAGGCTTCGGCGCCAGCATCGCAAGCAGCACCTCACACACCTGTCGGACATCATCAGCAGCAACAACAGCAACAGGCTGCAGCAGCCGCAGCAGCAGCTGCAGCTGCGGCGTCAGTGATGTCAAACAAGCCGAAACCAAAGCCGTCATGGCGTTGCGACGTCTGCAACTATGAAACCAACGTCGCGCGCAACCTGCGTATTCACATGACAAGCGAGAAGCACACACACAATATGATGGTGCTTCAGCAGAACGTGAAGCACATGCAGCGTGACATGCAGTTCCAGCTCGGTCAGATGGCCATGATGGACCCCAATGCCATGATGGCTGCTGGACTAGCGGGACTCCCGCCACCTCACGGACTCCCGCCTTTTGGCTTTGACCCGAACATGTTATTCAATTTGACAGGATTCCCAAACGGGCCCCACATGCCACCCAATATGGAAACTCTACCCATGGACTTGACCAAACCGGATCAGGTTCAAGCACCATCTCCACAGATGATCGCCGCTGCTGTTTCGCAGCAAAATGGCTTCAGCGCTTCAAACAAAGTTCTAGACTTCAAGAACAACAATGAAGCCATGAAAGATGCTACGAAAATGTTTGGCTGTGCCATATGTGAAGCGTTTAGTGCAGATTCTGTGGAAGCTATGCACGGTCATGTGCAGGTGGACCGTTCGAAAACAGGAAACGAGGAGCATGTTCAGAATATTGGTGGCACCAATTTGTGCACGTTGTGCCAATACAAAACAAACTTGAAAGCCAACTTTCAATTGCATTGTAAGACAGACAAACATTTACAAAGACTAAACCTGGTGAACCATATTTGTGAAGGCGGCAGGCATGCCGATTGGAGAGTGAAATACATGCAGAATATGAGTAACCCGGTTCAGCTGCGCTGTAATGCGTGCGAGTATTACACCAACAGTATTCACAAGTTGCAGTTGCACACAACAAACCATAGACATGACGCTTCTGCGAAACTCTTCATGCATCTTAGAAATGGAGAGTTGCGGCTTCATTCGGAGAACAAGTATTTCCACTGCACTGTGTGTTGCTTCTCAACGCGCACAAAGTTGCAACTGATTCACCACGTGCGAGCTCCGAAGCACATAAGGAACGAGAGCCTGCGGCTGATGCAGCTCAAAGACCAGGGCCGAGAGCATGAGTACGTTATGGACAACGTCTTTGTTGTCCGCGAATACAGAGATGAAGACGACGTGCAATTCGATGATGGTGAGTGCACATTGTGTATAGTTAATGTTTTAGACCATGCGATATGTGTTGCAAGTTTGCTGTCATTTCCACATGTGATCTGATTGCGTCTCCCCCTAAGCTACTCATTTTCATTCATACTGTCTGGTACCTGCTTATTATCTTGGGCTTGTTTGGTTATGGCGCCTTTTTGTTTTGTAATTGATCACACTGAAGTGAAATATAGATTTCTGATGACCACCCACTGGCGATCACTTGATGTTAGAATAAAAGTAAAATTGAAGAGTTTTGAAAGTAATTACAGGAAATAATAGATATCTATTATTTATATGAGTGAAATCAATAGATTAAAACTGTCAAATGTGAGATGAAAATCAATTTTTTCCATGTGGAAATGAGCTGCAATGTTTTATAGGTAGCCATCCTCTAATTTTAACCATTTGATGTAGATAAATACGACCTTAGAAAAATGTTGTAACCGCATTGCATATACTGCTTAACTTGTAATGATTTAGAACATTAATGTACGATTATCAAAGCACTTTTAGCACAGGAATGGAACATTGAGAATGTTGGTTAATAGTTTAGAAAAAAAGAATAGTAAGAAATGAAGTGTGGGATTCCAGATCAGTTCACAGGCGACGTACAGTAATTGTCTAATATACGACCATTATAGCCAGTGCCAAGGAATGTTATCGTTTCAGTAGTAACTTGTACAAACACACAATTAATCATTTTTGTGAGGCTGCAAGGTGATCGTTGTGTAACCCATATGTTGAGGGGTAAGTGCACCATGTGTGTGCTGACAGCTTAGAGGTGCAAGTCACAAGTGCATCTAACTTAATTCATTAGGGCAAAGCAAGCAAACATAAAGGCAATTTAATTCTAGAGTGAGTAGCTGAATGGGAATTTAGTTTTAGAGTAAGCCTTTTGCATGTGTTTTGTAAGTGGTAACTAGAACTTCAAAAGATGTTCGAATTTCAATGAAATCATCTCTCATTGGCTGTTAAGTTTTTGACGTGGCCCAATTGATAATGATAGGAAACGTTTTGTTACTTTTGTTGAAATACTTTGTTAAAATAATATGGAAGCTATAACTTTCAAAGTGCTGCAATAATCAAAACATGAAAGGAAATCTCATTGCCCAAAATTAAATAAGGTACCATCACTTATCAAACCCACCTTGGGCTACGGGATACAATCCTACCCTAGCTTTCTATACTTTTTAGTTTAAAAACATTGCATTCACATCTTTTAAGATTCCCAAGTCAATGAATGACTAACTAATATAGGGGTATGTAGCGGTGAGATGCTGCTTCTGACCATCACCTCAGTCACACAACCGCGGACTTTCTCACAGTAATACTGACTGATCCACCGTGCTGTGACCACCTGGCGCATTATGTAGTGTCGTAACCTGCTTAATCACCTGACATAATGCTGGCTAAGTATGTGACGGAATGGCAAGGTTATGATGACATCAGACTTACTGGGAGAAGACGAAGAAGACTACGACGACAGGTTCTGTGGTCATCGGTGTTGTTCTCACACGAGAACATTCATCATTGATGACAGTGGTAACAGTTGACCTAATATGATGGCTTGTTGTTGCCAGCTTTTGTTTTAATGTCGGCTGTTTCTTCGACAAATTGGCTCATTTGCATTTTGATGCTGTTCTTAGTATTGGGGTGATGTGTCTGATAATAATCTTTTGGGTTGTAAGGGTACTTTTTGTGGAATTTTCATAGCTTAAAAGTACTTTCGTGAGTCGGTATTTTTAGGGTTTAAGTTTAGAAATTTGAAACTATATATCGATTTACTTCAAATTAGCATTTTCTTACATTATATTTATAAAAGTATTTAAAAGAGCATAAAACATATGACAAATACTCTAATAGATATTGTCTTGAAAATGTTTGCAAAGTTTGCAAGAAATTGATGTGGAAAATCAAGACTCTGTATCAGTCATAGTTTAATCCTGAACTAGATAATGCACACTACGATAAGGCTTCAGATTAACGTTAGAATTATTTGAAAACTTTATTACAGCAGAGGATGTAATTATAGTTAATCAACATACGGCCCCCTGCAAAGTCCTAAAACTACCTCACAAGTGTTGTGCAACCAGTGACATCCACACTAAAGCGCGATCAAGCTCTGTTTTAGGCGTGTTGCATCAAGCCATTGTTTTGGTGGGTAATCAGCCGCAAAGGGGTTCCCAGGGCACAGACAATGGGGTTAAGCACCATTTACCCGACCCTCCACCCCTCTCAATGCTTGTCAGCGCCCCACTCGGCTAACACGAAGGTTTTAATTACATGGCACTCACAGTTCAAATATGGTACTTGCCAGGGGCGCAGATAATTCTGGTGGCCTAATCACTCAGCAGCCTTGTTATATCATCGCATCACAATACTGCGGGGCTGGGGAAGAGGCCCCCAATGTGCAATAAACCCGGGTTCTTTCAGTGAATTTGACTTGCAGCACAGGGGTCAGGTGGCGGCTTTGTTTTGGGTTTAATCACATACTTGAAGATCAGGAGCCTTATTACCCTCAGTGTCGGTTATTACGCAATAGTTAAGTAGCGCCTGTTCTCACGACCTTACAAATCACGAGCAAACAAGCTCGAAATAATCCTCCAAAATTACTATACAAATTAAGAATTTTAATCAGTTACATAATGAAGCAAGTTTGAAAGAGCCTTGCTAAAGGTCGTTTCCAAACACAAGATTTCTTGCGCTGAAGACAATGGACATTCGATCAGCGAAGTGTTCAGTAGATATAGGGCATTATTTACTTACAGTATTTCCGTGGACATTTGCATTCAATGTATTTGCCATGTTTGGTGATGAAATGAATGCCTGTTACTTGTTTTGTTTTTCTGCAACCATATCAAGCTATCGGACTCTGGCTTCAATTTTAATTAGTTAGGTTCAGTAAGTACATTTAAATATAAATTTGTTTTTGTTTGAACTGTCGTCCATTTTTTGGTAAAAATTAAGGTGATTTGTGAGGCAGGAGGTCTGCTTATCAGGAAAGCTGTTATATTTTAAGGATATTTTAATTCTAATAGTTAGGCTTGAATTCTAATAATACACACTGAAGGCATCACATTTGGCAATTACTTCAAAGAAAACTTGAAAACTTAGCTTTACATTTTTGTGAAAACCTGTAGAATTCATGGCTTTGCTAATTTAGCGCTAGTAATTAGGCTTAAACGACTAATTCTTTCCGGTATGCCAATGTGCCTACACATGTTCTTTGTCAACGGCACATAATTAGTTATATATAATTACCCTGTCATATGCTTTATGGCTGTTGGGAGGATAAAAGGAAGGGAGATAGTGACAGTTTCAGTCTTAATGAATGAATGGCTTTTTCGGTGAAAACACAAATAAGGGGTTTTACAAGGGAGACCAAATTTCATGACATGTCTTGAGGTACAAGCACTCTTATGCAAACAAAACTACATTGGCGTGTGTTTACTGAGAAAGCCCACTTCCTTTCAGCATTGTAATTAGAATACTTTTATATCCGTCCACGATCATGGTGATTAGAATATTATCATCAAAGACGCTGACTTTGCTAGTGATATTTTAAAACGCAATAGTATTTAGATTCTTTTACATACAGCAGCATAGAATTATAGGACATAAAAGAAGCAGTTACTTTTGCATAAATAATGCAGAGTGCGTCAATCTAAAATTGGATTGGTATTAATGAGAGATGCATCACGGCTGTAAGCAGAGTAATGAGCTTAACAAGCCCGCTTCTCCGCGGCTCCTGCCCCAAAGAGCTTCTCTGGAGCCTGCACCGAATCATAAGCAGACAAGGGTTAATTCACCTCCCAATAATTAAATCATGGAGTGGGTTCTTTACTGATTCTGCGTGGATCATTCAAACAAACAAGCAGGCACAATGGCTGCCGCTCGAAATCCGCCATAATTTGATTTGCACTAAAAGTACATTAGTATGGGCGAGATCAATCTAGGCTTGCAATTAACAGGCACTACTGCCATCATTAGTTCGATCCCTGCTAAAGGCCGTGCCATAAACCCGCCTATTTTCATTCAAATTCCCATCCTTTGAAGAGCTCATTTTGCCCGATTGCCTCACTCTGCCACCACATATACAAATGAGCACGAATTAATTCTAAATCAGCTTGCACATCCGAACAACAAGCATTATCGTTCAAGTTTTATCTCACCTTTTGTATCACCATCATTAATTAGACCTAACTTTTCATGCAAAAATTTGCTTTTCTGTGAAGTTTGCAAAATCATACAATATTGCTTAAAAATACATTTTCTGGTAGAATATTCCTTGAAAAAAAAAGGATGAATCATGCTATGACCAAAATGAAAATTAGTGCCCAATTTGAAATTCCTTTTTGCAGGGTTTACTCTAATTACTACATGTCATAAAATGCACAAAGGCCTGCGTCTTGTTATAGTGCCCAGTGTAGTTTATGGACTTCCATTAAAGACATGTCCAAAAAATTCAATCGGGCTTAATTATCACCCTTGTGGCAGAGACAAGACGAGAATTTGGCCGAGTTGGAGGTGTAACTAAGCTATTTGCATGAGAGATCAAGATTAAGTTTTGTCTGGGAGGGGTAGTGTGATTTGTCAAGGAAAACCACCCTATTTGGAGGGGTATATTCACAGGGGTAATTGTCATCAAGCGTAGGGTAATCTAGCACCTAGGGGATGGAATGATACCCCACTGGGAGGCAGCTACATGACTTCGTTTTAACATACTGTAATTAAACCAATTTGAAATACTGGTTCACTGACAACATATATAAAGGACATATTCAAATTTGAAAAGAGGGCTTCATGACAAAATGTGTAAATGACCAGCTTTTTTCTGTTAAATGAACGGTAGTGCTCGTTGTTTTAGATTATTTCATTTAAAAAGGAAAGCATAATGCACACAGTGTAGCATGAAGGCATTGTGTTGCCCCTTTTGGGATAAATTCCCCTGAGCCAACTGAAGGTTACAGAAGTTATAACCTGCCAGCAGGAAAATGGGGCCTGTCCGATTATGACAAATGCAAATTATTATTCTCCAGGCAATTATGCAAGGCTGTGTATGAGAAAGTATCTGCATGTCTGCACTAATCCAATGAACATTTGTATCTGCCACAATGAAAATTAAAAAATCTTAAGCAGTCACTTCACAATGGATGAAAAAATATTGTATTTTACATTTACCACAACATTTATTGCATTTAAATGCCGACAATTGCCTTGATTCTGAGAAAGACGCAGCCAGCAGCATCTTTTGCTCCATCAGCTTTATGCTCATATTGAATTTTTGCACACCCCGCTTTTCACATTGGGTACCCTTTCCAAAAGGTGCAATTAGTGAGTGGCGCTGCTACAGTTGTGCTGCTTGTATTATGCCATAATCAGATTCCATAGGCACCCAATATAATAACCGGGGTCTTGAGCAAGGGCTCCACGCCTTGTCTGCTCTGGCCGTATTATTGCCTTGATTGAGATAGGGATGAGAGGCCAGTGAGTTCTTTGCGCTATTTTGTCATTGTTTGCATGTCTACTTCTTATTTATGTGCACAATGGAGCTAACAAGACCCCAAAATCCCAATGAAAAAAGATAAAGTGTTCTAGTCAATTGGGTTGAGGTTGAAAAGGGGAAAAAACAACACTGGCACCTTAGACTTGCATCTAGTGAGGCCATCAGCAGTAGCAGGCTGCTGATAGTAATTCTCATCATGTTAGCGGCCCTCAGTGCTCCAGCCAAACTGTAATCCGGGCTTGAATTTGTTCATTACCTCGATGAAATTAACTATATCATAAAGCTAATGGCCAGAGCGAGGCGGCGCTCGAAAGAGGGGTTGTGTCCATAATGTGAGACACAGCGCTACTGCTGCACCAACAACACCAACACCACGCCGACCAAGGATGCGGTTTATTGCCCAGATGATCAGACGCGCCATGTGATCATCATTGTTTCCATTGTGCAAAGTTATGAAAAATTCAGGCTGGCTGAGCAGACCACATTGCCTTTGTGGTGCCCGAGGAGCGCTGCTTAATTACCGGGGTGAAGGACATTTTGACGAGGCGCCATTGCAAGGGGAAATAGCCGATCAGGGTTGCGGCTCGCGAATTTGTGCTCAACTGCACTAGATTGGGATTAATGTCATTGATTTGCATTCCTGCGGGAAGCAGTTCTGTAGAAACTTTCCGACTCTGTCTAAGATTTTCTAAGCTCATTTATAGCTGCCATAACTGGGGAGCGGGTGTGGGTGTTATGAGCAGACGTGTTTATGTAAGGCCAAGGCTCAATACAGTGGCAGGGGGGACAGTTATTCTTTGGGGACGACGCGCTATGGGCCATCTCCTGATTAGGATGCAACATTACGTTAGTGCTTTTTGCGCTTTTGTCCCGTTAAAAACATAGCCAGTTGTACAGCAGCAGCAGCAGAAATGACATGAAGTCGATGTGACAGACATACGGATGTGCTCCTCGTATGGGAATTTAAGTCGATTACAATAGGTGCACTTATGAAAAGTACCATAATGTACATCCCATCAACGTTATGACCTCTGCCATAACTAGCATTTTTTTAGGGACATAAGCAAGCACTCGCCATTTGACCTTATTCCATTTGCGAGGCAATCCCAGACATGTTAGATGATTTCATCTGCAGATGAAGCAGCGTGCTTATATATTGCGAGTCTTTAACCCCCTAATGAGTGCTTAAAACAGAGTAATGGCTGGCATTTACCCTCCTATTGATTGCACAAGATTGTGAGCTGGTTGCGGCCCATGGCAGGAGGTGGCAGCCTTATGAATTGGGCTAATGAAGCCACCATTGCTGAGCCCCATTGTAACCCTAGTTCAGCAAGGCAGTCACCCCTTTCACCAAGAGGATCCCTGCATTCAACCCATAACCCATTGGCAAGGAAACCGTTTTTTTGTTACCCTGACCCAATCATCATCACACTCATCACGAAAGGTTCTTTGATATTTATGAGTGCATTTGCCAGTGACGATGTGATATGCCTTTTTAATTTCTATGAAGAATAACAAAGGGAAGCTGCTTTCATCAACCAATATGAAGCAACTATTGCAATTAGATTTTAAACTGAGTGACGTCGGCTATGGCTGCAGTGGCGGCCTTGGCGTCGGCGGATCAGAATTATTGCAGAGAGGAGTCGACAGGGCGGATGCTGTGTGCATATGAATCATAGAGGCCGCGCTCCCGCTATTGCACTCGGGCATGGCAGTAATTAGATTGTGTCTGCACAGGGCTCTACTTCATCTGCACCCCGCTACCAGCCACATCCACAGCCAGCCACAGGCTCTGCAGAATTGCATTGCATTGCCTCAAAACATGATTAATGGCAAAAAGTGTAGGGATGCAGCGGAATTATGATGCATATTAATGGGTTACAAAGCTGTTGCTGCTGTATGGCTGCTGGATGACATGGCGGCGGCTCAGGGGCGGCCGGGTTAATGGCAGATGCCACGATGGGGTGCAAATTAACATTGACTGCTGCCACAAACCCAGACTTTCTCATTGACCCCTGACCTTATCCATATATAGCAGCCTCACCATAAGCGCGTGCAGGCAGATGAGATTTAACATTGGAAGGCATTTTTTAAGCTGGATTGTAAGACCTGAGAGTAGATGAATTTTTTATAGCTCTAGTTTATTCTTAAATTGCTGGTTAGTACCTAGAGGGGGAAAAGCTCATTATAGTATAGGAAATTATTATGTAAAAATGCTGTTGAATCTTTACTCAAATTCAGAATATTAGAGTTGGGCTCTGTGGTGTGGTATGAAGGATGGAGGTGTAAGGGTGGCGAGACAGAGACGGATGGCAGCGCGCGGCCTTCCTGGTTGGTGCTTTGATGTATGGCCAGTGCCCACCACATCATAACATGGACACCCAGCTCCTACATGACACTCCATGATGTAGTAGCACATGGGTCAATAGTAGGGCAAAAAGAAAGAGCCTGCTGTGAGAGAAGAAAGGGGCATGAGAGAATAGTTCAGGCGACCGACCATTTATGGCTCGCACAATATCAGCTGCTGGAGTAGTAGTAGGGATGTTTTGCCATAAAGCACCATTAGATGGATTGCTTTTTGTTTTACAGGGTCTGGTAATCACTGGAAACATTTGGACCAATCAACTGGCCTCTATATATCAGTGTCATACTGATGAAGTGGCTGGGTATTATGGCCGGCCTCGTGCTAGTGGCATTCCTCAATGATGATTTGCTTGATTGCACTCAATATAGAGAGGAGAGAAAAAAAGCTGAGAAGCAGATTCAACAAACCTGTTTTCATCATCTGGCAATCATAGAGCGCTGCTAATCTACTGAAAACAGAAAGCGGATCTTGCCTCACAGAGATAAGCCTGTGCGTTATAATTATACATCACATCAGCCATTTTATCTGAAACAAAGCAACAGACGGCACTGGTCCATCATCAGCCCCTAATTTAAACAGCCCGGTTACATGCTCGTGAAATCAGTATGGCACAGTGTTATTAAAAGACATCAGATGTGGGGTCTTGCAAAAAAGTCAATGTTTATAGGATGTGTGCCTGGGAGGTGTTAGATGCCACCGGTTTTAATTACACCGACCATAGTGAGTGTTTTCACAGACAGGCTCGCTGAGTTTCCATTACACTTAGTTAGGCGCTCGCTGGATCTGCTGTGTGCTATGATAACATTTTTCACATGGATTAGAGCAGAAGCCGTTACTTGGATCGGTGTCTAATCACACCGAGCCAGCCTGTCTCGTGATCTTTCATTGGCCGCTATTGATGAAAGTGTTTATGTCTCGTCATCTTTCATCACACGCCAGTTAAGGTTCACCACTTCCAGATCTGGGTTCAAGGTCACAGTCTGAGCTTGCCTGCCTCACGCTATTACATCTGGTGATTAACATTTTTCTGATTTGTCACTGTGATATGGACTCACGATTGAGATTGGTTTTTCGAGCAGACAGTGGAGCAAATCATGTTCTTTATCTGTTCTTTATCTCTCTAGATTGACAGCTTCTTGGCAGTTGTCCTACATTAGTCTGATTATGATGGTTTGCAATTTGTATAATGTATATAAATAGTCTGATCCTTAGAAAATCCTGGTGGATATCATATAGAATGTGATTAACATCAAGTAATGAGGTGATTGGCCCTGACCTAATGCAACTATCATCTTTACCATGGCGGCCATCTTGAGCCTATTTTCACCACTATAAACTTGTGCTCTAAGTATAAAAAAAAAACTGAACAATATTGCTGCTTCACACAACACCACAGTGCACTGACACTAGACGTTAATTGCTCATGATAGAAACCATCATTAAAAACTGGCAGCTATGGTTTCTCTCTCAGATAAGACTATATAAACAAAAGATGAAGTTACTTCAGCAAACTATGCAGTAATGAGATAAGCCAAGTGCTGCTGGGCTGGGTCATGATTGCTTATTATTACTGCTTCCACAAACATGTTTTAGTTAGAACGCTTTAATCATCTAATAAGAGATAAGCCGAAATACAGACACTTTCACAAAAATTTCAGCCTCTATCTGATTTGACACATATCAAAGTATCAGATAAAGACTGGCTTTGTCCTTTCGCAAGAATCCATCAGATCCTTTTTTTTCCACCCAAGATACTTCCGATGATGCCAGTGCGGTTTAATCAGCTGGATGATTTTTGTTTTTCATCACGATTCTGGATCTATGACTTTTGACCTTGTGTGATGAGTACATAGGCGAAGACTTCAAATAAGGTCATTCCAGATCATTTAATCTCTGAACGGATGGAGGTGATTAGAGTGTGCTTATTACAGCAACCACCATGTGACAGCAGCAGATAATGAGAACTCCCACAAAACACGACCAACCTGAGTCCAGCAGCAATTTTCATTAAATGGAACTTTCATCAAGGCCGCATGCAATTAAACAGCTGATTTCTCCCAGACGTTTTGGCAGTAGCTCTGGGTGGGTCAGAGATCTGACAGTTGGAAGGCAACAAGACTCAGTCTGGTGGGAGGAATCAAAAGCAGATGATTTCACCGCGCAAGACGCATGTCTGTATATATTGGCATGTAATCATAGAGCGCCTTTGTCTGAAGCAGTAGCATTCCTAATTCATGATTAGAGGTTACAGATCTGTGAAACAATAACAACAACTGGGAAATTTTTCCCATGAATTCAATACATCTGTCTTCACACAACAGCTAATTATGATTAGAGACTGTAGACAAATCCCTCTCAAGGTCAGTTTACATTGAGATACAGTAATTGACAAAAAGCATATATTGGCCCCATGTTTGTGCTAGCTTCCACATTCCAGCAGTGATGAGGTTTACACTTGCATTATGTGGAGCTCGGCAGGTGGCAATGGTTACAATTACAATCAGGAGCTGTCAGCCACTGACGGCTCGTGAATGCACTTTGCAATCTGTTAATTGCTCTCCCCATCAAACTTTGACTGCTAAATCTCCCTATCACAGCCAACGACTGCCGCTGACCTTTTATGTAATGAATTTTGCTTTAATTGGATTTTATTATCGCCATGGCAACCAAGTTCCCTTGTGGAAGTTGTTTTTAACGCCATGCATAATCTATGTAATATTGGGACATCTGCTCCCCAATAAAACTCATTAATGCGGCCATCGCTGTATAAGCGCGGGTAACTGATATGAGTGGGCATTCAGAAATGCCCATAAATGGTCTGAAAAGGGCACGTTTTTTGAGGTCAAGATGGCCGCTGCTTTGCTCCTCAGCAAGCATCACATGGTGCTATTCACCTGTTTATAGTGGCCAGTCAGCTGGAAAATCCGTCTAATTTGCCACAAACACTGCTGGCATGATGGCTGACTGGCAACCCGAGATTCTTGCAAGTTATATTGTCAGCCGTGTTTTCATTTATAAGACATATGACGGGCTTAGCACCATAAGTCAGCAATTATATCATCTTTGTGGTGATGTTGATGATGATGAAGAAATTACTGCAACTATCGCTCATCATGCATCAAGAGATGAAAGCAAATGAGTTTGTAGAAATTCAAATTGCTCGTCTTCTCTGGGTGCTCAATAAATATGTTTACAGTCTTTGATCAATTGTTTTGCCCATCACTCAACAGGCGCATGAAAATTTGGTGACATTTTGGCTGTGTAATACGCACAGCACTATTTGATATGACAAGCAATCAATTGTCATAATAGTTGCTTATAGATAACAAGCCATTGTTTGGCCTCCAATTTCAATCAAAAGGCAGACAATCTTACTTCCCTCAAGTGAAAGGGAGCTTATTTTGATCAAGGGCGATGCTAATCATGAAATTTCATTGTCCAGCTGCGATGTACTTCTATCAACACTGATTACTTACACTCCCTGGCCTGTCTATGCAATGGCCGCCAAGATGGCTGCTCTTTCTAGACCCTGGCGTAATCATCCCTACAATTTGGGACTTTAAAATGGTACGTTTTGTCTTAATTACACCTTGTTTGAGATTCTGAGCAATGCAGGCCCTCTGTTTTTCTAATGAGGAAATAACTGGCATTCTAGCTCATAATTGGCAGGGATTGTGGCATTGAGATAAGAGATGCTATGACACAGGGACATTGACACAACGGCCGTCAAGTGGATCAAAGCAGATTTGAGGTGGATTTCTTCAACCATCAGCTCATTATTTAGATCAGCGGTGAGCAGCAGTAATTTGCTATATGCCGATTCAGTCCACTGGCTCAGAAAACTACTTATAATTAAACCAACTGAACATTAGATCTGAGCAAAAGGTGTTATTATTGCTCTCCAAAGCAAAGCAAAGCGAAGCAAAGCAAAACCATCTAGGCAACAAAAAAAAAAATCTAATATACGAAAGTATGTTATGCTCTATCTAAACAAACATTCAGTGAATTTGATTAATAATTGCTCAGTGTAAACAGCGCAATGATGCAATAATGACAGCAATGTCTGTGCCGTCTGTTGCTTGTTCACACTGACTGGCTGTTTGCCCATCATTTCCTGCGCTGTCTCACAGCCTTTTAGCCCCTGCCCCTGCCCCAATCCCCACCACACCCCCTGGCGGCGGCCCCGTGCCCCCATCTCACGGCCCCGTTCACGCCACGAGAGAGCTGTCATCTCTCAATTATGACTATGACCTAATATGGGCGGCGGCTACAGCAGCCGCAGACAACGAAAACTGAGCGCCGCAGCCGCCACTAATCAATGCCCAGTTCAGCAGCCTAGAAGATAGTCATGTGAAAAAATGTATTGATTGGTTGTCGTTGTCAGTGTTTTTCTTCAGCATTCTCTTTGTTAATTACGCACTTGATTTTTCATGTACTTGTCCTGTGACCTGTGCTGAAGTGTAAGGCTTCTGTGAGCACGGACTGGAAATTCAGCCGCCATCCTCATGCTACATTGCTTTCTTCGGATGATCACAGCAATCCCTTTTCTGGCTGTTGTTTTTGTGCTGATGGGGCTTGAAAGATTGACTTTTGTTAACTTTTGATTGCCGTTAGATGAGGTGGGGATTTAGGGGTCAGAGTGATTTTTTTTTTACCTTATCCTGGCAGTGATGAAAGTGCAAATGACATCATTATGATTAAAGTCTGTGAAGATGGAGAGGTTGCGTTATTATCCGATTCATATTATTTTGGCACAGATTCATAATGTTGTCTGCTAATAATAAGTGTTGAATAAGACGGAGACAGGCTCTATTTTCGCACCATTTTGATCCCAATTTTGACAGGTCAGATTTAGTGAGGCCTAAAGAATGGAGAATTACAAGCGGGCTCTCTACTTTCGTTGTAATTAAAGTTATTACGACAGCTCATAAATCACCATCAAATGGAGATTTATTGCTAGTGTCGGTCAAGAAAATTACTACTGTGGCTTTCTTTTCTTCACCTTGTCTGAAGACCTTGCTCTTTAGATGCACTGCGAAACAATGTCTGTCATCAAAAAATATTTAGACTGTAAGTTCCATAATCATGATATGGTAGTTTTAATGACTTGAAGTGACATGTCCATGCACATCTTCTCCCAAATGTAAATAACATGGTCATCTTTTGAAGGCTAAAATAAACACACTAAGTCTGCTTGTGAGATGTTACACTATTTTTGCTTATTTGCTTTTCCTAGTGTCTTCAGTATCTGGTGAAATACTTGCCGACCACCACAGATGATTTACTTTGTCCACTATTCAACCGCCCTTTTTTTATTTGTTCAACCACCAAATTCAGTGGAATAAAATGATAATGCTGCATAACGTGATCGCTATTTACGCAGGGCAAAAACGTCTCTAGGGTTTCCTGGGCCGCTTGGTGTCAAATTTAGCAATTTGAAAGTAATTTTGGGTGTCCTTTACCTACGAAATGTGGGCCTGATCTTAAACACTCACACAATGGTCTCATCTTATAATTCATACATGATCAAAATGGTAAAAACATTCTAAGCATGTTTTTAACAGCATCTTTTGAAATCGTTTTATTTTTGTGAGGGTGAAGATTTTTTCTATTGCAATTTTTGTTTGTATCAGCATACTTATGAGATCTTATGAATAAGTTAATGATGTACTTATGAATGCTATTATTAAATGGATGAATATATTACCTATATGTAATTAAGATAATGATGAGGAAAATGGCGTTTATTTATACAATTTGATAAGCAGAATGTATAATTGAAATGAGACATTATCTGTAATAACTCTCGTTGTGAATTCAGTGTACTGTACATTGAATTAATGCTAATATGGGCTTATAAATGCAATTAGTGTGGTAGTAATTATTTTCTGGAAATGACAGCCCCGTGCTATGGTTTAATTCTGATAATAATATATACCACACAACTATAAGAAATAAACTCTCGTCACACATATCTACCCACAGTGGTTTAAAATTCAGTGGGAATGTTGTTTACTTTCGGAGGGATTATCAATGTCACATGTTCTTTGTTTGAAGATCAGCGAGTATCTACAAACAGTCGTTTCTAATTAGACGCTGTGACTGAGATTGGTTTACAAGTAGTGATTACAAGTGCAGTCCCACCCTTCAACATCACTTGGCTGATCCATGGCCATACTACTCTTTAAACACTACTTTTCCACCATAATGCATCACATGTCATTTTGCTGTCACTCCGTTTCCAAGGACTCTAATTATCAACTGGTGGTAATTGCAACAATGACGAGTTATTACTGTTATTAGCAGACTTGATTCGCAACAGTAAATAACATCTATACCGTCTATACCGCCACCCACCGCAGCCTGAGTGTCTTACCTGTGCTTTTATTTTTCCAGATTAATTCAATGTAATTAGATTATGACAAGTTTAGCATCAAACAAACAACATTTGAGCTGTTCATAAATTAATCAAGTAGATCAATGTAGGTGTGAAATATGGGATGCAGCTGTGTGACAGAAAAGTCTAATTATTGCCATCTCTGATGCCACCACTGTCAAGGAATATGAATTAATACACTTTATGCAACAAGTTTTTAGCATGGTGTGAATGACATACAGCTGTAGACATTGACAGTTAGAAATTAATATTGACATTTATATGATGTACAACAGCATCACAGTGTGGCTTCATATTGTTTCAACTGGCTACAAAGAAAAAGATGCGTTTATAGTATCTGCAATAATTAACAGAATGTGCATAAATCCATCCATTTCTATGAGCTTGTGCAGAGATCACTTGCATTGAATAGTTTATCACTTTGATATTGATAGAGCAATGCAAAGAATGGATTACGAGTAATAATTAACAAAAATGTCATCGATTGGTGAGTATAATCAATGTCATATGTGCTCATAAACAAACAAGCTTCTAATGCTGTATAATTTTGGCTTCCCTTTTGAGTTGCTTAATTACTTTTGTTTGAATGCTGCAGCTTGAATTGTACATCAAAACCGTGTGTTTAATGCACAGCTGGGCTAATTACTTCGTTTTATGTATATATGGTATTGTCTGCCAATTGCACCTGTGTTTAATTATGAAAAGTTGGGAGCCAAAAAGTTGATGTAAGGATAGTGATGCAAGCAGATGATACAGACAGGCGATTAACATCTAACGTGTTGGATGACAAACCTGTGTGCACAGAAATATAATATGCATATGTGTTTTTTTAATTGCAAATGTATCGTGATAAAATCAGGGCAGGAATTTTGTAAATGCATTGATGTTTTCCATTGACCAAGATCTGTTGTTTTCATTACCCGATAAGACTGGTTGTGTGTCGTGCCGACAATGACAATTATGTCATTGGAAACAGCAGTATGCGTTCATTCCCACGCCCTGCGCTCGGCATCCAACCCATAGCGACCCGATACTTCGATGTCACTCAGCATTAACATTAACCTCTGCATTAATGTCCTGAAAGGTCACCTAGATATGACGAACTCCACTGCATGGGCTAATTAATAAAAAGCCTTTGCATTTTTCAGTCGGCAAGAGAGTTGGAGCACTTTGAGGGTTCTTGTGTTTCTCGTTACGTTACGTGTGATAAGGCGGGATCGTGGAGAATCAGAAGTTATGTGTTGCGTCAGTGTTGATTAGAGTATAACTGGGTGTAATTAGAAGTGGTTACCGGGGTTCAGGGCGTAGCTCATAACTCACTGACAGAAACAAGTGCTTTTTTGTCATGCCATTCACTTGTGCATAAAACACTCACAATCGCCGGGCGCGGAGATGCTGGCATGCAAGGTGTGTGACGTGTAGATCGATGGTCTTCCTGTGAGTTGGTAGATGCTAGAGCATCGGTCACCAGTAATGCAAGGTCACGAGAGCAATGACTCGGGATTTGCAGCTCCTCCACTCTCTGGTAGCCATTATATCCTACCAGGTGGAGTATCTCCGGCTAATGCTAGATGCTGTCCCCACTCAGCAACAATGTAAGCGTGTATAATGGAGCAGTCCACGTGCCACTTTTCATTAGCTGCGGCCCCGTCAAAAACGTTCCGGGCTGCTCAGCTGTTTTACTTCAGCCCACCTCAGCCCATCAGCCTGATCAGTAATTACAGAAATCAAAACCTGTCAGTGAAAACATGAGATAAAGGTGTGGATAAACACAAAGTGGCGGCCGCCTGGCTAAAAATACAAAGTTACAGCGAGCATTCTCTGCATTATTTTCTCCTCCTGAGTGACGCTGTACGATAGCTACAGACGTGGCTTGGATTACCTTCTTATTGGCAATGTTATTTGATAATACGGCCCGATAATGAACACGAGGTATTTGCTGAAAATAATTACCATAGTTTTGCTTGGCAATGACTAATCCTGCTGATTATGTTTTTTGGTGTTCACCTGGCTGAGGTGTGTCGGAATGCAGTCTGGGTAATAACGTGGCGGGCGCCGCAGCGCACGCAGGCGTGTCCCGACGTCTGATTCTCATTTTATGAACATGCTTTATGATCAACCATATTGAAGAAATTAAAACAACCTTCAAAGAATTTGCGCCAAAGTCCTGAGCTGCATGATAGCATTAAGTTTTGTAACGTGAAACCGGGAGTGATTACATAGCTCCTGGATCTGCCACTTTAAAAACAACAACTGTCAAGTAAGTTCCAATTAAAACCAGATACGCTCCAATTCTAGCGGCTAATCCCATTATGCTTTTAATTATTCTAATGATATGCACATTTCAGCAGGTCATGGGATCAGGTCACGGGTCAACTTGTTTCCCTTTCTACAAAAGTCAGTCGTGGGGATTATGAGCTGTCCTGCTGGGTCGCAGCAAGATGAGGCTGTATATAACACACTGTAAATCTGGCTCTGCATGGTCATAATGATATATTATGGGAGCATTTAATGAGGTGCAATGATATCTCACCAAGGTCAGAGAAGATTTGGTTTTGTGAGCAAGAGCTGGGGGATATTAAGGGCCGGCCCACAGCCACATCCTGGTGATGATGAGAGCCAATAATATTATAATGGCCTTGTCAGAGAATGCTCAACTCTCATCCTCAAGTACAGTGAGTTACATTTGCTATTTACTATAATCTTTTACGTTGACTATATAAAAGTTGAAGGGCAGTACCTATGATAGCAACACAAAGAATGGAAACAATAGATGAGAACAATATTGTCAATTAACACCCAAAAATGTAGAAATTCAATCCACATTTGATAAGACAATTAACGATATTTAGGTTATCAAAAACGGTGGAGATACAAGCTGCCATATAGCACACAGCGACTCCCGTGGGACCAAGGAGTGAAGTGACCTCGCTGGAACCAGCATGGTGCTTCACCTGCTGAGACCAGACCTGTCCTCACCAGGCCACCATACGGCACCTGTGCTACTGCTTTAGCTCTGAGCTCCAGTTCATATCTATGCATCCATCATCAGGCCAGGCACCAGTTTTCGCTCAGATTACTCAACTGCTAATTAAAACATGATGGGAGAGCGAGGGAGAGGGAGGAGATGGGACTGGTCAGTATCTTGTGTTATTGTAAGATGTGGGTGAATTCACTGTGTGAAGTTTATTATGCCGAGATACAAGGTGGATTTGCTTGCAGATAACAACCACTCGTGTTACCTTATGTTCTAATTAGCAGCGTGATAAACAGGCTAAAATTATAGCAGACACAAAAAGAGATCCAGACAAATAAGCTTTCATTAATCCTGTTTCTACTTCTTAGAGGCACTGCTGCTCTTATGAGCTTTGCCAGGGAGCAAAAAAAGCATTATTAGCTGTGTGATGTATGCCCTGATTATGGGAGTATTTCATTAACTCGCCTCTCTTCATCAGCACATCAAAGAGGAAAATCGGTGCTCCTGATAGGAAATCCAAACAGCTCATTAATTTCACAGAAGATGTTCGCCGTATATTAAAAGTGATTTGAAGTAGACCGTGTATTAATAGCGGCACATAACCTGAAGGAATCAGCAAAGCAGGAGCAGTTTGACTGTGGAATTAGCCGCGAGGAGCTTCTCCGGTCCTGATCACCGACTGTGCCCATCATCTCTGTGCACATCATTATCACTACCCCAGATGATTGGCAAAGATTACAAAGTTTTTCCCAGATGAGTTATAAGCGGCAAATGTAATGGCTGACAGGTGCAGGTGACTTATGGCGGCGTTATGGAGTTTAATCATGATACGGTGTTGATTACGGGCGCTGAGAAACATATGAGTGGGCCGCGGCGGTGGCGCGGTAATTAAGTTTGCTCACCGAAGGCTGCGATGGTCGGTGTCGTGAGGCGTGAAGCAGCCGAGGGAGAGGCGGCGGCGGTGTCCAGCTGAGACAAGGGCGTACACCGGCATCTGTTTGCCTATGTTGATTGAGTCATTGAACAAAGAAAATCTGCAGCTAATCTCTACTCATTCTCATCGTTTTATTGTGTTATACTCGCTGATAGTCGAAGGCTGAACGGATGATGGGAGTTTTGTTGGGATTATTGCGAAGAATCAACAAGAGAGCATTGATCTCCGATGTAAGTGATCAACACAGGATTATATAATGATAATTTCTGTTGCTGTGTTGCTGTATTCGATTACATTGCTGAGTGGCGGTGAGAAAGTGATGCAGAAGATTTTTTTGCAGCGAACTAGGCATGTTCAATTGTTTTGCTTATTTTGCAATCCAATATCACAAACATTCCTCCAGTGCTGGTAGAAACATTAAGCAAAACAAACGTGTGTGATGACCAACAGACATCCCGTGCAGACTGACCTCAGCCAAAACAAAAACATTGCAGCATCGAAATCATGAAATTTGCCGTCTTCACTATTAAACTGCCTTACTGATTACCCACTGGAGGACGTGTCTGGATCCTAGAAATAGATACATAATTATAGTCTGCACGATGTGTCTGGGCCGCACTGCAGCTGATAGAGGCGTGTTAATGACATATTTCTCTTGCTCTCTATCATTCCATGGCCTTCAAATTTTCATCTTGAGACAAATGTTTCAATAGAGCAAGATAGTGGCAAGTGAGATGCTCAGTTTTTTTATACCATCATCTTCCTATAACATCCAGTCTGGAGTTTTTAATTACAGATGATCTCACAGCTGACTATTTGAGCAATGCTTTCCAAGCGCTGGCATATTGCACACATCTGTTGTTATTGCCTGTGTCATGCTGGGTTCGGACTTTCTTGTATATTTGCCAATCTGTATTTAGTTTCATTAACATGCTGCAATAGCAGCCATCTTGGTTTCATCTGGGTGCATTATGTAGCTGTTTGATGTTTAGATTGTGGCATTTGTTAATAGATCGGGAGTTGACCCATATCCTTGGTGAAAGATTACTGATACTTTCATTTTACCTCATTGAAGCCTCCAATTAAGTACTGTTATTTTTCGTAACATTGGAAACATTCCCATAGTTTTGCTTGTGAATTGTATTTAATTTTAAAGTGTTTGGATTGTGCTTGAAATTAAATTAAAAGACATGTTGGAAACACAGATAGCGCACAAAAACACAAAGCATCAATGCAACTTAAATCATGATACTACAAATTTCACAAATGATTTAATCTTTTTGTGTCCGTTAGCCCCCTAGGCTGAATCCTTTCTGACTCCCACTCCAGGCAACCTGATAAGTTTATTCTGCTTCCAATCATATCTCACCTGGGGTCACCAAACAGCTGACCCCATCACGATAGCTGACCTGACCTGCTTATTTTAAATCTCTACGAACTCCCCTGAGCGAGAAATGTAATGAATCTGTCTTAACAAACTTTGAAAAAATGTCTTCTGGTCATTATTTGATCCGGGTAGTTTAAAGTGTTTCTTATCGAGATTGGCAGCACCTATTAGATAACACAGATAAAGTGTTCATAAACCAGTATCCATATCTTTTGGTCACTGCAATTCAAATTCAGTTTGTTTGTTTTTTGCTTTAATCGAACAACTGGTATTAATCAAATCAAACTGTGAATACATAGGCTTTGGTTATGTGGTGTGTATAAATGGAACAAGGTACATGTATGCTTTTTTCATTGTTTCCCAAGTCTGTGCTAACTAATCAGCAAGGCAAACTAATGTCAAGTTAATCAGAAGGTAAAGTGGAAAATGCCAGGCTTTAATGAAATGCAGGATGTGCCTTTGTTGCTTTTCTATGGATTCCTATGACAATACTCCAAAAGCCTTTGCCAAAGCTGTAATTAGTAAAGAATGACATTGCATTGAAATTATATGTGTTTAGAATTTTTTTTCAGTTAATGCATGAGCATAAATAAGACCAAATGTAAGCAATCATTTACACGCTGTTGTTTTTACTAATTTCATCTAAATTCTGAGTGTAATTCTAAATGGGCTAATCTGAATGTTCTAAATGCACTAAATTAATGATCAGTAACATGGATGAAAAAAGAAATACATGGATTTTCCTAATATTACAAATAACCAATTTTATTGGCCAAGAAACTTTAAGTCAGATTAATGAAGTTTGTGGCTAAACTACTTTAGCTAGGGATAAAAGACATCAAAGCCACTTTGAAGGAAGGCAACAAAAATGGCTGACTTCTGTTGTTCGTTGGGGAGCTGTTTTTAATTATGATTTGCAAGAGGTTGCCGTTTTCTCATCTTTTAATGAAAGCAGGTTTTTCGTTGGTTCTGTTGGCCAGATGAGGATTGGCATTTCATCCTTACATGCTCATACCATACGAAAATAAAAGATCCAGCAGACAATATCCTGTTACTACCGCTATGTAAATTTGTGGTCCACAATGCACCCTTCACCTTTATGGCCCCTTCAGTTATGATTGAGAGCCCATGAACATATACATGAGACATTAATAATTCTGTAAGTAGAACAAATAGCATGGAAGAGAAATGGTCAAACAATGTGTAACTATTTGAAAATGTACAAAGAATGCTTTGTATGTAAAGCCAACGTATGTAGTTTCTCGCTCGTGTTGACATTCCAAGTGCTGGTCAAACAAATCTTGTCTCTGTCTACTAATTCTTTTAATGAATTCTGGAGACCACGATTCACTAATTATATTTCTTGTGCGGACATGTTCGTGGCAACTGACAAACAATTCACAGACTATTATTTCTAATAATTGGAAAGTTCTGGTGTCTCTGTTTGGGAGACTATTTTAATGAATCACTGCCTCTTAATGAGAGGGTGACTTATCACGAAAATCAGAAGACTTAAGGAGACTTGTTTGCATAGGCCAACGGCAGCGGCTGGTATGAAAATCAGACCTTAAAGACTTTTTTCTATAGCAAACATTGTTGATGTGTTAATAGGTTTTTGTTTGAACATTCCACCCTACTTTGACTTAAGTAAATGATGATTATCAAATGTGTCATACACACAGCACAGAAAAGTCCACTTTATTAAAAGTGCATTGGGGTTTATTATGCATGAAACAAGTCACTGTATTAATTCTAATTCAATTCTCAGTTTGCTGCGACGGATGTGCGCGAATGTGTTAAATTAAGAGTAAGTTTGTCTACTTTCTTTGTTCTTGAGATTTTCCGCAAGAATAGTAAATCACATTACCAACGAGCCAGTTTCTTAATATTAATTAAGCTGCTAGACATATTTTGAAATAGGAAAAACAAGTCGTCTTTTATTTCGCCGTTCCCATTGGAATTTGGACTTCATTACTGATTAGGTAAACTGAAGAGAATATCATTTGCTTTATGTTGAGGAAAAGTATAAAATCAGATTACAAAGCAGGGGACTTTGAATAGATTTTAATGGGAAAGTTCACGCTTTAGTCAAGTATTTACACGTCCTTCTGTATTTACTAAGAAAGTAATATAGTTTCATAACGCTTTAGCCATAGCTGTCTGTTGCCACAAATAAGCAAACACTTACATGCGCCGCAACTGGCCAGTCATGTTTAATTATATGTAGAACCTATTGTTCAAACATTGCCAGCCATAATCATATGGTTGTCATTATTTTCGGAGAACCATTATCAATGGAGAGGTTGCTTTAAGTATAACTATTCATCAAATGCTTTTTAGGCTCCATAGGGGAACACATAATAATTGTTTTCAAGTTATGTCTCTGTCCTTCATTATAATTTACTCATATACATGTAAGCTCATTGTCTTTGTTCCAATCTTCACAAGGTGCTTTGAAAACTTAAATTGATTTGACTTCAATTGTTGATTCAACATGATTGGTTCCATCAATAATAGACTTTGTGCTGATTACTTAAAAATGGCCATTGTCATTAATTCAGATATTATTGAATTCATACTTTGATTATCCATTGGTTTTGTAATTTGCCATTGTTCAAATGGAGACAAAAGTTGATCCAGAAAAGCTCTCATTATCTCCACTAATAACTTAAATGTGTGTAGCCATAACTACTTCTGGCCAGGTTCGGAACATGTCGGATTCATAATAAAGCCAACTAGCAGAATGCGTGTCTTATCATGCTCATCAACCACTTTTTAGTCTTAAAACAGCAATGAACAATCAAAGCCAATCAATCTCAGACGCAAATGCAAATATCTAAATCCCGACACATATATCTAACAGAGAAAGTTGTCCAACTTGTCCCGTCTGCCCCATAGCACCGTCGAGAACCCATCACAGACATCCATAATGTCCACATGTCACTTCTAATTAGCGTTCCTTCTCTTTGGAGGAGACTAGCAAACTAGAATGTCAGTGCTTTGTAAAATCACAAATTAGCCTGATTACTACATGTGTGCAGGAATTTATGAAGTAAGTCATCTTCAAAGAAAAACTTAGCAGTTCAAATTTCATAAGTAACTAGAAGATAATGTGACATCTATTGATTTCACTGAAAATGTTTGAACTAAAATCACATTGAGTAGATGCGGTTTGTGTTTTTATATTAATTGCCTGGTGAAAGGTGATGAGTACCAGGATACTAACAGCAAGTGTTGATCTAAAGTACAGAAGGCATCTGCTGGCGTTGATGAAGTAAAAAACTCAGCAAGACGAGGCACTGATTAGAACAGAGATAACGGTTTCCTCCCAACTATGTGGTGGCCACCATAATCTGAAGACACTGAAGTTTGCAAAAGTCCAGAAAGTGCCAAATCTAATTATTTCCGCCTCATAGTAAGAGGACTGCTGATGAGATGCAATTGAAACGGTCTATTAATAACTTGAAAGGCAAAAAACATTCATAGGTTTTCACAGATTGTTTTTCAAAGGTAACAATTGGCCTTCGTTGATATGCTTCAAGAGGTTGCAATTATATGGTTGAATTAAGCCAGTGTTTTTCATTGTAATAGGTAATGCGTATATGTTTGATAAGATTTCCAGTACTTTTATACATACATTTGATAGTAGATTTTCACCACACATTAGCATTGGAGCATTGCTTAAAGATTCTGATGTAGGTAAAATTAATGTTCACAAAACACTGCGTAACCCATGCAAAAATATAACGTGATATCGCACTTTGTTTCACACCAAATTCATTTTCTAATTTAAGTGAATTGACATGTATATTTTGTGTAACTTAAAACTCTCATAAGTCTTGATAAAAGCTAATGGTGGTATTTGTTTAAGTTTTTCAAATAGCCACTTTTAAAAGACGTTACTCTATTCCTGGTGAACAATTTGTCTGGCCTTGGAATGGTCAATCTTGGACGCAATACAAAGCAACTTAATCTATTTTCTTTTAATTCACATTAAATAGGTCGAACCAGTGAATATGAAAATGCCACTAACAAAAGGACGGAAAAGTGATTATTTTTCGTCTTTGGAAAGCACTGGTCTACAAAAAGCCTCAAGCTTCATATCATTGCTCTCGAACAAACACAAGTTTTTTCCCTAGGTGGATAGTTGAATATTTGTATTAAAACCGGCTATCATGCCATATGACTTAATGAGGGCCTAGCTAGACTTATTTGCCATTGTATACCCCGATCAACGCTTAATTTAATGAAATGCATTAAGGCTTTGAGGGATGAATAAATTTCTATGGCTGTGGCCAAAATTGCCTATAGTCTCTGAAAAAGTGCCAACGTTTGTGGTGTTAATAGCCTTGACATTGTATTAATTTTCAATGCGAAATAGTAGCGACATCGAATCAGTGCTAAGACTTCTGTAATTGAAATTTAATTAGTCAAATCTGGGATGTTGAAGGAATAAGACGCAGTTAGGAAAGATTCACTCGGAATAGTGTGTTACATGTGAATGGGTAGGATATGCTCCTCAGCTAATATAGACGTAACACAGGTAGGATTACCGAAGATGATATATGATTATAGGATGCACTTTATGATTAGTATTCAGGCGCCTGTGGCTTGTAATATAATGTGTTAAGACAAATGCACATTAGCTAACATCTCACAAGTTTAGCCTTGAGACATTCTCCTCGAGCGGGAGGTCAATGGTCAGGTGGACGCACGCTTTGATCACTTGTCAATTGTCGTCTGCCAGCCTCATTATGAATCATTGGCTTATTTTGTTATGAGGCACACACTTTCATCTTTGTTGTAATCATACATTTCATGCATATGTAACGTAGGCATCATATTGATAGATCTGTCTAAACGATGCCGCCACGATTGACACTTGTCCAGTGATGTCTTCTTGCTGGTGCCAATTTGTTTAACAAATTAGGTAAAATATTGAATATATGAAATAGATTTGAGAACGGTATGGACATAATAGAGATTCATGAGACCATCTGCTTCATTATTATAGCCTTTAATTGTTGGTGTATTGATCAACCTCTACAACCCCGTGAACATTATTTGTGACAAATACGGTCATGTTCATTATTATAGCCTTAAATTGTTAGTACATTGATCACCTCTGCAACCTCATGAACATTAGTGACAAAATATGGTCATAACAAGCGGATATTATATCTGGTATGAAAATGATCAGTCTCATTTAAAATGACTACATAACAAAATAAAATGTGTGATGTCTAACTCATGTGAATTGAAATCATACTTTATAAATATCTAAGTCTAATATTGTTAGATAAGCTTTTGAACATTTCCTTTCAGGTTCAAGTGTAGCATGTTAATGAAACCCTTGTTTATCTGTATAATTGTAAGCATAAACCCTGTGTATATGTGTATACTTATTAGGCTTTATGTTGATGTATACAATATTTCATACAGTAGAATCTGCTAACATTTTACCACCCCTTTCAGTTTCAGTTATGATTTTTTTTTTGACAAACCTCGGGAATTTAGCAATTCGCTTTTTTGATTTTTGGTTTATTATTTGCCTGGTTCTGCATGTTGTAGATGAACCTCTGAGTGGTGAAGATGATTTAAATGATGGAGAGGTTAAGGCGGAAGACTTTGATTCTGTCAACTCGTCAAGCACAGAGCCGCCATCTACTGAGAGCAAAGGTAACCATCACACCACATGGTGAACACCCAGACGTTCTATTCACCAGCATATAGTTTTTTTTTGCATGTTAATCACGCTTTTACATCCTCGTCTGCTTTCATTGTTGTCAAGAACAAATATTAATTTAGTGAACTGTTAACACTTTAACAGAAGAAAAAGCATTATTGAATTTTTGCCGAATAAAATTACTGTCTTATTTCAATGAACCAACAAATGCACCTCTTTTTATTTCAGAAGCATTCATCATCAAGATTTTGATAACTGTCATCACTTTAGTATTTACTAAAAAATCATAGGTTGTGATGCAATTTATTCAGATAGTCATTCGTTACTCTAAAAAAAATGAATATATTATAGCTAATCAAAATAAAATTCACTTTCATGTACATCTTTTTATAATAAAACAATGATTGAAATAATGGCATAAATTTTGTATTTTCTTGCTACCTATAGCCAATACCTGTAATATGTAATGATAATTTGATTCATTTATCTCCATGGAATTATTCTTAGCCAAAATAGTAAGTTATAACATACATGTAACTCTTTTTCGGAAAGTACAAATATATCATTCATTCAAATTTGTGATTCTATTTGATTTCCAAGAATAATGCAATCTAAAATCTATGTTTCATTACATTAGGAAATCGTAATATTATATTATTAATTCATGATACTTGAATATACATGTTTCATTATTAAAGATTTCTACCCTTTATATTGTAATGTAAAAAACTATCAATAATGCATGAAAACAAAGCATGATAATACACTATAAGTCACAACTGAATGTCAAAACAGTACATTCTTCTATTTATTGAATGCAAGCATTTCACATTCTGCTTAATTATGTTTTTGAAAATCAAACGAGTGAAATACTTCCATGTTTGGATTCCCAAAAGGCACGACATGAGAAAAAGATGTGATTATTTCGAATGCTTTGTTTGTTGCATTGTTCAGAGGCTAAAGCAGAAAATGTGCTGATATTGAAGTAACACCTTGAGGCCAGATTAAGAAATTCATTGTTATTAACGCTGAAAATGACTGTTATGAAAAGACATATAATGCATGTAACTAGAATGCATGTGGGGGTATATATCTTCAAAAATTTCTTGTCGGACATGTTTGCTTAATCCGAATAAAAATGATTTTTTTTATTTTTGTTCTTTTTCATAATGTGAAAGGAAACTTTTGTGTGAGTTGCCATGAGTGATCTGAATTCTCTTTTTGCTGATTAGGAATTAAAGCATTTTGTAAATGGCACCACATGACAGCAAAAATGTCACCTTTGACAATGATATTTGAACGCTGAGAAATGAAATGCGAATCAACTTCGTTAAATGTGAAAAACATTCAATATTTTTTTGTTTTCTTAACAGTTATTAAAAAGAATGAAGATGAACTTGATAATCAACCTAATATGCAAGCAGACATTAATCTTTATTATTAAGCAACATGATCATGAAAATTAATAATAGTCGCTTTTGACATGATCAAGTGTTTCTGATGGTGTAGCGTTAAGTTTCTAATTTAGAATTTCTATGGGAACAGATGAAAACAATAGCGCTAGACATTTTTTAATTCCAACGCAAGTTTTTTTACATGGTAACCCTTTTATTATAAAGCTTTTTCAATCTGTATATCTGTGAACCACTTTTGTTGAGAAAGATTTTAAACATTTTCTAACTGATGCGATTTTATCAGAACTTATTATAAATGTATATTTGAAATTATTATAGATTAACATTGCAAAATTGAAATAGATTGGTCATTGATAGCATTTTTGTAAAGATGATAAATGAAAATATGATACTAATGTTTACAAAAGCAGTATGGTATTGCAATGAATGCTTCTTGCTATAAATAATGATCATTATTACTTATATTGGCAGTTTTGTTATTCAATTGCATTGAAATTAGACAGGATATGACATACTAAATCTTGTTTTCTACTCCTAATAATGCGATTGAATATACATTTTTTGTCAAAGCTATTAGCTTTTATTATTTAAGTTGATTAGGTTATTAGCATTATTTGATGATTCAGCCATGTGTTATTGACACATTTCACACATTATCATTGTTTTAATAAATGACTATTACACTGTACAACCCACACAGCTGTAAAAGTTAATAAGCAATAGTTTGTCATGCTTATTGATAATTGTTAACATTAGACAGGAATCAGTCGTTTATATGTTTTTATTGAAGTTGAAATCCCAATGAAACATTAGAAACTTACTTCCATTGGGGAAAATTCGTTATTTATTTGTAAATTTATAAAATCTGTGAAGATCTATTTATCTACATGTGTACGTAATGTATGCTACAAATAATCCTTTCACACACGAAAAAAAATGAGGAGCATACTTACCTGGGTAGTGTCAAAGTCCTTGAGTGTTTCCTCCAGCTAAAATTGAAAACAACGTTTGAAAATAAAACTTGCAATGACAATCATCTTTGAACCAGACCATCGATCCTCTGAAATCATTTTTGAACCATGTAGTGACATCAATTTGCTATTCGTCTGATTTGCGTTTATAGTGAATAATGCAAAGAAAATTAAAACAAATAAACATATAAGATGTATGAGTGTACAATGCTGGAATAAGCATAAAATTATAAAATTTCACTTCCTATGAAAGTTATGTAAATGTCTTTGGAAAACAACATGCCTAGCACCAAAGACATCATTGAAAATATTTTGTGTATCGTGCAGCCCATTTCTTCAACATAATGAGGTGATGACTATAGTTTCGGTAACAGTAGCAGTTTCTCAAAAGACAAGTACCATGCGTTTGTTGCAGACGGCATGCAGATCAAGCCTCCATCATTGACGTCTGCTAATGGTGAGCAAGTTCATGGCTGTCCCTACTGCACATACAGCAGTGTGAGTGAAGCGCGTATCCAGGCGCACATCGCGGCACAGCACGGGGGCGCCACCTCATCATCAGCACTAGCATCGTCCTCTTCCTCCCAGCACCAGCAGAAGACCACACTGCTTGGCTGCCCACTCTGTAGCGAGAGATTTCCTGATCTTGGCACCATTGAAACTCATATAAAACAGGTTTGTTTTATTGGATGAAGTTAGGGATGATGTATATCTTTTTTCACCTCATGTGATAATTTAGCTCGCGCAAAAAAATCTTGGGCCCACAAAAAAAAGTGGAATATCAGAAAGTTGACCGAACCCCCCCTCCAACCTAAGTGGAACACTGTTTCACTTCTGCGGAGCATGATCCAAAAGATGAGTTTATGTGTTTGTCAGATTGTGTTTTGTTAATGCCATTTGCTGATTGTAATTGTGAAAAAGATCTATTATCAAAAGGTCTTTATTACTGGATTTTTTGCTGGATTTTCAGTGCTAATAGATGCCAATGTAAAACATTTGTTAGATGATGCTCAATCTTAGGGGCTAATCATAGCTATAATAATTGGATAATACCAGATAGCTTTTCAACAACTTGCAGATGAATGATACTTTTTTTCTACTTTGTAATTTCTAAAATATTGACATTTTTGCAAACTTCAATGCAGAAAACTGAGATTTGAGATGTTCCAATCATTGGCAGTATCACATTAAGGCGAATTAGCTGTTTTTTTATATGTTATTTTTTCCCAATCAGAATCTCTAGTTCTCCTGATACTGATCATGTTTCTTGACATTACAGGAGCATAAAACAAATAACATCCAAAAAGTCATGCTGTTGGTGGAGCCAGTTGAGACAACGTCTCCAGCACCCCAGCCCTCCCCAAGAGTGCCCAAGCCCCAGTCCCCGCTAGATGACACAATCGACCCCATGATAGAGATGAGGGAAACAGAGGTTCTGAAGAAGGCAGAGGAAGGTATGTATTTCTCTACTAACATTTTAGATATTTAGTCATTGAAAATTGTGTAAATTAATGTGCAATGTTAATGTGATTTGTTCAATGCCAAAAATCAAAAAAGGAATATTAGATTGGCTGTAATATTCTTGTTTAAATAGGAATGTCAGTAGGTATTGTCTTCGATATTCAAGCGTTGATAATATTTGTTAGAAAAAAAGATAATTTTATAGATTTTCTAGGGTCAAAAGAAAAAGATTATATGAAGTAATTTCAGTCTGTAAGCGCTGATATTTATGATATAATTACTTGGCCAAAGTAGGTCGGTCCTGTTTGTATAATATTAGGAGAAATCATAATTATGCTGAATGACGAAGCTTTTCATTTGAATAATGGACAAAAACTATTTTGATTCAGCTGATAGAAGTCGTATGTTTGGCTATCAACTTATCTTATTTACCTCCTGAGAACTCCCTTTTGTGTATTGAGAGATCTTTCTAAAACAAGCCGTATATTCTAATGACAAGTTTTAGGTTCTTTGCAAAACAATTAATTGAATGTAAAAAGAAAGGACTGAATTAGGATAGATTGTAAAGAAAGACCAGTAGTAGATTTATTGTTAAGGCCAACAGCAATCTGAAACCTTGTGTTAGATGTCTAATGAAGTGTGATTAGCTTACCCTCTGAAACGAAAGCCTTCAACCTACATTAACAGTAATGAGATAATATCATAAAACATAACAGAAATATTTTAATTTATAATATCAAAATATGTGAAAAAAGCCCAGAGTAATTCATTAGACATTTTGCAATAGTAGATCATGAATTAGGTTTTTATCGCATTTATTTCGAATTGATTTTTCATTTGAGAGGTTAAATGAAAGTTCAATTCTTTATTAGATTTCGTATTATTTTCCCATTAAATTGGTTGTGTAATATGCTACTCACCCAGACACTTATTGCCCAGCAAACTCTATTACCCAGTTAAATGAACAAAGTGAGGTGATAACTATCATATTTGGATTTAAACCTTTGACATGATTTTTGTAATAATCTGTTAGGTAATTACATGTAATTTCAAGCCTCTCACCCTATTGTCTATACAACGCTTTGTAATCACCAAAAACACTGATTAAATTAAACCAAAGAAATTAGGGTTTCTAAAGAAATTACAGAAATATGATAAGGTTGATTTTAAGGTTGATTTTTATTTGAGTACCAGCTCATGATATCATTTACACTAAGGATGTTTTGACTATTAAAATGTCTGCTTTGAAAAAATGAACAATAGCCACAGAAAATTAGTCTAAAACATTAATCGTGTGTTTTCGTTGTCACTGTGAGGTGTAACTTAACCGTCTGCCATTACTTAATAACTACATAAGAATGAGCTGAGATTAAAGTGTTCCATTGTGTGTTTTGCAGCATCCATGGATGGTGTGATATGGCCAGATGAGGCATCAGACTTGGAGCTTCGCTGTCAGACGTGCCCCATGTCATTCAACAACATTGACCAGCTATATGCGCACCAAAATGAGCTGGGCCATCTTGAGCTGAAGCAGACACCCCGAGGGCCAGGATACCTCTGCTGGAAGAAAGGCTGCAATCAGTACTTCCAGACAGCCACCTCACTGCAAAACCACTTCAAGGAAATCCATGCCAAGCATGTGTCTATCTCCGAGCGCCATGTTTACAAGTACCGCTGCAAGGATTGCAGTCTGGCTTTCAAAACCATGGAAAAACTCGATGCTCACAGAGTATACCATTATATAAGATCACTGACAAAATGTCATATGTGTAATCGCACATTTCGCAGCGTTGCAGCTATGAGAAAGCATGTGGAGGGCACTCATGGAGACTACATGACACCAGCAGAAATAGAAGAGTACAAGAGCAAACTTGCCAGAGCATTCCAATACCAGCTGATACCTTCAACTAGTCCTAATATGGAACCCCTGGCAGGATTGCCACAAATACCAGGACTTACGCCAGCAATGCCAGTAAACCAAGCTGAGAAGGCTACACAGGATAGCAATGTTGCAAAAAACAATAATGAGAATGAGAGTTCAAAAATGGATACACAAGATTCATATGAAATGACCGGTGATATGAATGAAGAAGAAACAAAAGAACAAAGATACCTGGATGACTTGATTAATAAAGATGCAATTGAAAAGAATAGTTATATGGATCCCAACTGCAAGTATAGATGCCATAGATGTAAAGTTGCTTTTCCATCACAAAAGATTTTGCAAGCTCATAATAAAACCCTGATGCACCGTAAAGGAGATAAAGTTTGTTCACCACCAGGTGAAAAATTCAGTGACCCCAGCAGACCATTCAAGTGTGACGTTTGCAAAGAATCCTTTACTCAGAAGAATATCCTACTGGTTCACTATAACTCTGTGTCACACCTTCATAAACTCAAGCAACAAAATGGAGAAGATTGTAGTGATATCAACATGAAAGAAGAGAAAGGAAATGTATCGAGGTCAGTAGACACGAACTTGTCTGCAACACCAAAGGCATCTACACCAAGTTGTAATACTGCCCCCAAAATGTCAACTCCTACAAGTTCTTCGATCTCAAGTCCATCACCCAGCACTGCTGGAGCAAATGATGACAATAAACCAAAGCCATACAAGTGTAACCTCTGTAAAGTTGCTTACAATCAGGCATCCACATTAGAGATTCATATGAGGTCCGTTTTGCACCAGACCAAAATTGGCAAGATCTCAGAAATGGCTATGAATGGAGAATTGGATATGAACAAGCCATTGATTGAACCAATACCGGAAACAGACATGCAGCAGGCACTCATGCAGCACCACCAGCTGATGGCAGCCATGCAAGCAGGCTTACTTCCCATGAATCCATATATGTTTGGAATGTCATCAGGTCCCATGAACCCTTTATATGGACCTCCTATGTCTTTGGCAACATCTTTGCCAATGATGTCGTCTGTCACAACCACAAAGTCAAGCAGGTCCATGAATTCCAGCATTATATCTACCACACCATCGAAGACGGCACTAGTAGATTCACTAAGTACTCCTTCAAGTGCATCTGCAACGCCAAAGTCTGCCACACCAGCACCTTCCGAAGAGTTGAAGACTGTGAAAGAAGATGGACAGACAATGTTCATGTGTGGCAAGTGCAACAATTTCTACCCATCGCAGGAAGAGCTCGTCCTTCATCAGCAAATGTATTGCTTCACCTCACTCAAGTTCAAACCTCATGTGCAGAGAAATTTACTGGAAAACATAGGTTTTGAATGTGTGATGCAGTTCAATGAAGACCAGCAAAAAGGAAAGAAAGGGGATAAAAATGGTGCAATCAATGGTGAGAAGACCACTTTAACAAATGGTAATCCAGGACACGAAGATGCAAATGGTCGTCAAGAGAACTCCACTCACCCTGGCAATCCAGAAAATAATACCGAAAACAATGAAAGCACTCTATGCAAGAAAAAAGTGTCAATGCCTGAAATGGAAAAATGCCCTTGCAAAACATGTGGTAAGGAATTCTCTAGTGTGTGGGTGCTGAAAGCGCACCAAGAAGAGGTCCACAAAGAACTAGTCCCAATTAAGGTTGTTGAACAATTTGGCCAGCAGTTTAGAGAAGAATTTGAGAAAAAGTATCAAGCTCCAGAAGTGTCTGTTGCAGAAACACCTGCCCCTACACCTGTAAAAGAAGAGAAGGAAGTGAAGAAAGAAATTCCACCACACACTCCTGTGTCATCTGCCGAAGAAGCCATAATGAATAGTATGGCAGCAGAGTATGCTAATGCTCAACTAGCACAGCAGATGATGCAATTTGGTCCAATGTTTGGTCTTATGCCAGGGATGATGCCTGGCATGCCTCCTCTTCCTGGATTGTCCATGTCCATGAATATGATGCCTCACTTGGGTATGATGATGGCTCAACCAGATTTGCTCGCTATGGGTCTGCCAGGAATGCCAGGTGTGGATCCCTCTGCTATACCAAACTTAATGACCTCACCACAGGTTCCTCCAGTGCAGCAAGCTCCTCTGCAGCAAGCACAAAGTTCAGCAGCTGCTGCAGCAGCGGCAGTGACAGCATCAGCAATGGGTGTGAACCAAGCAAAGAGGCCTAGAACTAGAATAAATGATGATCAACTCAAAATACTTAGAGCCCACTTTGATATCAACAACTCTCCAAGTGAAGAGCAAATTTTCAAGATGTCCGAGCAATCCGGTCTACCTGCAAAGGTGATTAAGCATTGGTTCAGAAATACACTTTTTAAAGAGAGGCAGAGAAATAAAGATTCTCCTTATAATTTTAACAACCCACCTGTTGTTCCCTTTAATGCTGAAGAATATGAGAAAACTGGCAAAGTGGAGCCAAATTTACAAGAAACGGATGATAAGATTAGCGCAGAAGAAGTTGCGACACAGGAAGCAGTGAAGGCTGCGGTGCTTGCACAACAGCAACATCTAAGGGACCCAGAGAGCAACAATCCCAGTCCGAACCCCTCATCAACTTCAAGACCTAACAGTACAAATGAAACGAACCAACCTAAAAGTGAGGCAACAAAGAAAGATGAAACAAAAGATGAATATAGTAGTAAAGAAGAAAAAGATGATAGAGATGATCAAGAATCCATTGCGTCATCAGTGGGTGATAGCTTCTTCAGCTCTGCTCCCTCTACACCAGCTCCCCAGAATGCTGTCAATCCTCTGAGTTTACCTCCAGGAATGTTGGGCCATGGAATGGGCATCCCTCCAGCTAATATGGTTGCTGCTTCACATGCTGACATCACAGCAGCTTTGGCAAGAGCATATAACACACCCGAACCAAAGATGTCCCATAATTTGATGACTTCAACACCAATGTCTATGGAACAACAGCATATGCACAATTCAAGCAACTATAGCATGAATTCTACTCCATGCACCACTCCAAACTCGACACCAAATAATTCTCATCTTGGAAAAAGAGCCAATAGGACAAGGTTCACTGACTATCAGCTCAAAGTCCTCCAGGAGTATTTTGATCAAAATGCTTATCCCAAAGATGATGACCTTGATCAGCTATCTAAAATGTTGAATCTGAGCCCCAGAGTGATTGTCGTTTGGTTTCAAAATGCAAGACAAAAAGCAAGAAAGAACTATGAAAACAACCCACCACAAGGACTTCAGGATGAAGAGGCAAGGTTCAATAGAACACCAGGCCTTAACTATCAATGTAAGCGATGTCTTACAGTGTTCCAAAGATACTATGAATTGATTCGTCATCAGAAGACTCAGTGTTATAAAGATGAATCCAACCATCCGTCATTAAGTAGCAATTTGGATGATTCTAATTCAAGCGGCTACACTACTCCAGGACCTGGCGATTCAAGATCCGATTTGAAAATTGCTGAACTAAAAGCACAAGAACTGAAAACTCCTGAAACAAAGATAGACTACGGAAGGCAAGATATTCCAGAAGCTAGTAAAGAACCATCTAAGCCAATAGTAATAAAGCCAGAACCAAGTGAAAGTGAAAAGGGAACTGGGGATGTGAGTGAAAAGAAACCTTCAAAAGAGACTGAGTACAAATGTGAAAAATGCCCAGCAATATTTCCACGATTTGACCTTTGGAAGGAGCACCAAACGATACATCTGATGAATCCAAGTCTCTTTTCTTCACCATTTGCTTCTGAAAGTGCATTTGCCATGCTTCAAAATGTGGCAGCTCATCAGCAGAGCTTGGACCAGGGTAACTTCATGAATTCGTTGCAAGAGCAGTTCCGGGAGCCGCCCCCTCACAGCATGGCATCGACAGCCGGACGCGACATGAAGCAGGACGACTCCTGTGACAGCTTTGCCTCCTCATCAGGTACAATCAGTTGCTAATGTGTCTTTTTGATAACAATGTTGAAAATCATGATGTGTGATAAAAATCTCTGAACATTAACCATGACTTTCAGAAAAAAACAGTAGATATCTAAATGATGATTAAAACGTTTTAAGAAACATTAGCAGCATATTTAACTTTTGAGCACAGATTAGAAATTTAGATATTAGGAAATAATATCAGGTTTTATTTGATTTATGTTTCAGTTTGGCTTTAATGTATTTATTGGGTGATTCCAGGTCTACCTTGGGGAATGAGTCCAAGTGGGAATGGAAGCTTTAAAAGAAAGGCAATGGAAGAGGAAATAGTGACCATGGATGCACAAGGCCAGAAAAGAATGAGGACGACAATTTTGCCCGAGCAACTAGACTTTCTATACCAGCAGTATCAAGTGGATTGCAACCCAAGCCGCAAACAGTTGGAGCACATCTCCGACACAGTGGGCCTCAAGAAGAGAGTCGTCCAAGTGTGGTTCCAAAACACGCGAGCCCGAGAGCGTAAAGGTCAGTACCGAGCACACATGCAAATCATACACAAGCGCTGCCCAATTTGCCGTGCTTTGTTCAGAGCCAAGTCTGCTCTTGAATCTCATTTGGCATCTAAGCACCCTGAGCGAATGGCAAAGGGAGACATTGATATCGATGCACTGCCTGACGAGCCTCTCGATGCACTTTACCCACCAGGGACCTCTGACTCACCTGGCCCCACCACCAGCAATACCCCTCCAGTGCCAAGTCTTGATATGGCCCGTCTGCTGAACAATCCCTATAATATGCCTGGACCGTTCATGCCCATGGTACCTCCTCCCATGGTTTCTACAGCTTCAACTTCTGATCCCATGCATATGAACATGAAAAAGCTCTATGAAGACTCAATGAAAAAGTACTTTGATGACGTTGGATCTCCTTCAGCATTAGGTAAAGAGGGGCAAATTCGTATGAGTGCCAAGTCACCGGGTGCTGCATCATCTGCATCTGCTCCTCATAGTGGTGGCAGTGGCCACGGTGAAGAGGAAACTCCATTGGACCTGAGTAAGCCTCTAAAGCCAGATGGTGATCCACTCAATATGTCACTTGAGAGTCATCACAGTGAAATGATGAGGAGAATGAGCATGGATGATTCCATTTCTGAAACCATGTCTGAGTCAACAGATGGCCATGATGACCAGAGCTTCATGGACAGCAATCCATCAAGCCCCAACAATAAATCAGGGTTACACCACGGTACACCTGGTTCTATGGGTCACAAGCGCTACAGGACGCAGATGTCCAGTCTGCAGATAAAGGTGATGAAGGCGATGTTCATCGACTACAAGACTCCCACAATGGCAGAATGCGAGCTTCTAGGGCGGGAAATTGGACTGGCTAAGCGGGTAGTGCAAGTGTGGTTTCAAAATGCAAGGGCCAAGGAAAAGAAAGCCAAGTTGAATTATGCCAGCACATTTGGAGCAGAAGTCGAATTTCACAGGACGCCAGAAGAGTGCAAAGTGTGTAACTTCAAGTACTCGCACAAGTATACAATCCAAGATCACATCTTCACCAAGAACCACATTGCGCGGATGCGGGCATCACTAATGGCACAGGGCGACACGGGGACTGAGAGTTCATACCCTGACTTCAAAGACCCAGTTATTGTGAGACCATGTCAGCCTGGCGGTGGTGATGGTGGTGTAGACGGTGGAGCCCAGAAGCCTGCTACCTCGACGGCTGGGGGATGGGAGCAGCCTGGAAGCGGCAGCGCCGAGCCATCCCTAGTGAGCCACCCGCACCTGGCCCAACTCCATGCCATGGGCATGCAGGCCCGCTCCTCCGCCACAGCCAATGGTGAGTTTGTCAGCTTTATCTGCATGATACCTTTCGGATGAATGTTGCTACTTCCATTCCCTACTTCCTTATATCGCAGTGATTCTTCTGCAGTTTGCTGTCGTTGTCTTTGCTTCTCTATCCCCTTTGCTTGTGACACCTCATCACTTCTACCTTTCGCTGCCGCCAACAAAAAAAACACAACGAAAGACAAAAAACTTAAGACCGCTGCTTGTCTCTTCCTCCTCCTCTTCATTACAGACCAATGAGAGAAACGCACTAATTACAAAAGTGACAAATAATGAGCCGTTTATAGAGAAATCACAGTGAGATGAGTCAAGCGTCCAATCAGCTTGTGAGCTACAATTCACACCTCGCAAGCCACACCCTTGATTGTTGCTGCTGCTGCGGCGGTGGCATCATTGCTGCCTCATGATGTAATACACACACGGGTAATTGCTCTCTGTCTGAGCTGCGGCCTACCCATAATAAGGGAAGCTCTAAAGTTACGTAAATCAAGCCAATTTCAATGTAACACCTCACAGTAATTATGAGAACACAGTTGCACGCAACAGGTAGTGAGGAGCACCATTAATATGATTAATGTCAATGAAGAAGCTGAGAGAAGATTGGATTTCTCGTCTGCTTTAAAAAAATGTTTGACGGCGAACCCGCTTTTTTTTCCAACTCATCAACGAATCATATGGTTCCCTTCAAATTAAGAGGAATTTACTCAGCACAATGAAGGATGTGATTTCAGTGTAATGATTTGTACAGCTTCTTGTGATTGTGTCTCAAAATGCATGTAAACTAAGCGCATGTTATCATAACTTCAGTCCAATTATTGTTTGTAAATTACAGAATAACAATATTCAATTTTACAAGCAAAATCAACCTTTTGGAATTATATTTTGTGAAAAATACAAATTAACAAAATCAATGTTTGTAAAGAAGATCAATCTTTGCGAACTACATATTTATGATGAAACCAATTTAACGTGAATCATGTAAAAGTACATGTTTATTCATTCGTTATTTTTTAAAGAGAGTGAAACTAGTTGACAGAGTGGTTATCAACATTTACTAAATTTCTAATCTCGAACCGTCATTGGTTAACTAGTGCTTATTTTATTGTTTCATATTACAGCACAAATCTGGAAGTTTCGATACGTGTGATTTATTTCACTTTTCTTGCATGTCTAGAGTGATGGTTTAGATGGAATGTAAAATTTATGTCAATGATGCTTATTCGTAGTTTCAGTTATTTTAAAATATATTTCTAAAGTAAAGCATAGATAATCAAACCAGTTATGTAAATATGTAAACAATAATAATATCAAGATGCATTGAAGGTTTAGTTAAAAGCAAATGTAGAAATATTTTTAGATAAGAAATTGACATCAATTTATAATAGATGATGTACATATTTAGATGAAAAATATTGAACCAAATGTATCATATATTTTTAGAAGAGAAAATTGGTAATAAATCCGAATCCAGAGAACATTTGAAAACTACACACGACACCAAGAGAGCAGAGGAAAAATGTAAGTGATTTTGGTAATTATCAATGAATGTTTCAGATTAAATAACAACCTTCATTGTTAAGAAGCTTGATTAAGAGTCAAATGACAACTTAAATGTTGATTAAGGCATGCTCAAGGTTGACATTCATGTTTAGTCGGCAATCAGAACTCGAACTATATTAGATAACTTCGAAATAAAAGGGCAGAAAATTCCTAATTGTTCTAATGAACAAAATGTCGCCAACCAAGAAAAGCTTAATGAATTAGAAAGAGCATTTAATGAAGGTGACAATGCTAAAACAGGCAAAGCATATTTTTATTTATTTCTCTTGCCATTTAATTTTCATTATAACAATAAGTTGAAAGACATGAAGTTGGGCTAATTGTTCTTTCTGATAATAGAATGTGATGTGAAATACAAAATAGGTTTTAATGAGGGCAGCCATCTGAGCAAGCAAGGGCTTTTAGGTTTGAATAATGATCAATTTTAGAGATGGGATTTTACTGGAGTGGAAATTACATCGACATTTCAATAGTCCATGTCCATTGTCCAATCGTCCAAGCAATACATATTTCGGAATGGACAGACACGAAGCATGGCCCTTTCTATGCCTATGCAACATGTAGCCCCACATGGAATTCAGTCTAAAACCAAAATAAAAAACTGACAAATTCATTATCTTAGTAAAATTCAACATGTGCTACGTATGTAATGTTTGCATAGCAGTCTCGTGAATTTTCATTACTATGAAATCCCTATATAATACTGCGGACAATGTACTTAACTTGCACATTCCATTCTTGCAGCCAAGTCTTCGGGGGCGCCAGTGTCAAGCTCCAGCCTGGGTCCCCCAGTCTCCTCTGCACCCATGATGCCTGGTTTTGGTGCTGGAATGCCTAGTCTGGCGGAGATGATGCAGATGGGAGGCATGCTGCCACCTGGCTTCATGCCGCCAGTCTCTGGGGCTCCTGGGTTGTTGCCCCCGCCTATGATGCCCGGTAGGTGAACTGATCTCTGCATTTCATTTTACATGTACCTGGTCCATCTTCAAATGCATGTACGGGTAGAAAGATATTTGCACTTTAATAATTTGTATTACCACTGCCACTGTCTGCTGTAAGGTTGACTGAAAATATTGATGTTTCGCTAATGCCAACACCGTTATTGACAGTAAATAATAAGCACACTGACTGACTGAAAATCTGCCATCACTATATACGTTACCATTACTATAATATTGTACTTATAATACACATTCCACATGCCTATGCTAACTCTACATTGTTTACATTCACTTCAGGAGCGGAGATGATGATGTACGATCCAACCACATTCGGCACACCACTCACCATGCTCCAGATCCCAGGTCCTGCGATCCAGAGCATCCAAGCCAAGCTGGCCAGTGCCGGATGCATCATCACCCGTTACACGCAGGACTGCAAGGTGCTGCGGATCTGCAGCCGTCTGTTCCGGAGCAGGACTTCGCAGTGATGCGCGAAGCGATGGTCGACGTCGGTTACATTTGTCGCAAGTGTCAAATGGTTTTCCCTGGTAAAGACGCTTGCGTGGCACATCAGCAGATGTTCTGCTACCAGGGCAAGGCAGGCGATCAGAAAGGAGCGATCGTCAAGTTGGAACAGATTCAGTATGAGTGTGGACCATGTCAGGCAAAGATGGCCACACTGCAGGAGGTGATGTCGCATGTGAAAGGCGAGGCGCATAAACAGAAAATGGCGTCTGCTGCTACCACGGTGGCAACGAGTAGTAGTGCTTCAGCTGTGTCAAGTGACGTAGTAGCGCAGAAAAGCAATGCAGATAATAATCCCGGTGAATCGAGCTAAGAATGTCTCAGCTTGATCTCTCATGCCTTAAAATGTACTGAATGTTGTAAGGATTTTGAACTGTGAATGGACAAATGGCAGAGGGACAAAGCTTAGTTTCTTACAGTATGAAAGTCTCATGAACTATATGACACTTACAAATGTGCTACTCGTTTGTGGCAAGACAGTTTTATTTTTGGTGATTTTTTTTACAATTTCACTGTTGTTTTAGTGATACGTTTGGATGGTATCAACTTAAATTTACCTTCCCAATTTTGTGAATTTTGTGTGGGGTCATGACATGTATAATGAGGGACTTTGTTTTGTTGTTCTTTTAGTGGCATTGGACTTTTTTCTTACAGATAAACTGTCCTATTTTTAGGGACAAACAAATTGCTAGAAGTAGTTTTTTTTAGATTTAGGGTAAACATGTTAGAGCAATGATACTATTAAAATGTGATAGGGCAACAGCTTTACTTCCCCTAATGGGATATTAGTAGAACTTATTTTGATTAATATTTTTAAAACAGGTGTCGAAGACTTACTTGTAGTTGGGTAGCATTATATTTTTTTAACTGGTGTCAATTATGACTGAATCCTTTTAACCGATCACAATATTTTTTACATTTACATTCAGCATTGATAAAAGTTATGAAAATATAGATATTTTCATCTGCTGGAATGCCCATATTGGGTCATGTTTAATTTTAGTAGATTATATTCCAAGTCCCTTGATACATTTAAACTTTTTGCGCAACAATCTGCTTTATTCTTCGCATATTTGTACATAGTCTGTGTGAAGTGAGTGTTTTATATAGTGCTGTTATGATTATAGACTTCAAATGAGCTGCTTTTGTACAATGTCAATTGTATATTTATTTAATGAAATTGATGAAATCAACAGGTGTTGTCCGCAAATTTCATCACATCATCACTCGTTGATGACCCTTCTCAAAAAAGTTAGACTGTGTTATCGTTGTTTGCTACTGAATATAAGTATTTAGAATCTAGAAATAATTCATGCTAACAAACTGTTCTCAGATATCCACAAAGAAAACCAAAGGCACATGTGTAAATACTATGTACATATTTTACCATGTTAAGATCCTTATGCGAGATCTCTCATTTTGAGCTTTTTAATCGACAGGGCTCTCCCTGCGATATTTACAGGGTCCCAGACAACAATAGCATTGTCTATTGGAAATCTGAAGTACAGAAGACTTGTTATAAAATGTTCTATAATCATGCAAAAAGCGCAAAAGTGTTAATTGTCATGCATGATAGCTGCTTGCTGGATGTATTCTAGGGAAGCAGTGGCCAACTTACATGTTGTCAGATGCAAAGCGTTTTCCTCGTTGTGTGTACCAGTTGTCATCGCTTGTCATCTTTAACAAAGTATGTCCCATTATTGTAGGCAAATTAGAAGCTTGTCGCTGCTACCACAATGGTAGTAGATTATGTGTTTTGGTGGTGTGATTTGACTTTTGAAAGTGGCAACAGTTTTGTCAATGTGTTCTAAACAAACAGTATTTCAAGTGCGACTGCTCCAATTGTAAAAATATTGTACATTTTCCGACTCCTTTTTATAACTTACAGTAAAGCCTATCACAAAAACAAACAACTTTATCACTGACAAAATGTGAGAAATAAATGTTGTTAATAGAACAAATAAGTGAGCCTCAGGTTCGTAGATGTTTAAGAATTACAGCCTATACTTACATTACAGTCTATTTTTTGTAATCTTATGGAATACTCCATGTCTCGGTGATGGCTTACCTGTAAAAATGTGCTTGTTATTGAAGGAAACCTTCAAAAATGTGTTTTGGGGTTTTCTAGTTGTCTGCCAAGCACATTACTTAATATAGGTTGTGTGAGTGACTGTGTTTACTATTGTATCTACTATAGTCTTGATAAATCTAGCCCGGTAGTTCATGTGATTTGTTAGCGTTGGTAATAATCTGTCTTGTAAATTTTAAACAATGATATAGGGAATTTATTGCTAATGCAATTTTTTAAATCAGTTTAAATTATTGTTTTATACTTTTATTAGTTTTAAGATAATGTGATCATTTCTTCAACCTTATGGTGACATTTTCATTTTTAATTGATGAATATCTAAATGTTTTTATGTGCAAATACTGAACACTATGTAACAGGCCACTCTCCTCCATTCAGTATTCCATGTAGTCAAATGTTGAATTTATATATTGGTAAGGATGGTTACATACTATTGCTTTATCCACGGGGAATCTTCTTATCATCTATGTACACAAATTTTACATCTAAAATTGATTTGAAGATGGGTAAAGTGAAGGTGACGTTGAGAGTGGAATCTTGTTCATAGCTGAATGGTATTTTCATCATAAAATTTATGGACATTTGGTATTTGCAATGAACTGTATGATCTGCCTTCACAGTGTAGATGCTTATCAGGTATTTAGCAACAGTTTTGTTAACTGGTGAAAATCAAATTCAAAACATTACCATACCAAAGACAATCTATGTGACTTAAGTTTTTATACAGATAGAAATGTCCATCATTTTTAGTGTAGCGTGCCATAATGTAAACTTTAGATTAGAATATTGAGTATGGCACGATTGAAAGATTTGTTATTCTGTTTCCATTATATTGTTACGATGCTTAACAGTACAATTTGTAGGATGCAGGTATCATTGTTTCCTTTGTTATGAGTATTGTTACAAATGTCATTCTTTTTTATTCAAGTTCAATAGTGTGTTTTCTTATGTACACATTTACTTCTAAATTGTAGTGCTTTGAGCTCTAAATAAAATATGGCAAACATGTATTTGTGCATTATTGTTTCTAATTCCTACGAATGATGCGAAAATTACACCTCATGCAGAAATGCATTTCTTTATTTTTTTGCTAACATTATAGTAATCAGGGTTGGCAAATGTCACGACATTTATAATAAATGTCAATAAATGTCAACAGACATCTATTCTACTCGTATTTTGTCAATTTTGACATATTTGAGCATATTATTAATTTTCAATACATATATCCATTGTAAAAATAGTTTTATCAGAAAACTCAATATATGTAGAAATTTCAAAATATTATACACTAAAGCAGAAAGATGCGTGTCACACAGACATTTCTAATGAGCAAGATAGTCAAAAGGATGTATAAAATCAGAAAAAATAAATGTCATGGAGGGATAATTTGACATTTACAATTGCCTCATAAAAGGATGCATGAAATCAGAAAAATAAATGTCATGGAGGGATGTATTGACATTTATAATTGCCAAGTATGTAAAAGGACAAGTGAAATCAGAAATATAAGTGTCATTAAGTAATATCTATGACGCATCTTGTTGACATGTGGCAAATTGAAAATGTCATAGACATAATTTCATTTATTCATTTATTTTTCTAATTTCATGCATTCTTTTGACATTTAAGTTTGATTGACATTTATAGCAATTCAAAAATGTCTAAATGACTCGTGAATTTTAAGGAAAATAAATGTTATAAATGTTAAAGTGACGCACAAATTTAGAGAAAAATAAATGTCATACTCATAAATGTCATAATGACTTTCAAATTTTGAGGAAAATAAATGTTATAAATGTCACAACATTTCCGTGAAATAAATGTCTTAAATGTCCACATATGTCGTTAGATGTCAATAACATGTCGATGCCAACTCTGATTGTAATGGTACCCTGGAAGTAGCATACATGACCAGGCTCTGTGCCCTTTTAATAATTCAAGTGTCCTTAAACATGGGAGAAAGTCCTAAAATAATCAGGGGCTCAATAGAGAGTTTGAGCTGGTGACTCTATTCAATGCTCTAACACCATCTCTATAGTAACCTAAGATAACAAAATATGTAAATGTCCATATAGAAAAGCATATGGTATTGAGTTTTAAATGAAGCAATGTATATTTTGATTGCAGAAGGTGTAGAGTCTGAACTGAATACTGTAACTTTCAAAGTATATTACTGGTATTTTAAGCACATGTATTTATTTCTGATTTATTCATATCACCTGGTAAAAGTATCAGAGAAATAAAGCATTACAAGATAAATATAACCAGCTAGCCTAAGGGTTATGAGTTAGTGTATTAAAGTATATCCAACATTAAACAAGTCAATATACATTAAAATTATACTGTGTGAATTAAGATTATGCATATCAAAACTATTAATTATCATTGTAATAATCGCATAGTTTATTAAAATAACAACCACGAATAGTTTAAAAATTATTGACCTCCTCGTTTGCACAATCACCTTGCACAATACGCTATACAACATTTTAGCACTGTCATGATGACATAACGCAAACAGCATGTTCAAACTGCATATGTATATACATTTGTACAGTCATATTAACACAACGTAAACAGCACAGCTCGGTTGTCTGACTGTTTCCATCGAAATTAATTGAATTAAGAGATACATTACAAACAAAAGACAAAACCATTATATATTGCAATAAATAAGGAACACTAAAGATTTTGTACATTTGTGTATATTGTTATTTTCATAATGGAAAATTGAAACATCTAGGTTCAATTATAAATGAAGTTTTGAACTAGATTAAAATTATATACTACATTAAAAAATTCCAATAGTAGTTTAGCTTATATATTAGGACATATTGCTTGGGGGTGGGGGGTACTTCAGGTGTGAATGGGTAGGGGGTGCCACTGAAGGTCCAAAATCATACCCCTTAGTGAAACCAGTGAAACTTATGAAAATGATACTTTTAAGTACCCCTAGTGAAACCAACGGATGAAAACAATGGGATATTATCCCAAGTGGTATTATTATATGTGATACTGTAGTGAAAACAAGATTTTCTACAACTTATTTTTACCTTTTATGCTTTTCTATGGCTCAATAATGCAAAATCACATGAAAAGAGAGCTAGATATTGAACCTCCCTTAGAGAAACTGGCTGGAATGTTGAAATCATGAACCCTAGTGAAACTGAGTGTTGGCAGGGCCGTAGCCAGGATTGCAAAACAGGAGGCAAATATATTGGGCGAGGGTGCAGACGCGCACTAGGCTAGGGAGGTTTGAGGGCAAGCTTCTTTACCTCCCCCGCCCCCTTTTTCATAGCTTCTGAGGGTATCTATGACAGAAAAGTAAAAAAAAATAAATGAAAATATCTCTCCAATGACAAGGTGATCTCCAAAAACGGAGGAGGCAGTTGCCTCCCCTGCCTCATATGTAGCTACGGCCCTGGTTGGAAAAGGTGACCCCTAGTGAAACTTAGAGTTGGAACAGGTGACCCCTAGTGAAACTGCAATGTTGAAAAAGGTGACCCCTATCAGTGACACATGCCGTATAGGTTGACCATGGAAGTACCCGCCCCCCTCCCCCGAGACACATTGTTAGCAAATATTGTTCTAAAAACCTCTTTGCACATGTTGTACCGTACGTTCTCATGAGGTGCAGGCTTGGTCAAGATGTGTCCAAAGAATTTAGAAAACAAGTTATTTAGCTAGACTCCTCTAGAACACTAAGGAACCATTCATGTTATGGCAGGTGGTCTTGGATAGTCGCCTGACATATTACTAAAAGGAAATTTGTAGTGACTTATAAAATCTATTGCTTCACACCATCCCGCACCTCAACGTAAAATTATTTTGTGGATCCACACAAGCAAAATCACGATTAGGAATCTCCGCTCGTGTCCATGTAACTTTCACATATGATGGGGCTATATGTTAGTGTATCAATGGCGTATTAGAAACCAAATTGGTCAATATGATATAATGTGAGGACGTGCGATTTATCTGTTAATTATGGATGTATGTATTTAATATGTCAATTATATGTCAAATTTTGAAGCACAGACTCCAGTTTCTAGCGCCTATGTGTGGACCATGCGTTTTTAATAAATTGAGCCTAAATAACAGTGGCAATAGCCAGAAATAAACACATACACAGGAAAGATTTTCACACTTTAATTTCAATATGTGTAAATTCTCAGCCAAATATTTGAATTTCATTAATACAATGGTGTTTTTCAAATTATACATTTAGGAAACTTAAGAAACTTCAACAAAATGTTTTTGTTAAAAATTAGCTTGCCGTTCAAAAATTACAAATATCCTTTATATGCTTTTAATGTCAACACACTTACATTGTAATTATTTACTCTAACAGGTCAATCTGCACGACTTCAGATATTGAAAATTGGGTCGTACACATGAGAGAGTTGAAAGCCCCCCTCGTCCCTGTTCATGACCTGTCTCTGTCCTCGTATCTTGATCGCTTCCTTGATTGTTCTTATCCTCCAATCACTTTCTCTGTCAAACACACTGACTGACACTGGCAACAGTAGTTGTTGAAACTGTCAATCAATGTAAGATTTTATTGTGTTGTGTCAAGATGAACTTTGTAAATATATATGGATTCCAACACGATGAACACATTCAAGGATACATTTACGTGGGCTAACATTTCCTTGATACATCCACAGCAAAATCAAATCTCATTTCATTAACATTTACAATACAATGGTCATACATAATCTGTGAACGTTTGTGGTAAATAATCTAATCCAACTATTCCTTCCTGTAAAACAATATCCTCATGTTCATAAGAATCATATTTTGCTAAAGAACAACTTCTCTTGTGCTTGTTCAAATTACTTTTATTTTTTGACCCATGTCCACACCCTTCACATACATATGGCTTCTCATCGGAGTGGCGATTGGCCAAATGAACTTTGAGCAATGTCTTTATACGAGCAGTATATGGACAAATATGACACTTAAATTTACGCTCTGCGGAATGCACAGAGAGATGTCTTCGTAAGTAAAGTTTTCTAGCAAATACTTTTCCACAAATATCACATGTGTTGATGTCATCTCCATGATTCATTCTCTCATGATACTTTACTTTTCCTCGTCTTAGATCTTTGTAATGGCAGTATGAACATTTATATATTTGTTGTCCTTTATAAGCAAGAAGTTTGTGTATTGAAAACTGGTGTGCTCGAACTGAAGTTATATAACATGATGTGAAATCGCACAAGCTGCATTTGAAAAGTTTACTTTTTTCATGAATAATTTTTACATGGTGTTCTAAACGTTTAGTACCATTAAAACTTTTGTTACATAATTTGCATTTGACAAAAACTGGATTATGAATAAATTGATCGTGATTTGTTAGCCTTTTTACACTTGTGGTTCTAAAATCACATTTGGAACATGATAAAATTTTCAGAATACCTTTACGCATATAATTCTCCTCCAAAACATCCAAAGACACTTTGTGATCATTCAAAAGATGTTCATTAAGCACACAACCAGTTCTTTTAAATGTTTTTCCACACAAATCACATGAAAATTGCTGTTCCTCGTGAATATTCCAATAATGTCTAAAAACATGAGATGCATTTTTAGATTGAAAGTCACACTTGGGACACTTTTGGAAGTCTCCAATACGAAAGTGTGTGCACCGACATATCAGATGTCTTTCCAAATTACGTTTTGATGGAAAGAACTTTTGGCAGTGTTTACACGTAGGGAGACAGCTTGGATGAAAATTTTGCATATGCTTGAACAAATTCTTTACTAGTATTTTCTTTCCACATTTTGTACAGTTTGTTGGCTTGTAACGATCACCCATGTAGGATATTTTGTTGTATATACAAGATACAACAGAAGCAGTGTCATCACAGTTACTTTTTTCTTGCTCATCACAAATTTGCGTTTCTTTACTCTTGGCTAAATCATTAAAAATGGATAAGTTCATACCATCAACAACAAGAGTATTTGAATAAATGTTTTCTGAATCTAATGTTACAGATTGTTGCAAGTCTTCTTGTAAAGAATTGTCTGAAAAGGAGCTTGACAAGCAAGGATTATCAGATGGTGGTTTATGATATGAATGTAATAGTGTTGGTATATCATTTGGTGAAGACACAGGCTTTTGACTCTTTACTTTCATGACATAAACCTTCACTCCTTGCTCTAAAAGAAAACATCCTGTATTTTCGTTTATTGGGTGTACACTTTGCGTATTGCCAGTGGCAAGCGCACAAACATTTTCATTGACATGAACCAAAGGCAATGCATTTTCATTTTTATTCAACACATTCAATTGAAGTTTGCTATTTTGATTAGCTGTAATAGTTGAATCATGGTCATTACTGAAACATGTATTTCCTTTTTTCTTGATTTGATCATTGTTATTACGCAGTTCAATTTCTTTTTTGTTCAATGCATACACTGCAAGTTTGATACTTTGAGCTGTGTCGATTGAATCTTGGGGATTACTCAAAAGAGTTTTTTCTTTCTTCTTGCTTTTAATTTTCTTATCCAACAAGTACACCTTACCTTTGCTACTTTGATGAGAAGAGTTGCCTGATTTGTTTCTTTTTCTATTGTTATCACTAGTTTCATTCAATTTTTGTAGAACTGCTTTATTAAGATTGGGTGGTGTTGATGTAATTGCACTGGGAATATATGACTGTTCATTTTCAATATGTCCAGTGCTGTTAACAAATAATTTTTGCTGCAATAGCTGCTGCTCTGAAGGATTTGTAACTTGCATAAAAGGTATTGTTCCAACATCTTTTGTATTGATAATTCTTTTAAGACTATCAGGTTTTGGTAGATTTACTGACGCTGTGTGTCTGTCTTGTTCTTTTATTCCTAATTCAACATTTGTGTCTTTAGCATCTTCTGATCCTTTTGGTAAGTCATGAGGTTTTCTTGAGATAATAACTTTGTGAATTCTTTTTGTGGTAGCAGATTTTGACAAATCATTTGAGTTGCTCATAATATTAACAGGCAAACCATGTCCAGGAGTGTGAACTATAGAATCTCCTTCTTGGCTTGTAACATTTTTACAGATGTTTTCCATCATTCTACTTTGTAATGCTTTCCCAATGTTTTGGAATCTCTTCTCTTCTTTCTGATTTTGAAATTGTATTTGCCCTGTATAAAAGAAATCCAATAACCGAACAATTTCATTTGTGGAAACGCCATGAATGCACATAGCATGTTTCCCACTTGGGTTTTTAGTTGATTTTATTTGTTCTCTTAAAATGTCACTGCAGGCTGCAAGAATAAGTGAATGGGCTGGTATTTCAGGACTATGCGGCTCTGAAGAATATAATACTGCATCACAGAGATGAGATGACAAGCGCAACTCATTCAGCTGCAGCAAAATAAGCTGACATACACTTTTGGAATCCATCTGAAGAAAACATCAAAATAAAATATATACATGTATATTGTGATGTATCATATAAACATATGTATTAGATAAATAGATTTTAATGATGGAGTAGCTGTGCGTACGTACTGTCATTCTGACACTCGTTTGAAAAGGTGTTAAAATGACAGCGCCCACACCTATGTATGTATACACTTGGAATGGAGGTAAGAAAAAAAGTAATGTACATTGTTTGGCTTGTCAAACAAATTAATTTCCGGGCGAATGCGTTATAACGGGTTAGTTGGATTGACCAATCAGATTGTACCGATAGTTTGTCACCAACTTTGTGAATTTCCCACCAACCCACCCAGATTTTATTAATAGTTTCTTGTTAGTTGGGTGTTTAATTGATAAGACAGTGGTTTGTAGTATGGTTAACTTGATATGTTATGTAACTACGTTTTCGTTTATTGCTAACTATTATTACATGTACTTTTCATTGTGGTGCTTAAGATATACACCAGTTTTGTGTTTCTTACAGTCCAGTATTTTGTGTTGTTGATTGTACATAAAATGTTCAACTCCTAATGTAATGTTTGATTGATATATATTGTAGTTGCTTGTGTCAATTTGTACCATTATATGGTTCTCATATTGTGGCATTAATTGCATTTTGATATGATGTTTTGTAATTGTTTATTGTCAAATAGTTTCTAACTTTGGCCATGTTCATTGTGACTGAGAACATGGCTTTATTTTTTATTCCCAAATAAACATCTTTAAAATAATTTCATAGTTCAGTCATTTGCTTGGTAATTCTTTTATATTTTTTGTGAGTGGGCGGTGGTGAAGATGGGTGTTGTTGTTTTTTTACATAATACAAGCTAAACAGCCCTGGATCTGCTATGGCCATGTTGAACATATGTGAACACCTTTTTCTTGGACTGACTCTACGTCTGATACCGTGGCGTGGCAATAGTTGGAGTTTGAATTCAAATGAATTTGTCACATCACTCACTGACAGTCAACATGCACCACGACTAGTAGGCAGACTTTGTGAGAAGTCACTACTGACACTAGATCTAGTGGCCACTAGTCTAGTCTACATCCAGTAGCAAAAGTATATAACACTGTAACCAAACGTATTTGGCCCGAGCCAAATACGTTTGGTTAATAACACTGGCACTTGACAAGCAAATGACTTGTCACAAAAAAACGACTGAAAATATAGTTATTGTTTATTTTTTATTAGTCTACCTGGTCCGTCAGTGATAGGAAATAGTTGGTAGACAAATAAATAATAACTATATTTTCAGTCATTTTTCTGTCTGCCACTGCCAGTGACACTGTCAGGTGTCAGTGATTAAAGCATGATGCTAGTTAGTACTAATCTACTACGTGTATGCACCTATTTGTCAACATATGGATTAGATTAGCCTAATACTATTAGTGTTCTTTTCATCACGCACAGTCACTAATTACCAAAATAATGAGCAGTATCTTCTAGGGCTATGATTTTATGTGTGTAATCGAAAGATTTGAACTTCTGTTGATTTTTCTCTTACGGATATGTCGAACAAACATATCTATAGTTTGTAATGTCGAGGACATTGTGATTATGAAACCACCAGGTTTGTTGTCACAGGTACTGATTTACGACGCTTATTCGACAGTTCGATTTTTGGAAGATATTGGCTCATTGTCTTCAGTTCGAAGTTACAATTAACTTAAAATTAATTTTATAGAAACTTTTTTAGGGCCTCAACATTTTTGGTTAAATATGCCATTTTTTACATCCTACATATAAAATATATCATTTGAACACAACTGTGGAAAATTAAGCATGTTAAAAACTGACTCATTTTGTTATCTTTATTGAAGTATCCAGAAGTTTACTATTGATTTATTAGCTTAGACTACTTTTATCAATATTCACAAATTCCTTATTTAATAAAACCCCTTTGGTAACAGGTTTACGAAAAAAAAACTAAAAAAAACTAATTATTTCTTCTAAATACATTATTATTTGAAAGTCAACCAACCAATACAAATAAGACATTACAATTTAAAGGTAAATTCATTTAAACAACTACAATAAATTAGAAATGTGATCACCTAAATTATCAGCAGCTAACAGCTCCCTTGTTCACGGAACGAGGCTGTCATAACAAGCAGCCACACACCTAGGGATTGCGGGTGGTGTGGTCCCTCCCCTCCTCAGCTTCCTCCCTCAGTAACGACAGATATGCTTGAGGGGGGTCAAAACCATCCGTCTTGTTGAGACTACTTGATGTTCGTTAGGACTGCCTCGTTCCGTGAACAAGGCAGCTGTTAGCTACCGAAAATTTGGAAGTGATAGTACTATTTCTAATTCATTGTAGTTGTTTAAATGAATTTATTATTGAATTATATGATTCACACTACAAATGAACTTTTATAATGAAAACCAAAGACCACTACTGCATCAGTGGGCTTTGAGAAAATGAAAAATGAAAATTAAAATTCTTTTCAAAGTCCATTGATGCAGTTGCCTTTGATGAAACAATTACAAGTAAATAATATTCCTACTCATGAATATTGCATACGCCATTATGCCTGACAGTTTGGAAACACAACAAAACATTTCATTTTTTAGGCTTGTGAAGAAAAAATTGTGCAAATCATGACATTTTTATCAATATGAATAATATCAGCTAGTAAGACACACATTTCAAAATGCGTTTCAAAATTGTGACATGATCTAATTTTTTTTTTAAAAGTTCATTCAATATAATGTATATATGGAAATATTAGAATACATCATTACATTTATGCATGATCACTTATCTACATTTCGTGCAAAAGAACCAAAAATTAGTTTTAATTAAACATAATACCGCCACTATTTAAAGAGAAAAGAAAAGCAGCATCATTATATGAAAAAATATAAATAACTTTTGACATTCTAATATTACAGTATTTTGATACAGAAACCTTAATTTGTATTCATAAGTTCTATTGACACAAATGTATCACAAGTAAAATAAACATTAACATTGTTTTTCAAATCAATTCTAAGACACTTCATATCGCAGGTATTCCTTTAATTTGCTAGGAATGGGGAGAGAGTCTATTCTATCCTTATGAAGATGGCCTAGTATCACATCACGACATGCATTTTGAAGAGTACCGACTGAAAGATAAGAAGAATTGTCAATAAACTAAAGCAGATAGCATTCAATTCACTTAGACATATTTATGTAAATTTCTACAACATTCTCTCATAATTTGGCTGTATAATATAAGGCATATTTATAATTTAGTGACTGTAGGGTTGACATTAAATACTAAAAATATGTGGGAACGCAAGTTCAGAATTAAGCACTGATACGCTTGTATTGAAGAGTAGATTTTTCATTATATTACATATATTATAGAGGGTTACTCATCCTGCTGGCTAGTAGAACTTTTCCACCTAATCCTGACCCTGCGAAAGAGCAATAAATAAATGAAATTCACTCACTACCAATTTAAGATATCATAAAGCCCAATCTCACCTCCATATAGCTGAATTATCCTCACTTGCTTTGTGGTACCGTATACATCAACAACTGCGTACAGAGGACCCTGGTCATAATTAATATCTTTTGCACAAGGTCCTTGGTCTTCACCATTAATAATAAAATGCATCTGCGCTTTATTGTTTTTTACAGTAAACACAATGCCTATTCTACTTCCAACATCAGTTGGCAACATGTCACTGTCACTAGCTTCTGCACTACTTTCACTTGAAGATTCTATGAAACCACTAAGATCATCAGATGTATGACTATCATCTCTTAGTCTCAATTTAGGCATTTGTGGTTTTAAAAGACTACGCCGAAAGGCCCCATTGTAAGTATAGACATATTCTCCATTTCCAAGTATTGATATATATGGCTCAGATGTTTCTTCTGCAGATTCATTGTCAGTATAAATTTTGTTATGAGATTTTGTAACAGCATATATCCATGACTTTCCTCTATTAGCTAGATCAGGAAGAGCATACTGTGGTAACTGAAATCTTTTATTAGGGTCATGTTGAGTCAGCCCAATTCTAAGATGACCACTCCATCCTCTTTCATTCTTTTCTATTTCAATCAAGAAGATCTCCATTGGATGAAGAGGTCGCTCACTAAAACTAATAGCCTGTGCAAAGCTATTCTCCCTCAGTGCAACCATGTTGTCATCATATAATCGCATGTTTTCCCCATGATATGGGTGGAATCGCATAACTGGCATATTGCCTGAAATAAAAAACAAAACATGCTTGAAATGATGTGTGAACTAAAAATAAAATCAACTTATTTAATTAGCACATAAGGATAATATATATACAAGAAAACTTCACCCATACTTTGGGCTTCGTCAGACTGCCAATATTACCAAACATAAAAAGTCTAAAAAATACTACAGGATTTCCACACACTAGGGAGGTTGTATCGTCTACCATCTCTATTGAGAGGTTTCAATATTCTAATAAAAAACTCTTCCTTAACACCTCTCTGAAAACATCTGTTAACCACTGTAAGAACTTTTGCTCCATCTGGGTCTAAACTATGATCGGGGGGAATCAGTGTGAATATGTTTGGATTTTGAAAACTTCTGACGACGTGCTATTTGGTAGATGGTGTTCCTTAAACACGTGTTCTCAGAGCGCGTTCCGTTTCACCAATATAGCTGCAATCACACTGACTACATCGTATCTGGTATACTGGTCGTACATCTTTGTCTTAGATCCACACAAAGGGCCGATATTGTATGAAAAGCTTGCTTTATCTAATTTAGGTAACCATAGCTTTAACGTAAGTAAAATGCACGTTTACAAAGTTCTGGGCTGGTTTCTATTAATATTTATCATGATCAGCATGTTATTGGTCATTCAAAAATAAAGCATTCATATTTTTAAGAGGACTAACTCTTTGTCGAATATCACATTGTCATTAGTAATACAGCTAGTGGCAGCAATATCAAGTTGATCACATGTATATCATAAAGTGCACATATATTGCAATAACAGTCATATAACATAAGGACTGTTTATTACACCAGGACATATTTATCATTTAATATCAAATAGACACCAACATTTAGATTGTTGCTGAAATGTTGGGCAATAACGTTGACGCATTTCAATTCAGATAATTATCCTCTGCATGCTTTGTCTTCTACAGATTTAGAAGGGCTTAAATAAAAGCTGGACATAGCAAAATGAATATTTTGATTTAAACTATGGACTCTTTAATACAATGATCTCACTATGTCTGGTGTGTGGTATGAAACTTACTCTGATTTACAAACACCATAGAGCACCAATCGCACTGATCAGCCATACACACAATCCGTGATTTTTACATATGACGTGAACTCCCTGTTGTAGAGGTCACTAAATTTCATGTCATACGTAAAATTCACGAATTGTGTGTATGGCCAGTTTTAGCGATTAGTGCCCTACCATACACATTACTATCATTCGATAGAAGCGCTATATAATAGTAGTAATGTGTATGGCCTAGTGTTTGTAAATCACAGTAGTATATTACATAGAGCACAGCACCGCGAGTTCGTATACAGAATCCCATGTACACAGTCAGTTTGTGTGTCATTTACACAACAATGAAACTAAATAATGTGTCCACAATCTTTCGCCGAAATGCATTTTGCACACCCAGTGTCATCATGTATGAGATGTCTTTAACTTTAAGGAGTTTCATTATGAATAAAGACTCCATTTAAAATGGAACACACGAGTTACCTGTAGCTGTAACTGTGTACACAAACTCCCTGTGCAGTATCTACCACACACCCATGCATCAAGTCATCACTCTATTATACAATGTTAAACTGCTTAACCTACGATAGTATGACGTCACTTCTATTTACGAAATGGCTTCTTGCCACACATTCATGAATTGTAATGAATGCCAATTGAAAGTTCTGTCAAACATGCGAATGTAGAAATCCAGGTCTAGAATATAGTTTCTTACGTTCTTTTCGAAATGAATGACCTTACGACTTACTCATCAAAGATTTGCGTAACTTAAGCCCAGTGTCAATGAAAAGTATAGATTCATCAATGCGTAGTCTCCGTGACAAAATGAGACTAGACCAAGATTTTAGATCATGATTTTTACTCCACTTAAATTTTCAACACATTGATTAGCTTTATGGGAGGGTATTTTGTGCCTATTGTTTATATAAAAAGCTGGAAAAGACACATATAGTACATATGAGTCACCTGAAAATTGCAATAATTGAGCTTAGAATTACATCTAGTGTTAAATAAAATTTTAAAAAACCTAGCGCCTCTCACGGAAGCGCAATGTTTAGCTTGAGTCGCGCAGTAAATAATTATGAAGAAATTAAGTTTTGGTCATTTCTCGCTTGCAAAATGTTTTATGTAAATAATGGGCTATTCGACACAGATCTTGGTGTCATTTTGCTATTGATTAAATATCTCGTGTTCTGAGTGCACGTTGTACAAGGTTGTTCATTCCTTAGTCTTGCATACGAAGAAAAACGAATTAGACTACATTTATTGAGTAATCAACAATTTAGGTTGGGTTTTATTCCTTTTTCAAACAATGAAAGTAACCATCCAACCTGAGCCATCCGACACAGAATCCAACCAACCTGATATTGCATTTGCCCATCTATTTTGAATGTGCTGATTTAGATTCTCAGATGTCAATATTTTCATTAACCCAATCAAAAGAGCTGAAAATAAATAGTCCCTTCTGATGGGGCAATGTTTCCACCAAAATCACAGTTTTATCATTAAAATAAAAATCTAAAAATGTTATTAGCTATTTGATGAATGTGAATGTATTTTTTACATAATGGCAGTTGTATCATTAATAATCATGAATATTGGAAAAATATTAAAAACAAATGCACTCCAAATATAGCTAGAGCATCATATCAGTACATCCCATGATATGTATAGTAAAAATCATAATCACCTATCATGTTTTATTAACATATATATATATCAGTACTCATATTTACAAACTCTGTATACAGGTTACTAGAAATGCTATGGGGGTAGGGGTTGGTAAATGTACCATACCTTTTTTATCAAGAAAGCGAGAGGGTTCAAATTGAATTTATATGAATTCTAGATGATTTTCCCATCAGATACATATCACATATGATACTTTTCATCTACTGTGCAATCATAGAAAAAACTTTTTCAACAAACTTTTACCCTATCTCAAATTCCGTGAGAGGGGCCCCCGAAAATATTCATTAATCTTTAGTTTAAACAGACATTTCAGAATGAATTTTGTATTGGTTTTGTTCTAGATACCCATAGGCAAGTAGCAAATGTAATAAGATAAACACCACTGCTTTCTATAACATGAATTACACGATTTTCTGAGATACAGCTTATTTTTTAATAAGTAGAATCTTTCTTAGGTATCCATTTTCAATCAAGCAATACGCTAAGAAGAGGTTGTTTTTAATTTTATCAAACCAACTTAAGCCGCAATAAACAAGAAATTGGATTTTCATAATCTATGGATACAGCCCTTTCTAAAAAATGTATAACAACGTATTTTTGGTACTTTTCGTCTGAACTTGGAAACATTTGGCTGCGCCCAACTATGTGTTTGAGAAGGGACTAAAATGCCTTTAGAAAAGACAAAGTTTTAAAAGTGTTCCTAGTTGTTTGAACATCGTGATATTTGCTCAAAATTTCTTTACACCCAATACAAAAATTCCGGTTTGCGTATTTCTTGCATCGTCGGTTTTCACGGCTTGATCAATCACAGTGCCTTTACAAGTCATTGTTCATACTGCGTATATAGATCTAGCTGTGAGGTATGACGATGATTTCTTGTTGCCAACATTGAGTTGCATATTATAAGTACATGTACAGCAACGCGATTCCTCATAATTTCGTATTCTGCCACGAATCATCCATATAGTTTATCTTTGTGTTTCGCATTTCAAGAACATTATTGACATGTTGCGCGTCATCTACACCCTGGAGAATATAATAAAGGTTGATAGATGTTACCTTGCTACCGTAAGATGTGTGCGCGTATCCTATACCTTAATACAAAAACTACAGTAATCATATTATTTTTAACTTTATTTTTTTCCATATTGATATAATTGAAATGCATACTATTCCAGGACTTGTGTGTTATAAACTTTTTTATTTCTGTCTTTTTCTTTGTTTTCTTCTTTTTCTTCGTTAGCAGAAAATGAACACGTGTCTTACATACCGTATACGTAATTCTAGTTGACCCCTGTCAGGCTACACGTACTTTGAAGGTGAACTGTTGACACTATCAGGATGGTGCGTTAGTGTGTAGACCGTACGAACTTTTATGTAGTTACAAACTGTTATGTAGTTAGTTATATAGCGGCAACAACACAGCAACCGTATCAGCTATAAGGCCGCGTCCCACTAGTTTCGCCGTATGGTCGACGCATAAATTCTAGGGATTTTCAGGCAAAAAAAATGCGTTGAGCATCTGCTATATAACCCCTTTTGACATTAAATGATTTTTTTTTCTCCCAGCACATAGTCTACTCACAGCCGGCGGAAGGCTGGCGCAAACCAGGCGTAAGAAAAGCAGACGGTGAAAGCAAGGTCAGCGTAACCCAACGCACATCCGACGCATGAGAAAAAATCTGGGTGTGACGTGCATCGGGGTTACGCTGACCTTGCGTTCACTGTCTGCTAACGCTGAACATACGTCTCCAATAAGTTGAACGTCTGCTGAACCTACGCCATCGTACGCTCAAGGTGCGCCAAGCTTACGCCAACGTTTTCATCTGCCGAGCATCTGCTCCCAATACACGGCGCATGTTTGGCGTAAGTTTGACGTATGTTTGGAGTACGGTCGACTTAAAAAATCAAAAGATTATCGATCGGCGTATGCTTTCGATGTCTTGAGCAGCCCAAAGTATTGGGAGCGTAAAAGAGAGGACCGATCGATAATCTTCCTAGAAATATTTTGCCGGCGTAAGGGCAGCGAGCGTCACACGAGCGTCACATGCACGTACAGCATAAAAAGAACATTAGGTCGACGTAGGGTCGGCGTAGTCGGCAGATGCTTAGCGTAGGTGAAAAAATCTAGCTGTCCGACCGATTTTTATCAGCTGGACGTAAGTACCAGTAAGATCCCAGTGCGCCGGAAGCAGTGGGACGCGGCTTATGGTGTCCATTAGTAATATGACGTAGCATATTTTGCATCATTTCATCTGAATCAAAGACCTTGTGTTTGCTTTGTTTGTATGTAATTGTGGGTCCATTTTGGGTCTAATTCTTACTTTTTCTGTGATGGATTCAATACTGCTTGAAAAAGATTCAAACTTCCCACAATGTTTACATACCTAGTGTCCTATTTTGGCCCTTTGCATGCCAATTAAAGTGTGCTTTCCAGAGAGCCATAGTGGGTCCATAATCGACATTTTCTAGAATAGCTTTAATACTGCTTGAAAGAAAGCATTCAAACTTGGTACTATGTTTACATACCTAGTGATCATAATTAGAATTTTGCCACTTCACTAATTTAAGATTTCCAGAAGGTCATTTTAGATGATTTTTTTTTCACTTTCTTCAATCGGTTCAGTATAGCCCGAACCATGAACTTCAAAGTTGATACAATGTTTACACACCTAGCGACCGTCACATATGTCCAATTCTGGCATTTTGCTAAATATAGTGTGCATTCCAGAATGGCAATTTAGGGCAATGTTTGGCATTTTCCCCAATAGCTTCACACAGCTTGAAACACGACTTCCATATTTTGCTCAATGTTTGTGCGAGTGGTGACCAACTGACCATCACCATGCTCAACTTTGCCACTTTGATAGTGATATCAAAAGTGGTCAGACAGCACAGTGTCGCAATAACAACATTGACTCATGCACAATAAGATGCTTGCTTTAACACTGTACTTTGCAATTACTAATAGTAAGGTATCGTGTTAATCATGTCACAAAGTCTTATCTGATGTGGCATATCAACATAAATTGATTGTGCATCCAATAGTTGACTCTAAATCTATACCTTTGCATTTTCACACATGATTGAACCACCTTAATCAATTTAGGGTAGTGGTGCCGGCGGCGGCGTGGCCGTGACTGTAGCCGTGGAAGTAGCAATAGCCGTAGTACGTGTATTATAGTAGTAGTTTATTTATTTATGTTGCGATATTCATGTTGATGTAGAAATATGTAGATGTAGAGGTGTATAAAATAACGTCTTTATTCTTCCAGGTTTTTTACACAAGTGACAGGAAAAAGCAAATATGTAAAACGGTTATACACTATAGTACAACATTGAATCAGTAAAAGCTATAAAGAACATTTATACACTTTATACATAGCAAATATTATGCGAGTATGAACGATTAATCTCAACAATTTATGTGTCATCTGATATGATGAATCATAAAACCCATCAATTATAGATAAAATTATCAGCTGGTTATATAACCTATGAGACAGTAATTCATAATAAGATTATCACTATAAGCATCACCTACTTTTAATGTATTTCTTAAAACTGACAATCTAATGAAAGCACCTTGCTCACACATTGAATGATTAGGATCATTCATAAAACATTGCAATTGTTCAATAAACCCTTTTGTAAATGTTAGGATAAAACATATTACATGTAACTTAAAATAAGATTATTTCGGGTTCCAACATAAAGAGGACAATTTAACAAAAAATGAATTTCGTCTTCAATCTTATTTCCATTAGACTACAACATGGACAAATTTTTCTGTTGTTATTCTTCTGAAATATTTCAACGTATGTACTAGGCCTAGGGACCAAAATCATATGGTGGGGACGTCCAGAAAACGTGTGGAACTCCTAACCAAAACATAAGACGTGGGGAATACGTGGGTATGCGTAGACTCATCTAACCCTTTGTTCTGAGTGCCAGTGTTTACGCCCTGTTGGCCGTCAGTAACTACTTCTTCTCCCCCTGTATCTGTATCTGTAAGTTAATCTGCAAGGCTTTATCTGCATATGGGCAGATGGATGGGAGTACGCAACGCTACTCAGTAGCTCCTGTGCAAGGCATGTAGCCTGGCATGGAATGTGTCCAGAGAACTGCAGTTGGCAGTGTCTGGGTTAAGCCCCCACGCATAACAATGACGTATTTTTTGCACCTCAAACTACTACTTGAAACTAGCAAATGTTATTTTCTGAACAAATTTCACATTCAACCATTTGATACCATCGTCGGTTTTCACGGATTGATCACTCACACTGCCTTAAAGTCCTTGTTCATACCAACTGCGTGTACTGCGTATATAGTCGTGAGATATGACGATGATTTGATACACGTTCGCGCCAACAACTAAAGATTTAGATCACGTGTCATCAACAATGCATTTGCAAACCATAACCAAAATTATAGTCTGCGATTGTTCATGACCAACACATAGATCTAGATCTACACTAAATATACAGACTGATGGATCGTATAGAACAACGACATTCAGGGTCAGGTGGAGGACGAATGCTAATTTTTAGAAACTCATCCTTTTGACGAGGAGCAATTCCGAATAATTTGTCATACAGATATAGAGTTTGTACAAGGAGGATGAGTACATTTTTTCCAGGACGAGTAGATATATGAGGGTTGCTATCCCTGGGTTACTATATAGTCCTGCTGACGAGTAACACTTTTCCACCTAATCCTGACCCTTCTGTCAGTCAAAGTGACAATCTTTATATATAACAACAGATTATGCATGTGCAAACGATTAAGAAAGGTCGAACCCAGACAACTTTAATCACTGTTAATGAAAGTCACACTCAAAATCGGAAATGAAGCAGCCCGGGTGACTGCGTTTCCGTGACGAAACGGCTCCGAAATATTATGACGAAACATTTTGGGTCAGGCCACCAGTATAGCGCCAAATCACGCACCGTACCAGACTAAACCATTGACCAAGTTTAACATTTTTTTTTTAAATATTGTCTACATCAGCAAGCTAATGTTTGTGGCGAAAAGTATACCAGCAGAGCACAAAGATCTTATACACGATGTAGCATACGACTTTCATGGCCGACGGATAGCCACATGCTCAAGTGACCAATGTGTAAAGGTACATATATCTCTATTCTAGACACCTGTCATCATTTATGAAATTCTGTGTTCATAGGTGCATTCGGAACAACTCGAGAGGTCGTATTTTCGAGTTGACAAGTCGTAGGTATGAGTTGTGGCTATTCGATTCTACATAACATCTGGGAAATATATATGTAACGTCTAAAAAAATACATGCAGAGTACACGAACCCGGACTTAAATGAATAGTTTAATATATATCTATCAATCTCATTAATTTGTGAGACTTTTAGCCTGTTGTTATGAATTTATTTTATGAAACTGTCTGCGATACTGGAAGTGATCCCTTCAGCTCCGAGTTCACCAGTGGTAAACACGAGATAAAGCTGTATCGAACGGTTTTCACCACTCGTGAACTCGTGTTTACCAAAATACGAGTTCGTTCCGAACGCCCCATCAGCCGTCCGAGATGTGCGCATGTTGGGTCTATTGGTGCTGATCATATATAAAAACAAATATGTGATAGTATGAGCTCTCAGAATCTTAGTAGAGCACTTCACACACATCCCATATATATTATTGTCTAAACCATCGTAGCACAGCTATTAATGAACCGACTAGTGTTTGAGGTGTCAAAATGAAGCTACTGAGATCATCAATCACACTATTTGGCCATACACACAGTCCATGAATTGTAACTATTACGAGAACTCCCTGTTATAGAGGTCACTAAAGGAAGGGGCACATTTGACCTTGCGGTTGCGTTTGCTGCAAGGAGTGTTAAGGTCTGCGGTGTCTATGACGTTTTCTGCATGCAGTGACAAAGGTACAGTTGTGGGCACATCAGCACGGGCTCCGTGCATTATGAGTGCATCGGTACTGTGAATGCTTTTATTGAGATGGCCATGAGATCAACATGCATCAAACGTGCGTTGTACTCGCGTACAACTAATGCTCTACGCACTGTGTGACTACTTAAGTAAGGTATTCGTACGTTCATGGTACAGAGAACACACTACGCCAGTACTGTATCTGTGCCGGCAATGTGCAACTAAATCCTCTGTGATTATACAACTATTAGCATAAGGTCTCCGCACTGCCTACTTACGGTCAGACCACCACTGACAGTGGTCGCAGAAGTTTTGCAAGCCAAACTACTTCTGCGGCCACCCTACGGCCTTAAAAAATCCTGCGTTTATTGCACTTAACTCACAGAGATCTTTATGATCTCCATGTGTTTTTGGTCGTAGACTGGCTGTAAACAGCCCTTCCGGCGTAATATGCCCTAGGCATTAATTTCACGTCATTTGTGAAATTCAAGGTTTAAGTGTATGGCCGGTTTTAGGGATTGGTGATCTTGTATTTTCGTAAAATAAATACTACAGTGTAGGTCCGAATATCCGGATTATCCGTAAATCCGCTTTATCCGGACGTGAAATCTTGGCCCCATTTTTAAAGTTATGGACTCAAACATGTCTCCTTGCCATTGTGTTAAAAAAAATTAAGTGCTTTTCAAAGTTCCGTATTTAATAGGTGCTAGCCTCGTCAGACGGTTTCTATTGATAATCTAAGTTATGTTATCGGTCCTTTTTCAGGTGATAAAGACTAGGTTGTGACACAGATCTAGACCTTGACAAAGAAATAAGGTTTGAATTGGGCCGATATGTTACCTGTTGTTTTCTGGATAATGGATTGTTTGGATTGTAAAATAAACATAATATTTGTAATCTAGACATTTTTTCTCGTTAAATACATGTATTAAACTTCAAAATCCGATGAAAAATAAGCAAGATATTAATTACTTTAAAAACAGTAAAAGTTCAAAAAGATCGCGGTGCATGTTTAGAAACACGTGGTCGCTATTGTCAGCCTTTGAAAATGATAACACGCCTGTGAAACTTAAAAAATATTGTTTCTAGATGTCAATACGTGCCGATTATTGGAATAATGATGCATTCGGAACAACTCGTGAACTGGTACTTTCGAGTTGACAAGTCGTAGCTACGAGCTGTGGCTATTCGATACTACATAACAACTGGGAAATATATCTGTTTAAAAAATTGCATGCAAAGTACACAAACCCGGACTTAAACGAATTGCTTAATATTTATCTATCAATCTCATTAATTTGGGAGACTTTTAGCCTGTTGTTATGAGTATATTTTGTGAAACTGTCTGCGATAATAGAAGAAGTTATCAGCGCCGCCATTTTGTCGGTCAGTGCGCATGCGCACGACCATCTCGTAGTGATCCCTTTAGCTCCGAGTTCACCAGTGGTAAACACCAGATAAACCTGTATCGAACGGTTTTCTCCACTCGTGAACTCGTGTTTACCAAAATAGGAGTTCGTTCCGAACGCCACATAATCTTAATAGATGTACAATGGATATTGATTATAAACGGTAGGTAATTTTACTTGTCACTTATAAGTCTAAAAACTTTAGATACGTGATCGATACTCATTTTACCGCCCATGTCATGGTCTATCGGCGTCTACTAAAACACGGGACGGGACGGCTGCCGAAACGCTGACGACGTTCGTGAACGTGCTCTCGTAAATGAAGAGGAGGATGATGGTTGGTTGAATGACATTGACTTGAGCGTCTGTTCAAGGAGAGCAGAACCCATGCAAGGACCAGGTGTTCCACATTACACCGTGATGATGGTGTCACTGACATATATGACAGTGCACAAGGCTCGTATTTACGTGGCTCTGTGGTTGAATGTTTGGCAAAGTACATCCTAACAAAAACGGTGATAGCCTAACATTCAGATTCATTCTCTGCGATAACGGGATGCCACGGGACGTTATGTCTGATCGTAAGAGCCCTTGAAAACACAGAACACTATAACCACCATAGAAAACGATGAATATCATCATTAATGAATTCACGGGACGCCACGGGACGTTATGTTTGATGGTCAGAGCCCTTGAAAGCACGGAACACTTTATCTACCATAGAAAACGATGGATATCATCATTAATTAACTCACGGGACGCCACGGGACGTTATGTACGATGTGTACAGTCCCGTGGTCCGTTCCGTCCCGTGTTTTAGTATTAGGCTGGTCTATCAGAATAGTGATTGGTTGCTACCGTGATATCCGGACACCAAGCCTATTAGGACATCTCATCTATGTCCGGAGCGGTCCGGATAAGCTGACCTGTACTGTACATTTATGGTTCGTTAAAATTACATGATCTATGGTGCATTTGTTATGAAATAACGTCTTCACCCACATCCTGTAGGTGGCGATAATATGTGATTCGAACATGTTTATTACGTTATTAACGTTTATTCTTACTAGAAATTTTTCTTTTCACACTTTGGCACCGGGAAAACTATCATGTTTAACATAGTAACATTATTTGGTACTTATTTGGATGTTGTTATGTATTTAAAAAAAAAGAAAACATGGGACGTCTGTGACCTACGGGCCATGTGTGAAGTAACTGATTTCGTAAATAGCGAGTGACATTACGAGGTCCCAGGTCAGCTGGTAGAAGATGTCTATTGTGCATGATTTTTCTTTACAGGATATAGTAAAACTCTGTGACAAAAACATTAGATAACTTTGTTAATTATGATCTGTTGTAGGTACTTGAATTGTCTTACTTAGACCTCATATGCTGTTTCAGATTTGGGATCTTATTGATGGAGAGTGGAAATGTACAGCAAGCTGGAAAGTACGATTTTGTTCTCATACTAATGGCAAATTCACTTTTTTTTTGTTCATTCTTACTTTACATTCTGTTGTAGAGTTCTTAACTAATTTAATAGTCCAGTTTGTACTGTGAATAAACTATACAACGTAACGGAATCTGTGAATGAATGCAGAGTTAGACACTAACTTTTCTTTCACATGCCCAGCAGGGGACATGTTGGGCCAAATCCATGTGACCTGATCAAATTTTTATGTCCCCTGAATGGTAATTACTATCAGATCGACATTAGAACTTCATTTATACAATGTAAGTTTCACCATAGGAAATACCAGCATTGTATATATGGTGGTTAGGTTTGGCTAAAATATAAAAACTTGTACTCTTATGACGTGCCGACCAGGGCACAGGAGTCTTAAGATTTGATGTGGCCTGACTTAGATTTTATGTGTCCAGGACACCAGGGCACTAGCTGGCGTCAAACCCTGGAACGTTATTTCGATTATGTAATTTTAAACATTTTCATCATTCATTAACCTTTTCTGAAAATAAAATAAACATAAAACTACGTTCACACAAACAAACATGCACACATTTACCCATCCTCAATAGATAATTATACACTATTTGATAATTTTCATTAAAAACTACTGGAGTCTTCGAAACATTTGTGTACAAAATCAAATAGATGACTGTTTTTCTGATAATCAAAATTATCAGTCTGTCATCCTATCCTTCTATTACTATTTTAGCCTAAATTTTATTATTTGTTATGTTTATATTTGCATTGATTAATTGATATCAAATTCAACATAGATATTCAATATATCTTCAATGTATCAATGTAAAATATTTAAAATTAATTTATGGGAATAAAGTTCATGCACGGATTTCTGTACAGCTGTCTAGCTACCTAATAGGTTTTATGAATTAGCTATTGGCTTCCTTGAGAAGTGGCAGAACCCAGTAACATTTTAAATTGGACTTAAATGGACTTTTTAAACACTTTATATATAGAATTCGGAAGATTTTACATGGTTTGAACTGGGACTGATAAGGTAAAGTTGTACCCCGAATATGCCAAACACGACAGGTACCTGGTGTAACCGTCAGCGTGACAGCCACCAATGTTATGTGCATTGCACATTTTGTATGAAAAAGCATTAAGTGCAATTGTAAATGGCCTTATAAAGTTATAACATAGTGGAAGTAACCATGAACTTTTGTGTCTCAAGTAAATAAAAAAAGAAGAATGTGCAGCTTTTCTGTGCAACTTGGAAGTGAAGAATGGTACAATACTTTTGATTTCCACTGAAATCCTCAAGTATTTGAATTTTGTATGAATTTACATGAAAAATTTTGTGCACACTTATCTGTATAGAAAGTATTAAATCTCTTATATTTTGAACAAATGGAATTCAAGAATGGTGTTAATATGCTTATATGGTCAATTTTGGTGAAATGATATGCAATCTTACATTCAGCTTTTTTACTTGATTCAGACACACAGTGGATCTGTTTGGCGTGTAACGTGGGCTCATCCGGAGTTCGGTCAAGTTATAGCAACTTGTTCTTTTGATAGAACAGCTCTGATTTGGGAAGAGCTTCGTAAGTATTAAAGCAATGGGAGTTTTTATTGCATTGACAGAATCAGTGAATGACACAAGTTTTTTTTCATACTAGCCAAATTGGCTAGTGAGTTGAAAGTTACACTAGCCAAAAGAATTTCACACTGGCCGAGTTTGTCTAGTGTTTTTATTTATTTAGACTAGCCGATTGCAAGTTGTTAATTGGCTTTACTAATTTAAAATTCTCTGTTATGAATGAAAATAAAACATGTTATTTAATGAGATAAATACTTTAAACATACACTTTACTACATTTTGATCATTTTTGTATTGGCAGGTATAGGGCTATTTAAATGGGACAATGGTCTGTGCACCTGAACTACTGTTGTAATCAATGGTTTAAGCTAGACTTTCAATGTATATTGTGGATAACATTCTATAAGACTAACAAAATTCTACTTTACAGCTGGTGAAGCTGGAAAAGGAACACAATGGATTATGAGAAGTCGACAAGTTGACAGCCGGACATCCGTGACTGACATCAAGTTTGCTCCGAAACATTTAGGGTTACAACTAGTAAGTGTTTGATTATACCGGTAAATGTAATTGAAAATGGCTGAATTCACGGGCAGATCCATGGATTGGGGGTCCGGCGGAATTTCATTCTTCCCATACCTCCACTCAAAGTGTGTTGCTCTGTGCGTGTAGTCTGTGGAGCCAGCGTCTGCAGGTACGTCTGTACGCACTGGCATTCACTCAGTTATGAAAAATATTTCGTCTGTCTGTACAATGTTTTACATCATTTTAAAAACTTTTTAACATATTAAATTGTATGCTTTACAATGTTCTTAAACTGATAATGTTGACACAAAATTATGGAAAATATATTGTTGACACTGTTAATCTCTTGTACTGTATTTTATATGGGCTATTCTCGTAATTTTATGTGGTATAAGCAAGTTCAATTTATCTAATTATGATGATTGCTATTGACGTTTGTAAGCTGTAGCTGAAAGTGACGGTTTTTGTCATATCAGGAAAGAGCAGTCGATCACTTTTTTTTTCATTGTAGGCGACCTGTTCTGCGGATGGCTCTGTACGCATATATGAAGCGCCAGATGTGATGAATCTTTGTCAATGGACAATGCTTCACGACTTCTCTTGCAAATTGTCCTGTAGCTGTATTTCCTGGAACCCATCTAGGTATGCTTGTTATCAAGTACACATTGCTACAATATGCTATAGATATTGTTTGATAATTCTCTTGATCGGACTGATCAGAAATACCATTCAAATCTTTCACTGGGCTTAACAAAAATATTTGAATATATTAGAGTAATATTACACTAGCATCTGTTGAACTAACTAATGAAGAAATCAATTTGTCCCAACATCCAGGCTATGAGGTTAATTTATAGACCATCATGTGTGTTTTATAGACTATCGCGGGGTGGGGGGGAACCGGGGGGATGGGGGAATTTGTTATTTGCTTGTGAATTTAATTATCACAGTTTGAGATAAAAGGATACAACTGTACATCCATTGAGTAATTTATTCATCTAACTGTGATGATCGTAGTTACTATTTTATTTTTTTTTAGCATTGAAAGCTGTCACAGTGTAACATTTCAAAGACCTAGTGCATTTATTTCTTACTAGAATAAGCCCTCCGATGATAGCAGTCGGCAGTGATGATCCAAACCCATCAGGTGGAGCGAAAGTCAACATTTTCGAATATAATGACAATGCAAGGTATTGTTAGGATGAACAACTCAACTAATAGATTTTTAATAAAAAACTCACAGCATTTTAGTGTTCTTTGATATGGTTGTATTACTTTGCACAATTAATACTGCATTGAGAGAAACGTATTACATTAGTTTTTAGTTCTGGAATTCTTCGGTATTATATCTGTTCCCTTAATGATTCTGTAACCAACATTGAAATCCAAGTAATAAAACATGCTTTTAGTTGTTTGTAGATAAAATAAGAAACTAGGAAGGAATCATACAGCCCTTTATTATTTCCGTGGTTTGCTGATATGTATCATTTTAGTGCACTCAAAGCAAAACAAAATGGTGGTTTGGTATTTAATTTAATTATGATTTGATAGACGCAGCAAGTCTCTTTTTGTTTTAGGAAATGGAATAAGGTTGAATCCATCAGCTCTGTTACGGACAGTGTTCGAGATCTTGCATTTGCTCCGAACCTTGGTCGTAACTATCACATGCTAGCAATTGCATCTCGAGAGGTCACCATCGTTACAATACATCCACTGAGCAGGTATAAGCGAGTGTTTATACATGGTTAAAGATGAATTATTTTTTATAACCTCACTGTAGAACTTTTTTGCCAATTGTAAGTGTTTAATATTTTTCTTATTTATTTTGGTATTCGTGTTATACAAATGTATCATTTTTAACCTTCAGGAAAGAACAAGGCTCTGGTGGCTTGAGCAAGTTTACCATCAAGCAAGTTGCACAGTTTGATGAGCACAATTCTCAGGTAAAGATTTCCTATTTTACTGTAGAGATATATTTTTAACATATGGTCAATGTTATGACCTCAAACTTTCTGATCCCTCCAAGAATGAATCCTAGACGGGACCAGACTTTTTTGGTGTTTATACTACCTATGGCTATATATTTTATTGACGTATTTTTTTCTGTGTACATTTTCTTCAAGCTGGCGTGTACATCTTACTATGATCTTAGTACATTAAACGTGCGAGGGTAAACGCGTCTATGATTATGTTAAACATGCGAGCAGTGCTTGGGAATTAAGCAAAACTAGAGGCAATATGGGGCTGTCATGAGCCATAATTGGCAATCCAATGAAGAATCGTATAAGACAGCTGAAACTGCTAATTGATGCTCAAAGGTGCTGGTACTAGTGGTGCTTCAATGAGTATCCTTCTAGTATTGGGTTTTAAACTGTAATCAGTACATTTAACATACATGTATACGTGAGTTAGTGATTGTATTTCAATGTTGTCAATAGTATTCAATAGTTTAGTGAAAGGAAAATTTAATACATGTAAACATAAATGAACAATAACAATTTTACAAGGAGCCAGAGTTCTTTTTTCATTTGCAGGTGTGGCGATTGAGCTGGAATGTTACTGGCACGATTCTGGCATCCTCTGGTGATGATGGATGTGTACGGCTGTGGAAAGGTGAGTGAATACTATTATCAACCATTGCTTTTACAATGTTGATTTTCATATGTTTTGAAGCAAATTGAGATAGAATTGTTTCTTTGTAATTGTTCATTCAAATCTAATGCCCCATGCTACACACAGAATCTGTCCTTCCACGTAATACTCATGTCTTCAAAATCCTTGAATGGCTTAAAATGCGTTGTTCTTGGGGATTTTGTTTCATCATGTAAAACTCACCATACGCTGTTTTTAATAAGGCTCGCATTCTGTTCATGAACAAAGCTATAGCTAGTGGGGCATACTCTTGGCTGTTTGTTCACCTTTTCTTAGATACTTTATTCCACATAACCACTAGGCTAGTTTTTTTTTTATAAATTTACTGTCTGCTGGCATGTAGCTTAATTCTGATTTGTTCAATCGAGTCAGTCATATTCTTGAGTTTCGATTGTCCTGCTCTTTGGTAGTAATGTTGGTCATTGTATTGAAATTCTTAAATTACAAATACATAAAGCTATCAATATTGTATAGTAATGTTGAAGATAGACAGAATTCTCAACTCAAACATTAAAAATGAGTACATTTCTACCGTTTATAGCTAACTACCTGGATAATTGGAAGTGCTTTGCGGCACTCAAAGGTGATGGGTCGAATTCCCAGCAACCAAGTGGGGATGGTTCAAGCCAGCAGCAGCCGCAGCAGCAAGGAGCAGTGAGTTTTGGCAGCAGTGTAGGCAGCGCTTCACAGCAGCAGAGCACAAGGTACCTCATGCTGGGAAACATCACCAGTGCCAACCAGGTCCCGTGGCATTAGTATGGGAAAAGCTAGAGCACTCGATCAACTTCTTTATTTTATCTTTTTTTCCTTTTTTTTTAAATTTGTTTTTGTTAGCATTTTTTTAAAATGGAGCAAAAATGTTTGGATTGCTCCTGTTTATCAGGAACTGGTATATGTCCAAATGTGCACACAACTGATTGGTGGATTCAGGGTTAGTTTATTTGTGTATAGTGTACATTGTTTAATTTCTTTTCACCCTCTCCTGATGTTTAAAATATATTAAATTACAATTTGTAATTGCTTGATGAAAACTGCTGGCATCTGTGTAATGAAAAATATCCATGATGTGAAAGAACATGTATTGTATTGTGCCCAAATATTAATGTATTTTGGTGCCGTGACACATTTACGTACCTTGTAATGTGATATTTTTTATACAGATGTCAGTGAAAGAAATGACCCTAAACCTTTCTAGGCATTCTACACTTTGTGGGAAAAAAGAGAATATGGAAGAAATATTGTTGAAATCAGTAGAGTAAGATGTGAATCTGAGATTATGATCTTGAAAAGCCAAATGTTTTTTTGAACTAGTAGGCATTTATGATGATTAAATTGGTAATGAAAAACTTGCCATACATTTTGGTCACTGTTTGAGTAAATGTTTTGATAGATTTTTAAAGGTGTTTGATTTATTAAAGTGTGCATGTGGTGAAAACCAGTTCGTGTGGTCATGTAAGTTTTTAAATATCTACAATGTCTCAAATCTCAAGACACTGAAATGAGAAATAGTTAACTTTGGTAATAATTGCAAATCGATTGTATAGAGGATTGTAGAATATTCTAAACTGTTTTCACTTTTATGAAAATGAGTCAAGTAATATGGACATTTAGATAGTAATTTATAGCTTTATAAAGGCAAAGATTGATGTAGTTATTGATATGTTTGTATTTGACCAATTTAAAAAAAAAAAAACATATCAGCTTTACAGTACAAAGTGTTTGATAGTTGTTTCATTTCTCATTTTAGAATTAATTGTATAACAATTAGAAAAAATAAATCCTATGTAAACATAACTCATTTGTTATTATTTAAGACAGTACTGTAAAACTGGTGACTTCAGACTAATCTAAAAGATTTTTTAGCATTATTTTTTAATAATTCCATTATGTCATTCGTATCCTTACTTTCAAAAAATATATATAAAAGCACCCACATGGAATTTTGTAAGTGAAAATTTTATAAGAAGTTATGTATGTTGTTAAGTATGTATATTATGTCTTGTTTCTTTTCTTTTGAATACTTTTTGTGGAATTAAGATTCAGTTATTTAATAATTCAAATCAATTTTTGATTATTTATTTCCAATGTTTCAGAAAAGAACAAAACTATGAATACATTTGACCATTATGAGATCGTTAAGAAAATAAGTAATTACGATTTGAAGTTATGTTTGCACGTTCTAGATTTGGACCGAGCGTCCTAAGAAGAGTCCATAGCATGGCTGATGCCTTCCCTAGCTTTAGTCTCAACACTGAATTCGGTTTGATTAACTGCACATCTTTAAAAAATAATTTGATTTATTGTTGTGCGTTGCAGAATAGAAAATCTGATTTTAATTGTGAGTTTCCTTCTCCAATCCATTTACAGACTATTACAATGAAAAACTGATTATGTGGCGAGCTTTTGTTGTATGCTCATATTAAAAATCAAATCCTGACCAATAATTGGGTGATTTAATTTGAAAAATAGTAGTAAATTTGTGAGATCTCTAAATTTGCTTTGATTACGTAATTTGTTGTACATGCATGCAAAATCCTCATAGAAGTTATTGTCTAAATACTTTCTTCATGAGGTGGTGGAAATATTCAAATACTTTTGAAGTCCAAGCTTTCATTACAATTACGAATCATTAACTTAGGACCAACACGTTTGAATAAACATGATTGGTAGTCAATATTAAGAACCTTAAGAGCATAGTTTCAGATTTCGTTTTGTTGTCACTTTGTTGTGCAATGTGACCACATAGTAGCTACAAGAAAAAGGTTTCTTCAAAACAAGTACCCTCTATGTTGCATTGCTCGTTTTGTGGTTTTAGAAATTTCCTTGACCTAAATTAGAAATAAAGTATAGAACAATTTGGTTTTGATTATAACGACAGATTACACATCTTTGAAATGTGATTTGTAAATAGGGTTTTCAATTCATATTAGCCAACAAACTATAAAAATTTGTGCGTACTTCCTTATATCATGGTTAATTCAGGCTGTTGAAAAATACCAATTAAAGAGTTGTTTATCGTCTAAGGTTTCGGCAAATGATTGGGATTTCTGGATAGTTTTTTTATAAATGTTCATTTTTGTAATGTATATTTACAAGTTGTATTTAAAAGTGCATGTTTGCTTTACATTTTGACCCCTTGTTTTTAAACACCCATAAAAAATACAAATACACAAAACCTAATATGTTACTCGACCATGGGTCATAATTCTAGGAATTATACAAGGTCTATCCCCACTCAATCTATGTACTACAGATTTTCCTTCATTCTAAGTACTAGTACACCCCTGAAAACTTCTGCATGTAGGGTCTTTGCCATGTTCAAAAAAAGAAGAAAATGTTATTGTGGTTAATTAAATTCTCAAGATGCTTTGATGACTAGAATCCCAAAACTAAGTGTAAAGTCTACTTTTGATGTTACAAAAGTTAGGTTGTACATTAACATAAACAGACAACGTAGTATGCAATTTGCATTAACAGTATGTGTATTCAAAAATTATTATACGTGTTCATAACTTTGTCAAAAAAAACATGGCAGTGACAACTTCGTGATAAATATCAAGATTAATTTGAACAATTTTAAATAATCAATATATATGATATTCTTTGCGTTAACGAATACAGTGCAATGTATTTCCATTTTTAGCTCGCCTTGGCTGAAGGCCAGGTGAGGTTTTGGCATCACTTAGCATCTATTGGCGTAAGCATTCGTCCGTCCATGGAAACATTTGTTTTAATTTCTGAAACTATTGAATCAATGCGGATGAAACTTAATAGGATGGTTCCTTATGATATTGTGCTTGAAGTTTGTGGGGTGTTTTTATCTTGAAAAACAAGGTTGCTATTAGTATATGAATATCTGTTTTGAGTCACAATGATCTCAGTCTTATGTGTTCATTGTGTATCTTCTTGCAGTAATCAGTACTGAATGATTGTTTTGAAGCGTAGCGAGATCAGTATTTCTGGAGTGCAGGATTTCTTTGTACCAAACTCCACTGGCAGATCCAGGAATTATTTTATATTGGTATCTCTTATTAGTTACAATAACCTTAGTGTGGTGTGGTCAGTCAATACAAATGAGCTGCTGGGAACCGTCTTATCCTATTGAGACCGCAATGAAATTGGTGAGACTACTTGTCGCCTGGTGCCAATTGTTTTGTGTCACCTTGCTGTTGTATACTATTGATATGCCTGGAGTTAACCTGAAGCAGACTTGAAGTCTCATTGTTGAGTCGGGGTCAAAGCCTGAGTCGGTCTGAAGCATTTCGCTGGAACGCCTGACTAAAAAAACCATCAATGATTTCAAGCGGACACAACCCAACTCATGATGTGCTCGTGACTCAACTCTGAGTTTGCTCGAGGCAGGAGAGGTCTTTTCTTCAATGAAATGCTGTGGGGTAGGGTTGTAGCATTGTGAATGTTATTGCAGTAATCATGGATTGTAAAGAAGCTTAGGGAGCTGGCTTAATTCCACTGGCAAAGCAGTGATTATCTCAGTGTGGTGACTGGTGAAATCTGTCAACGTTAGCATTCAGAATCTTGTTTCAGTAATGCATAAAGTTCATGTACGTAGGGCCAGTGAGCGATTCAGGCTCTTTAGAGGCTCTAGTTTTATCTTATTTCAATTTACTTTGAAAATAATAATACCTATATTACATTACATTTGATAACAATAAATGGATGCAAATTGAATTAAGATACAAAAATGTGAATTATTGTATACACATATGCTAATGTGAAATGTAAATTGCATCACAATTTTTCAATCAAGCATTTACGGTGCAAATTAAAATTTTACGTTACATGAAAGGTACCCACTTTGCACTTTGTCTTGTGGTTATAGGTATATTTAGTGTAATCACCTTTGAACTAATTCTTAAAAATTATTTTTCACATTGTGCGAGAACATGTTTCACTTACTTGATTCTTATTTTAAACGGGACATTAGAAAAAAGTGTTATGTGTAATTATGATTATCTGGTTTATTCTTTCATTTCAACCAATAAACATGTATAGTTAAATTTGAACTTCCAGCTTTGAAGAAGAGTTCCAAGAACCTCGCATTCCAATGAACATCAAACGAAGCTCCGGGTGGCCGTTCTTCAACACAAAAAAAGATCAGTCAAAAGTCCAGTATTTTTAATGACAATTTGAAAAACTGCTTTTTTCGCTAAAGTTGGATTGATATGAATGCATGAAAGAAATTATCAAAATATATATAAAAAGGAAGTCAGAGAGATATATTACATATAGTGACATTGCGTATTATTTAGTCATAACTGTTCGTTTGGGAGAAGCGTGAATTGTGAGACTGTGTTTGGATATTAAAATTGTGTGCAACTAGTGAATTATGGTACGAAAATCATGCTTTTTTTGGAATTACCCTTTATAAAGTAAGATTAAAGTAATATAATAAAAGGATAAATAAGTAGCAACGACTTCTGTTCAATTTTATACATTACTATTTACTATATTCAGTCACGAGTGAAATGATAAAAAGTTATTAACCTCCCCTGTTCCGGAGGGAGACTTCTAGGTTTGCTTCTGTCCACATCAGCTAGTGGTTTGCAAAATACTACTATATATGTTAATTGAGAAAAAAAAATGATATCTGATTTTAATTTTCATGAACTTTCACCCATTTGAGACATTAAGGTTTCAAAATTTTGTATTTTAATAGTACTTTGTATTTTTAACTTGTAAAAGAAATTGAGAAAAAGCTATTCAAGGCATCGCCATTAAGATTTATACGATGCTTTATTTCGGTGATAACAAGAAATGACTGGATTTTGGAGAATTTAGGCCTACTTTTGAGGATGAGGTTGTTTGTATGCCAAATTATGCTAAAATCTAGCTTGTTAATTACCAAAGTTGAGCCAAAACTTTTATCTAATCATAACCAAACTATTGATTATTCATCTATTGGTATATGACAAGACCCATTTAGAAATTGGTGTACATTATGTACTTTGATCCCATTTGATGACAATATGATAGTTTTTATGGTGGATTTTATTAAATTTGGGTTTGTTAACAAAGTCTAGCAACAAATATTACAGTTATGACATAGTTGATGGAGTGCTTTCATATAGAAGTAATTAAAATTGATTAGATTCTGGTATACTTGGCCCCTTTGAGGACGTGGTTGTTTATTATGTCAAATTATGCTAAATTTAAGCAAGGATGATATCCTTGATTCAAATTTGTGAATGAAATTCAGCAAAGAGTATTTGACTTATCTAAAACCTTCAGATTACAAAGAAATAGATATATTTCAAGGCCTGATAAAATTTTGGTGTACTTTTGTCGGGACCATTTTGTCCACTTTGGAGAGGTTGTGTTTGTATTATATATAAATGCTAAAATTAAACCTTGTGAGCAAAGTTAAGCAAAGACTATTCAGCTAATTAAAATCTAATTTGATTAAGACTAATCATTGATGGGTATATCGCTGAGACCTGATTAGATTTTCATACACTTTGGTTTACTTTTAATGAAGTTGTAATAGTTTTTATACTAGATGTTTAGTAATTGTTTACTTCTGAAGAAAATCGAGGAAAAACTATTCAAGCTGTTGGTATCAAAACTTATAAGGATGCTTCAATGGGCTGGTCTCATGAATTGATCAGTTTCTGGTGCATTTCGTCCCATATTTGAGGATGTGTGTGCATATGCCAAAAGTATGTTGAACCAAGTAAAGTTGAGCTAAGACTTATTTTACCTCTCAATAAACTTCAGATTATCGATAGATATGATGGATATATTTCAAGACCTTATTGGATTTTGGTTTTCTGGAGACCATATTTGAGGACTTCATGTTTGTTTGTTTTTTGCCAAATTATGCTAGATCAATCGCTAAAACTGGCTACATAACATAAACTATGAATTTTGCGTATGACGTGAAATTTAGTGACCTTTATAACGGGGAGTTTAGGTCATACATAAAATTCACGGATTGTGTGTATGGCCGAACAGTGTGATTGATGCTCTAGGTTCAAGATTGTGAACAAGGACAATATTTAACTAATCATAACCATACTTTAGATTAAATTATTGGTGGGTATATGATCGACTTAGCCACGACCCAGTCCGGCAAAAAATAAATCGACTTTTTAGTAATTAATTAATTAATTTCAAACGTACATGAAACGGTTCATCAAAATGTCTTAAAAAAAATAAACATTCAACCAAATAAGACATCAAACTTGCATACAAGCTCTATTAAAAGTGGATTAAATTGATAGGAAATAGCCAAATATTCTGTCACCCTATCAGTTTAGTCTGGTTGTCACAGTACAGTCGCTGTTTGTTGTTATAAAACGATGTACTGGTATTCAATAATGTCATTCTCTTCAATAAAAACCTGTGGTAGTCTTGGGAATATCAAAGAGCATTAAACTATCTCTGGGAATACTTTATAAAAATACTGTATAAAAGAACGTAAGAATGTGATGAACGTGCCAGGTCATGCAGTTTCCAACGAACCGGGTCATTACGCCGGACCGGGTTGTGGCTAAGTGGATCATATGTGAAGAACTGATAAGATTTTGGTGTATGTTGATCAACTTTTGATAAAGTTATGATTGTTTTTTTGTAGTGATATTAATTTTTGTCTTGTGAACAAAGTTGAAGACAAACTTTTCAAGCCATTGCTATCAACATTTGTAGGATGTTCTAGTGGGGTATTAGCAAGTAATGATAATATTCGGTCACACGTTGCCCCACTTTTGAGTATGTTGTTTTTTATGCCAAATTATGCTAAATTCAAGCTTGAGAACAAAGTCAAGACTAACTTATCAAGAAACTATATTATACATTGATGGATATATTTCAAGACCTAATTAGCTTTTGGTGGTCATATTTTTGATGAATTTAGATTATATTTTTGTTTTTATACCAATGACTGGTGAACTTAAGTCTACTAATGTTATAATAGATTTATTGAATTTTGGCTTGCAAACAATTTGAGCAAGAGCTATTCAAGCCATACAAGAAGTTTGCTTTAATTCAATTCACGTCATGTTGATAATATGCAAATTTATGATCATATTCAGCTTTCAAATTTCTACTTTATAGCGGGAACGTGTCTTTCAAACACCTCTAATTCATCTACATTTGCAAACCAATTTTTACTTCATCTGTTCAAAAAAAAATTTTTATTCATCTGAACTGTTAAAAAATCCAATACGCTTTTCTTAACAAGGAATAATTGGAGGTCGAATGTATGTGATGCAAAACAAAGAGCAAACTTAGTCTATTATAAAAGTCTTAACTTTATTATAGATACTGCAGTGGTGACTGTCTATATATACAGATGGCAATGCAAATACAGTCAGAAGCATAGATTTATACACACTGCCCGGCACCCTGCTGCCAGCAAACACAAAAATTAAATTATAAAACGATGAATACACTCGCTCTTCACTACCGCACATAATTATTAGGGTATTGTTGCTGCCGTCGATGTCATAATCTACACGGCAAACGTCGACGACAAACATCTGGACCATTGCACAGTGACACTGTCAGGAGTGTTGGTCATCACATCACAGATAATATACAGGAGGGGACTGCTAACAATCTGCTCTACTGCTGGTTGTAGTCTGCTGTATCATTGGGAATGTTTCCATGACATTTATTTCAAAACATGAACACCATAAAAAATATCTTGCCAACTTATAAAACAAATAAATTTAGCATCTTTTAAAAAATGGCAACTTTCCACATTTCATTGGTTGTCTTTATAGTTTCCTTCACGAATTTCAATATTTCATTCTTGGAGTTCTCATCTAAGGATAAATTAAAATACATTTAAAGCTACATGGCCACCACAGTGAACAGTAATATTACCTAACATTTCTCTATCAGCAGCGTTCTTCGTATCTGACTTTGCTACACATTATTAAATAGAATAAATATACCAGGTACTGTACTAACAGACTCCTCTGCATTGTGGGACTATAGTAATATTATTTATGGTATTAATCATACTAATGTCTAGATAAGAAAATTATTCATATCAATATAACTCAAAATCATTTTTGTGGATGGATTTAATTTGTAATTTTCAATAATTGATTCGCAAAAAAATAACTAACTTTAAAAAAACAAAAAAACAAAACAACCTTGCTGTGAAAGGTTAATAATGCTGAGAAGACCTCAACACATTTACCCTATCTACTTGGATAAATAATTAACTTTTAAATATACACAAACAAAACTAAAGCCCAGTCAAAAGACAGAGGCCTTTTACAACTCCTTTTTATGGTTAAAATTGGCCAACATTTGTAAAAAAAAATCAAACAACATATGTAGACTTGACAGTCACATCAACATACAAAATCTTGCTCAATTAAAGATACACAATTCAATCCAAACAATCATGCAAGTATTAGTTTATTCTATAATCATAGCAAATTTTAAATTAAAGTCATTAAAAATTTAAATAACAAAGAGAGCAAAGAAGAAAGAATGCATCTTTTGCCATTGGAAACAACCAATGGCAAGCATGTATCAAAAATGGTTTTAATTACCTATGAACAACCTATGCAGTCCAAAGTTAAGACTTGATCATGGTCAAATGTTTTGGCACAGAAAATGCCAGTTTAGGGAGTATTGTAACGCAAGGTAACAGGAGGCAGACATTTCTTTCATTACTTAATCCTATCTTAACGATAAGATCACTCAAATGCTAAGGAGTTGCTAAACGTAAAAAAATCTGTCTCATGTCACCTCTCAGATCCAAAGTTACAAGTACTTATTGTAATGATCAAGCCAATGTTGAACAGCATTCCAAGCAAACGTCATACACACATGAAACGACACCACTTTATGAGCATCTAGTCTTCACACAAATGCACTGCATTTGCACAATCTGCCAAAATAGATTGGGTTTTTAGATTGGGTATATATATATGTATATATATATATATATATATATATATATATATATATATATATATATATATATATATATATATATATATATATATATATATATATATATATATATATATATATATATATATATATATATATATATATATATATATATATATCCCTAAGTTACAGTTTACAAATCGACCAAGAAAACTACACTTGGTATTATGAAACACAATTTCCACATAGAAATTTGATTGTGAATGTCAATGAAATCTATCATTCATTCATCCAAACATACAAGTTCTGTGAGAGGAGGCTAGAAAAAAGCAGCAATTACGAGGACAATGACAATGACCCATGCACTAGAGGCGTGACTGGGCAGGCATTGGTCATGCAGACGTAAGAATAGCAACGGTGCGGGCATTTTGCCAATGAATACATTGCAGTAAGACAACTGTACAAAACACCCACTGAATTTTACCAATGTCATATGATAAGCATAATTTGCTGGCATTTCTTTTCACCTCCATACTTCTTAGGAAAAAAAAACTAGTGTTGACAAATATTTGAGTTCTTTTGTCACCCACGACAGTTCAAGTGGTGGTTGGGAGGATGAAGGAGAAAAGACCTGCTGATATCCATGCCAAATGTATCAAAGCTGTGCACAGTACAGAAAGCCTGCCGTGTCCAACGTGGCACTTTGCACTGCCATTTTTAAACTGCAAGGCAGCAAACTCGATTGTTCAAACCTTACAGTGGACAGATGAGATAAAACAACAAAATGATCATAATGCCACGTCTAACATTAGAGGTTTGAGACTATGCCGCCTCTGATCACATGGGCATGGTCACCAGACGTCCAGCATTAATTCACCAGCCACACTCTCTGCACTAACTATATAAAACACAATCTCCATATTTACGATTATCTGTCATCATTTGAAAAAATATCTCATGGATCATGAAACAACTTTACTTGATGTGATTATTATATCGAGATAATAATAGCTGCAGTGACCCGCTACCAACACGTTAGTCCACACCTGCTGCTACTGCAGCGATATCCCGTCCTCTGCAGTATCCTATACATGTCCATGTATCAACAAATAAGTACTCCACCTGCCATCACCAGTTTTCTACTGCGCACACTTTTAGTTAAAAAAATTATCCTAAGAGTGAAATTTTGGGGGTATAAAGTTAAATGGTGGTTAGTTTTTCCATTAGGCTTTGTTTTCATTGGTATACACCTTCAAAATGGAATGTAAATCTTGTCTCCAACCTTCTATACATACATGTTATATATTTTAATTGAAAAAATAAGTTCTCTTATGAAATAAACCACAGCAAACAGCTAAAATGCAAATCGGAATCCATTTGGCACATTTTGATGAATCTCTCTTCGGGTTTTCCTTTCTCAAAAACAAAATTCCAATACTTATAAGCTGTACTCTTGGGTATGGTTTTCTGAATGTTAAATGGGGAAAGGGGCATGATAAAAGCTAACATTTTAAGCCTATTTGTTTATCCTCAGTGAGAAGCGAAGATGTACACTCGTTTGCCACTACATGTACAGAGATTAGTGGAACAATTATTCCAGTAGAATTGTTTCACAAAATATCTGGTAGGCGGAGTTATGTTTGTGAACATAATTCGGTGGTTGCCATGTGGAACGTCAACCTCCATTCATGTCAAAATAATCCTTGTGGTGGTCTTTACATACACGCATCAACAAGGCATTCCACCCTGTTTTGGGATAGAGCATGAGGTTCTGCAGATAGTAGGGGGTGTTTCGGGCATGTGGAGTGCAGAAGTGGCGTTCTGGTGGGCATTTTTCCTACTTCACCACTCAGGCCACTGCAGAAACACTTCCTTTCATTCACTCTCAACACCGCTGCTGTCAGCATATTGTACGGTAGAAACATTTCTTCTGCTTTGGTCATTATGGTGACGTAGACGTAGTAGTAGATATAGTAGTACCATTGGGAATTCCCCTTGATTTTGTTCTTGTGTTTAGTAGTAGTAGTCTCTACAAAGGGACTTCCCAATGTGGGGAATCCCTGGATGCCGCCATAACAACAGTGGCAATGCAGCATTGGGAGTAGGAGGAAGTAGGAGTAGTAGCGATTGCGTGGTCACAGTAACTCGTACTGTCGCAAGTGCATTCGCTGGATGATATCACGACAGTCATTGAACACCCGCCGGATGTTTTCCGTGTCCACGGCACATGTGAAATGAGGGTAACAGTAATGCCGACCGTCTCCACTTGCTGTACTGATTTTCTAAATACAAAGAAGAAACAATAAGCTTTTAGTTAAATTATTTTCACAGTAAAAATGTTGATTTCATTTGCAACTTCTTTCAACCAATATTTTGGTAAATCAGCATGGCTTGGCCATGTCATTATCAATGTACATGTACATGGATTTGTCCTGAGGGACAAAAAGTTGGTCTTATTTAAAAATTAACAATTACAGATTTTAATGTGAACAGCGGTGCATGGAATACTAGAAGTGGATTTTAATTGCAAAAAGTTTACTGTTACCCACCAAGAACTCATCTCTTATGAAATATTTTGCCCTGACGACATCAGGATCTTCACCCTGCTCTGGTTGTGCTGAAATTACAAAAAAAAAATTACAATTTCAATGGCATACAATACTTGGTGACCTTCATCAAGAAGTGCTAATCAAGAGACAAAGTATGACAAAGGAAAAATGTAAGTATGTAAGCCAAACAATACCATATTTTTTTAAATAAAGTATTTAGTCACTGATATATTTGAGAAAAATATAATGTTCAGATCTTGTGAATAAATACGAGTGATTCTACGTTTCCAGTGACAGCAATAATAGAAAAAAATGTTTCAAGTTATTTTACTTCACACTATGGTGGACTCTATCCTAAATTCCTTATCAGTGGGTTACATTTGATAATGATTAATTTTTATTTAGTTTCTTCACCCTAAACAAGAGATTGAAATTCATGTTATTTTTCATACTTCAAAATATTGGTATGCCTTCATACCTGCGTTTCAAATTGGATTTAGAAATCTTACCATCTGTGGTATATCTTGAATAATCTGGGAAGTAATCTTCTAATCTGGACTTTCCCGCTCTTATCTTTTCTGCGAGCAAATCTTGTTTGTTTAAAAACAAAATGACAGAGATAGTTCGCAACCACCTGAAAAGAAAATCAAATATTTGAAATTTAAATTAAAACTTTTTACAATTGAAGTTTTATGCTTCTTGTAAAAGGCTATATTTTTCTGTTTTGCACAAAAGCAAGCACGTCTCTTGAAGAAAAGTAAAAAATGAACATATTGTACCCATCTTTTCAATAGTGTGATCAAAACTTCCCATCATTTTTTTTATTTTTTTTATTTTTATTTTTTTTTACATAAATGAACATAGCAAATTATGTAATCAATTATGGTCCTTTAGCAATAAAAAAAATTAAGGTTGTAATTAAAACTTGTTTTTGAATTACAGTTTACCCTGGGGGACACATTTTAGTATATGATAGCAATTCATCTAATACTTGGTACACAATCAATGCCCAAAATGAAATGATAATCCTCTAGGATATTTCACATCCTGTATTTCAGTAATGTAAAAATTTTGAAATGGACTAACTTGACATTAAACTTAATAATTCATTTGACTTTATGGGGAAGAGTCAGTAACATTGGCCCTGGCTTCCAATTCAACTAGGTTTCAGTCCATTCTGGTCATGCGAAGTGTGTTATTCCCTTATTTTTGACACTGAAGTCCTCCCAACCTTGACAGCCGCAAATACCCCAACACGCCATTGTCTTAGACAATAGATCCACCCAATAAATATATAGTCTGGATCAGCCAGTCACTAACACAACAAGCTAAATGGTTGACATACATACAAAGAAATATGGCACAAAACAAGTACCGATTGTTCCATATGCTTTTGAAGAGCTCAAGTGATTCCTTGAGGCGGTTTTGGCTCGGGTCTTCTCTCAGCACCAAGTTGTAGCCAGAGCATGCTGTCACAAAGATGATGGCCGTCACATCATTGAAGCATTGAATCCACTTCCGCCTCTCATCTCTCTGACCTCCCACATCAAACATACTGAAAATAGTTTCACATTGATTACTAAAAGTATTGCAAGGTAGTAACGCAAAGCCTCCTTTACCGGTATAAAATTATGACAATACTGTGATCATTGGCAAAAAGAAAATTACTGATTAGCCTACGAATGTGCTGCTCTCTTACCCTATTCAGTAAGTTAGAAATATAAGTCATAATATCAGTGAAATTTATTGGAATCTCAATAAAAAAATCATACGTAACCACATAATACAAAGAGAGCACAACGAAGATTTTTATTCTATAGCAAAATAAGTTACATCTTTATTATTTACCTTTCACTTTTTGTTTAAAGAAGGAGTTGTAATGTACAATTACAGGAAATCTTTAAAAAGTTTGAATCTCTCAATAACTTACTGAAAATTGACTTTTTCAACTGTAAACTTGGTCTCGAAGATACCTGATGTTAACACACGACATCGTAGAATATCCTGAAAAAATTCCACAACATTTTGATTATCAGTTATAGCGTAAAGTAAAATTGAAATGCAAAAGAATGGAGTGCAAGGTAATTTTACCTGTTCACTTGGCATGTAGTCTGATTGTGATACTTGTGATACTCGATCTAAAAAACTGGAAATGGAATACATGATTAAGAAAAATTATATATATTAATAAAAGATCTGAATAAAAATTTAGTAATCACATTACCTAGCTTACAATTTACAAGCTATTAACTTGTGAAAAAGTATTATCAAATATTATAAGCTTTTTAAAGTTTTGTAGAACTTTTTGGTATATTTGATTGGACTAATTAAGTGACTTGTTTCGGTAAGAATTTTTTTGGTCAGAAAAGCACCTGCTACACCCCACGCCAAAATATATATACAGCATTAATATAACTTATTACTTTGAAATATCTTATTGATAATATCAGTCACATAAAGTCTATTGCTAAAATGTTAGTCAAGTAATTGTTCAATAATACCTTAAATGGTTAAAAAATTCTTCTCATGTTATCTGAACTTCCAATATCAATATCTTTTATTGTCAATGTGAATGAATATGATTAACTATGGACATTTGATGTGTAGACTAATGTAAAGGGACAATGATGACTAAAAATAAAACTTTATTCTTCTAAGGAACTTCATGCATAATAACTAGCGGAATAAAAGAAAAACTTCTCTTCAGTTACACATTTCTTTCTAAGCACATCCATTTACAAGTTTCATTCTATAAATACAATTTTAAATAGGATCAAAGATATTGATATTCAGATCATAATATTTAATAAACTGTTTGGATTCACATATGTCCAGCTCTGCACAGTCAAATTTTTTCCATAACAGGATCTCTTTAGTTTTGGATAACTGACAGGACCTGGTTTTGCTCATAATATTTTCAGATTCTAATGATAGATTGCATCAATGAAATGCAACCACTGTAGCAATGTAAATGTATTTTTCTATTCAAACCCTTTCATATTATATAAAATGAAACAGTACTTTCCATAAGAAGTACAAGCACAAGATGGTTTGCCAGCTGGTGGCATGGCTTTATGTATACATAGGAAAAACCCTCATACAAATAGTAGCTTGACTTGAGTTTCTTATGCCTAGGGCACTACGCCACAAGGACTGTCTACAGCCAGTCTACGACAAAAAACACATGGAGATCGTAAAGATCCATGAGTGTTCAGTACAACATACGTAGGCTTTTTTAGAGCGTACGGTGGCTGCAGAAGAATACGGCCAATGTCAGCAGTCGTCTGACAGTAAGGAGGCAGTGCAGAGACCTTACGCTAATCGTCATATAATCACAAAGGATTTACTCGCACGTTGCCGGCACAGATGGCCTACTAGCGCAGTGCGTTCTCCTTACCATGAACGTTTGAATGCCTTACTTTAGTAATCACACGGTGCGTACAGCGCAAGTTGTACGCGAGTACAACGCACGTTCGATGCATGTTAATCGCACAGCCACCCCAATAAAAGCATTCCCAGCACGATGCACTCATGGAACCCGTGCGGATGTGCCCACAATTATACTTTTGTTGATGCATGCGGAAAACGGCGTAGACGCCACAGACCTTAAGACACTGCGGCGAACAAGCCTGCAAGATCAAATGTGCTCCTCGCCTTAGTTACCCAGACCTAGTGACCCAGACCTACGGGCATTGGGTTACATAAAAGCCCTGGAAAGTAATGATACTTAGTCATAAAACATAAACTAAAAGGGGGGGACAATTGGAGACATTAGCATTACTGATGATGACTGTCTGCCAATGCAAGCCAGACAATAGCTACACTTGATACCTTATGTATGGTATAAACATCTGCCAAAAGAGGCTTATTTCTAGGGACCATAATGAATAATATAATTTGTTGATTCAAATACATGTAAATCTGTGATTTTATTACTATCAATTTCTGATCTAATGACACACAGATAATTTACCCAAATATGTCACTTATCACATACACCCTGTCCAAATGTACGGGTGGCTCAAGTACATGTTAACCCTCTTAGTAGAAACACCCCCTTTAGTGTCTTGGGTAACTGTAGTCGCCTGATGTTAGCATGTGGCAAAAAACTTTCTAAGTTCAGCATGTAACAAAAAAATTTCTAAGTTAAGCATGTAGCTCATGTTTTACAAAGTCTTTCACTGCATGCTATGGAGTCAAGATAGACATCATCCCAAAGCATGCTGCATGCTATTCATAACCTGCATATTTCAAAGTCTTTCACTCCATGCTAAAACAGTAGGCATGGAGCCTTGCTTCAAGAGTAGATTACAGAGCTTCTGTAGTAACAGATACATAAACGTTTTTAGACAAAAGACTAGGTTTAACCCCACAAATCTATCTTATCATGGAATATTCATTCTTGACTATTCTCGCTTAAGGTAAATAGCAGGAAGGACAATTCTCAATACAGCATACATGTAGGCAGATCCAGACCCCTCTCCCCCTTTTTTACCCCCAAAATTTTATTTTCATGGGCTTTTGGCATCTTTGCAAGCCTTTCTAAGTATGAAACGTGAAACCCTTTAAATCATGTAGGGTGGGTAAACCCCTACCCTCGATCTGGCGGAGAATACATGTAGTTGAAATTATTAAGTCCGAGCTGTCTTAACACGAATGCAAGACACAGGCTGACTATCAACTATCTTTTTACAGGTTCTCACCATTAAAACCTGTGCTGTCCCTGCATATATTTTTCAATATATTTGGACTTTCTGATCACATCTATTTTCCAACTTAATATATCATCAGATTCTCTACTGGGTTCAAATAGAAAATATTCATGATTCACATAAGATTTAAACTCGCCTTTGTATTCTTCCTGTTTACCGTGAAATCGTTCGGTGCTATTTTTAGCGCTGCTGGTCTATTATTAGAAAATAGCTACAGCATCATAGGTTTCATAGCTCATATTTAGCCTTGGGCATAAACATAATTGCAATTTGCGCACTAATAAAACCTTTCAATGCCACCTTAGTTTCAATTATTCCAAGATTGTCATGAATATGACAGTTACTGGAAAAATACTCATAAGATTTGCTGTGCTCACAATTTACCTGTTGTTCTGGCCATATTGCAACGAATATTATGTGTACCAATTGTAGTGATAATCATGAATGTCTATTTATGGAAATAAATAAACTTTGCAAATTTTGTGGGGACCATCAAATAAACA
>CM032661.1:21366049-21378506 GCA_019095985.1 Streblospio benedicti
ACTGAGACCAGAAAATTTGACAATAGATTACAAAAGTATTACATCTAAGTATTCTGATCAAATTCTCCCACTGCATTTTTTAAGGCCCCACCAGGGTCTATAAACACTGGTGAAAGCTTCGTATCAACAAGGGGAGCACTATGCATGTTCATCTAGCAACAGCAATATCAAGTATTGTTAGCATATGGTTACCTATTCAATGGCTATTGGAAATGCGACATATATGTCGGTGCTTCATTTCTGAGAATGTTAAAAATAAACATGTTTTGACTACAATCAGTCTGGAAGTCATCAAGTGTATATAGCACTAGATTTGGACCAATAAAATATAGCTCTCAACACTGAAAATATTGACCCACATAGCAAACTGCTCAGAAATAAAATTAATACTTGTACTTGACTTGAAAGTATTTCCTTTTTTTTTCACAAATAATTCTCAAGTGTTAAAAGGTGTAATATATTCTGGCAATAGAAATACAATTTGGAAAAAAAACAGCTTGTTATTTATTAGTGTGCTTCCGTGGCCGAGTGGATAGGGAGTTGGACTCGTGACCAGAAGGTCGCGGGTTCGATTCCCGGTCGGGTCTGATGGTAGGTGTTGAGCAAACCTACCTCTAACAGGTTGCACACTGCTCCGTGGTACCTACACGTTAAATAGGTACAGGTCAGGCGAGTGAACGCTAATGTGAGTGATTAGCACGTCTGCGCTACTGTTGCGATGTGCTGTATGCTCCCCGGGGAGTTGAGAAGGATATAGTGTGAAAAGGATGCCAATGACCTGGTGTAAATATGTAAAGTCGCTAGAGCACGACAACAGTGAGATAACAGTGAATTGCGACTATAAACAACCACATTTACATTTTCACATTTAGTATTAGAAATCTTATTTCAGAAGCACCTGATTCATACTTTGTAAAAATAATCAACATGTTCATCATCAATAAGACTATTGGCCATCCGATATTTATGATATGCCTACATTAAAATCGCCAAGTTTTTTTCATTGGACAAGTCATAACTTGAGAGCAATTATCAATTATAGAAAACTGCCGGATCAAGATAAAGGTGGAACAAAGCAGGACTGTTATGACAGAACACCTATATTGTTATTTTAAATTTCAATAGAGATTGATGTTACCAGCTCACCATATTAGTCAATAAAACCTTCATGGGTCTGAAAATACGTGTTCTTTCTGTGTTCCATTATTGACACTATAAAATTACTTTGTAACTTTTAATTTATTCTAAATTGAAAGAAATAAGTGTATCTCTTGTTTCTTTCAAATATGTCACTTAGAGATTGAAAAATTAACTGTGACTACTCAGACTAAAAACATTTAGGCATTAACAAAAAAACATTTTACTTTGAGGCATCTATATATAATGTCCTTATCATGTCATTTATAGATATACAATTGTATCCTATGAAAATTAATGCCACAATTCACAGTATCCAGTCAGCTCCACAAGTACACCCAATACTAATATTATCTTTGCTTTCTATCTCAGGACCTTGAAATTATGTGACCTGGTAAATGAGCTAAAGGCACCCAATTAGCTACAACAAATACCCACCATGCAAAGAAGATGCATAGATGTGGGATATGCTGTAGAAGCTCCTCACTTCTATAAAGATGCCACCTCTATAAGACAATTTTTCATGATTCCAAACCATTCATAAAGAGATCACTGTAAATCTACATAGAGACCACCTATATCGAGACTCCTCGAGTTCAGTCCTCCCTGCAGGTAGTCTTTATAGGGAAGTTGAGAAATCTTGATGCACTAGTTTAATAGCTAGTAAATCTTTTATGTTTATTATTTCTATGATTATTCCGTTTTACTTCATATTTTTGTTGTTTCTATCTCCTAGTCAACAGTAAATATTTACAATTTTCCATACATTGACTCATCAATATTAAATAGACCAATGAAGCTTTCTTTCAGCCGTCTATTCAGTCTTGACACAAATTGCCTGGTGACCTAGAGCTGAGTCAAAGTGATTTCAGGTCATGTAAATAATTTTTGCTTTGCCTGTGTAGTTTCACTTTGTGGATTCTTGAACAGCTAAGCTATAGATGCATGTATGTTAATGAGCTAACCCCAGTGACTGAGTTATTCAGTAAATTTATCCATACCTTTTTGAATAGTCAAATCATGATGTCTTTGAAGCTTTAATATATGTCGCCATCCGACTCTTGGCAATACACATGCCATTTGCAAATTCTGTCAAGTCAAGTGTATACGTCTGGAGTACAATTGCCAACACACAAAGATGACATAACATTTGCCAAATACGGAAATCAAGGTCATTTTAATAAACACATTACATATTCATATACAATGAGCTCCTTTGATCGTCACGCATTAACAGATTCTCAAACCACCTTACTTAAATAAGGAGAGTTTGAGCAATTTTAAAAACAACCCAGGACAAATATTATTGGCAGTCAAGACAACAATAGGCTTGTAGGCTGCATGAGAATGTTGCATGTACATGAAGTGTGAAGATATTGTGGTAGTGTGAGAGTGTTGGTCGCTGCCACCACGGCCACCACTGCCTGCAGCACATACTCAGCTCAACAACAGCAAGGTTACTTACTACTGCAGAGGTAGCAGCAGTAGCAGCCACAGCGGAGGCAGCAGGGTACAACATACTACTTGTAGTGCTGCTGCTACAGTCGCTGCTGCAACCACTGTTGCCACTGACCCTAAATTTTAATGCTCACAGTCTGAGGACATGCTGGGACTGGGACAAGGAGGGGGCCAGTGGGACAATATCACAGCAGATGACTAGACATCCTGCTTGCAGTTACGTGTACTTGTTCAATAATAGGATCTGCTTTTACATATCGGTTACACTGGGGATGGTTGGTGTCCACTGGATATAATAAGCTTGTTTATCTTTTCTCACTTTATTTTGAACTTCTTATTGATGACCTATAAATTAATGTTCATCTTTTTCTGCGACAAAAAATGAATACAGTAGTCCCTGTTTTATATGACTACAGCACCCCATCTGCAGATAAAAACTGGCTGCATAAGACAATTAGGACTAGTTGGCCATGGCCATAACACAGGTAGCCTGCAACACGTGAGAGGCCATGAGTTTTGACAATATTTCAAGTCGCACAGACATCCTCTTTGTTCTAAAAGCACAAGATATAGATATGTTAATGCATGATCCTGTATTTCATAACCTTATGTTTTTGTCATCATTATTAGAAAAACATTAGAAATAATTTTTAAAGAAAAAATTGGATTTAAAAAAATTAAAATTGAAAGATCATTTCAAAGGTGATGACAGTTCAATCTCTTTAGCACATTGATTACTTATCACATATTTCGTTCGCCAGAATTACATTAACCAATTTGCAAACCCACATTTACAATTTCATACTTACATATACCTACACACAGTTCACCATTTACATATTCTATAACCGATAACCGTTCTATCAACAGTATTGACCGATACAGAATCGTGCATAAACCAAGAGAATATTTTTTAAGTTGTGTAATCCACATTACTTACTAATAAATGATAGCGCTGGAAGAACTCCAAGCTACCTGTAAAAAGACCAATTTTGAGCTAAAATGCGGCCGCTGTCTGCATAAGACAGGTGTCCATGTAGTACAGGTTACCTATGAAGAAAACCCGGTTTATCAAGATGAAACTGACCAGTTAAAACAGGTGGTGGCTCATTGGAGAGGCCAAATAACCCAGTGACTTGTAATACATACAAAATCATCCACTACTCTTCTTTACTGGTATGCCAGACTGTTTAAACTGAATATGATCAGTGATCACATACTCAACATAATGTTTTTTGCTACCCTGGAATATATGACATAGTGTTTAGTTTTTTCTAGTTTGCCACTTTGAAATGAATAAAATATGTAAAAATGGAATTATGCGTCACTTCAACACAGGTTTTCAAACTATCAGATTCAAGCTGAGTTAGCTGATATATACCAATAGCTCAACTTAAAAAATACTGCATCTATGCGTCATTACACATAAATCGGCACAAAAAATGTCTATTATACCAATGATCTAGACGTGTTATGCAAGGAAGAGCAATCTGGATGATACATATGGTTATAATGAAGCATTTGAAAATCACTGACCACAGGGGGTGTATATTTGAAAAGTAGCTGTCCATACGTTAAGTGGTTGCAATTATGGCCCTTAGTTATGTTATTATGACTCCTCTAGAAAAAGAAGCTTGCCCATCAGGCTGTGAACTTTTGAAACCAGCTGGCCCTTTCTAAAATCACCACAAGACAGATGGTTAAATCATTGATATCAAATGCCTCGATGAAGGGTGAGTGATAGGGACTGGGTAGGGTTTTTGAAAAAGCCATATTACTTAACACCCACCTACATGTACATGCACATACTTGTCTAGAATTCTGTTTCATTTCAAATTTGTATGGTAAAGCAAGCCCACTATGAATATCACTCGAGAATGTGTTAAATGTCACACACACCCACGACAGTCATTTATGGACAGTGGTCATGCAAGGTCTCTTTATCATTAAAGCAGCCTAAATGGGACTAGATGTTCTTCTGTTCTTTAAACACTCTTATCAATGTAAAGGGCATATGATTAATTATTCGTATCATTTATCACTACTTAACTGTCACTTTTATCGAAGAGTCGCCCAATTATTTTGGTCAAAAAGACGTCTGTCAGTACGACCTATGCTCAACTTTTACATTTATTTGATTTGTGATGAAAATTTGTGTTCAAGATCAACACACTTATTACACTGGACCAGACAGTACTTGGCATGGTATTTTACTTTTTTGAAATGAAATGTTATTTTTCAGACCTATAATTAGGACATCCAAAAGTAATGCAACAATGCCTAATAAATGTATGAAGTTACAAACTTTTCTTTCTTTAGACTATATAAGCAAAGCATTCCTATACATAGCTTAAGTAAAATAGCATTTTGCTTTAAGAATGAAATTCATCTACTTAATATATAAATGCTTAAAAAACATTTTTTGCATCTAGATCAAATGGAGTCAACCGGCAATATGAACATTGCAGCGGATCTGCTTTCATGGATAAGCGCCACACCAGGCTGCAAACTATATATAGGCTGCATGGTATAATTTATTGATCAACGCTAGTCTATTTTTAGCTGCTATTTTGACAAATCTCTTGATAGAGGCAACTGTTTTGTTGCCAGCTATGTGGGAACCATTACATTAACATAAAATGATTTCATTTTTTTTTTATTGGAGAATGGCTGTTTTTACATGTTTCGTGGAGCATGTACAATTGTTTTAGGAGTAGTGTCTGGCAAGTTTTTAAGTCAAATGATCATAGTATTAGCATGCTGCATTTCATACAAAGTGTTTTACTAATACTAGGAAAAAATATAGATGAAATTTTTAGAATTCCCAGAGACCGTGACTTTAGTTCAAGGCCAAGCAAAACTAAATATTTACATAAAGCATTCTGATTTCATGACATGGGTGATTAATTAGAAAATTGCAGTCACAAAATTCATGAATCATTCAGTTCTTTCAGTGATAAAATTATTTTAATAGTGTGTATAAACAAGTCACAAAACTATTTCATCTAGCTGAATATTCAACATTTTAGTCTTCGGCTTAAGTTAAATGTGACAAACACACTGTGGTTAAGAAATTAAATTGGCTATAACTTTGAGTTTGTGACATTATTTTTGAAATATTATATATAGATCTATATACATAGGATTCTGCATCATCCTCAAGTTAGCTTTTATGTGGCCTAGTCCTGTAACGCCTCAAGTATGTGCATTGGTTGCATTGGTTTGATATTGTTTCCACAGGATCAATATGAAGCAAGTATGGATTTGTTTCTCATTCTGAATTTTGATTGTTTATAGCCAACAAGTGTATGGCAAACTACAAAATATTATGCATCCATCGATCTTAATACAATGGATAATACCAAGGTATTAACAACACATCTGCTTCAAAACTTAACAATATCATTACTCAATTCAAGCTATGATTACACTGCAGGTTTTTTTTTACCAATATAAACCCAACGATGGCTGTCACGACATGCTATGATGATTTTGTACTTGTGAAGTCTTTAAACATGTACTGCTCCCTCTGCCAATACAACAACAAGTAGTGACAAGGCTACGATTGTAGAAGATGTGCTTGTAGTGTTATATATTCTCTTCTGACAGCTCTGCTGAGCTGCTCTATTATAAATAGTGGCTCAGCCCTTCCAAGAATACAGCCATCAGCTAAAAATAGCAGCGCAGCCTCCGCTTTTATATGCAGCTTGTCTACTGCTTTTCTTCCCTATTTCCACGGCCATGCTCTTTTCTTAGTCTGGGTCACAATATATCTGGTCGAGATTATTACTGTTATTTATGCTTCTATGTTCTAGTTTAAGTACCCTGGATTTCGCTAGTTTTTTACTCCTACACATCAGTATTTTGATTAGTAGCGATCAAGGTTTCCTTGGCTTGCACCTGTGTCATGCTCAGTTATGGCTCATAAAATGCCGCAGCCCCATTACTCTATTACAATGTAAACAAACTTCACACATAGTACTGCCGTCTCAAAAACTTAGCATCTGCAATATGGGAGTGTGAATATTACAAAACTAATAGGAGTCAATATCACTCAGTGCTGGATGCATCTTCTAATTCACTTAATAAATTTCTGTTTTACTCCAACAATAGGTAAACAGCATTGGTTACAGCTTCTCTAATAAAGCTTCCAGTTCTGGAATAACACTTTTGATGTGTTCAAGACGGTTGGATTTATTACATATACCATAGGACAGGATTGGCTTTCAAAACAAGAAATATCACATTCTATCAACAAACATACTATCCACAAAATTGAACATAGTGCATATCATTTTTCCTTTTGTCTTCTATATAGGGTGGTGTCCATTATTCAGGTTATATTGCCTACTACGGCCACTAAGGCTGAAAGTTGTATTAAATGTAGGACTAACTATTTCTGCTCACTGTGTGTCCCAATTTCCCAAGCAAACACATTATTAACATTAATAACAATATCTCAACCAAACAATTTAGTCAAATGTTATCATGAGGATGGGTTGGTTGGGTTGGCGGGGGGTCGAGGGTTGATAATCTTATTAAGTTTTCTACCACATCCCTTTTTTTCTGGTTATGTCTCTCTTTCTACATAGTGAAACCATGTAACTACTACTGAGATTTAAAGCTGAATGTTTGATTATCTTGAGATATATATACAGTGCCCCATATAAGTATGTCTACTAGTCAGAGACTAGGATTCGAACAGAAGGACTAGTAAGAATAATAACTTGCATGTTCTACAAACTACCAATTCTCATTGCTATTATTAACAAAATCATAGGTGGTTCTAATATGTCATCTGGACATGTCATCAATCAACTCAACCTAATAGAATTTAGATTATTACATAAATTCCACTTAATGCTGATATTTCGGATTACTACATGTACTCACTTTCTGACCAATCAGTTACCAAATTCGGAAATTTTTATCCAATACAAGTGTCATATTTTAATGAAATTCACACATCGTACTAAAATTCTAATTTCATCACATACTTAATATTTTTTTGTTAAATTATTGTCAACTTAAAAAGCTTATAAATATTATGAAAAACATAAATACCTAATTACGTTATTATTAATGATTATATAAATAATGTTGCCATATATAGTACAAAAAAAAGAATTCATCAAAATGGAAAATACCCAAACCAAATTATAATCTAAATATCATGCATTTAATATACACAGTAAGAACCTATGATCTTCAATTAGAATTAGAGTAAATGTTAGAAATCGCCAGTATTCGCGATAGCTGCGATACCCACCAAATTTGAGATGAATACTAGGTTTTTCTACAGTGTACATTATTCAGTATCAACAAAGTTCTTACTATTTTGCGCTGTCGATCAACTGGTATTCGTTTGCTCTTTCAAAACACGTTTGAACTCCACTGTCTTTCCATAATGTAATTGTATGCTCATAGAATTCCTGCAAAAAGAAGATAATCATTTCAAAAACAATACCACACAATATGAACTAATACAAGATGTTTATAATACAAGAATAGTATCAACATTGCTACAAATATGCACTTTCACATCCTTTCATATAGCAAGAACGTTTCTACCACATTATGACAAAGGGTACAGGTTTTAGTTGACTTCTTCAAGCTTTGCTGGCAAGACTTTAATTTGTGCCCATGAAGTCAAGAGACCAGTATGCTGTTGAAGGCATTATTTTTATACTCCCTAGTAAGGTCCGCACGGGTACCTCAAGTACTCGTCACGAGAAGAACAAGTCTTGTACTTGAGAACTCGATGATATAACAAGATTTGACATTTTTACAGGAAAACAATCCTTAAGAATATCCAAAACGCAATACTGCCGCTATATTATGGAAAAACAATGTGCACATTAGTACCGCAATATTTCCGTGAGACAGTTAACACACCAAATGACCAACCACAGCATGCAAGTTAAACACTTGACTCCCAACAGCTATATAAGACTGGATTGTCTGTTACAATTTGATCATTGATGGGAAACACAGGTATTACATAAGATGGTTCACACTCCAATTATCAATGTGTCTACAGACACATCAGACAAACCCAGTTCAAAACCCTTGAAGGTAAATTGTGTACTTTAATTGCTTGAAAGTTTTTTTTTTACTTACTGGAGGATAGTCGAAATCTGGCTGGCTGGCAACGTCCTGGATGTAGTCGACACGGAACTGGTGACTGGGATCAGCCAGACTGATCGGTGGATTCACCGTACTCATTGCTCCGGTGATTGTCTGAAAGTCCATATATTACCATATAGAAGCTCTCACACACATAACAAGGAATGACAAGGCAATGGTGAAATGGATATGTAATCTGTATCTGTATAATAATCTGCAGAGCTTTATGAGCATATGGAGAGATGGTAAAAACATGGTAATGTAAAGACTGAGGAGCATATATACATAACATCGCTGTATGATAGATTAAGAATAAGAGACATCGGCTTAGTAATGAGACTTTACAGGAGACTACGGTGGTCAGGACATGTACATCGAAGAGACATTTTCGGAGAGTATCTGCATGTCTGCAAGTACGAAAATTCTTATCCGTTGTCTTTTTATAAACCCCTTAGCAATTCACTTGCAAAGCCTATAAATCTTTTGATTGTCAGTTGTTACAGCTAGTCCTGCTGAAGTATAATTGAGTAATGTATTTTAGAAATACTAGAAATGTACCTGATGGTAATAATATAATTAATTGTGTCTGATGTGGAGATTTTAGAATTGAATAAAACAACATTCACTGCTTTAACTTTTTTAATGACTTCCAAATACTATTAACATCAGAGAATGGAGGTCAGACAATATACATTGTATCAGGACTACGATATCTTATTCATGATTGTATATACTTCTATATAATACCAGGAATACATGAGTCATTTATTTCTGATAATACTTATACCAAAAACCCGTAATGTGCTTCTTTTAATACTGAATGTAATGCTTATTTTTCTATGGTTTTGATTTCAACTCCAAAGCTATATAGCTTGAAAAATAATGCAAAAATCTTCACGTGAAATTTAGCGTAGGAAGTATCACGGATTTTTTTCAATAAGAAAAAAAATATTTCTTTCCGTCTTTGAGATAAGAACAAATGTACCTTAAAAGGATATCTGAAGATGGTTGCAACTTAGCATAGGTAGAAGAGGGCACTTGAGTTAGTACATTGCTTAAGTTGGTCTTGAATAAGAGATTTTAAAAACACGTAATACATTTTGCTACAAAGCTCATGGAGAAATATTTGTAGACCACTTGAATAAAGTTATAATGGGAGAGTAGCAGTTAATTTTGCTAAATTGTCAGTGTTTGTAACTTTAGGTCTGATAGTTAGTTTTAATGACACCCAACATACTGTATCATCACATAAACCAAAAGTACCTAATGAAACTAGTGAGTACAGTAGCTTACTTAATTACAACATTCAAACTCATTTTGAGATATCGTACTTTAGTAGACAGAAGGGGGTGGTCACATGAATATTGAAAATGACATACAAGTAGGTATGTTTCTACATTTCTAAGAAAAAAGAGAGTTGAAGAAGTCTTGATTGACATTGTGGATCCCTGATATTTACAAAATAGTTTCTTGGTATGGGCGAGCTGGAGTTACCGAATTCTATTGAATGTAGATGCTCCATTATTAAGGCAAATTGTAGATAAAGCTCACATTGACATTATGAGATTACTTAGAATTAACATTACGGTAAATGGTAGTGCTGGCATCCATGCTGCCTAGCTACACGCATACAATCAATCAAAACTTAATCTACTTCCAATCTCTGCAGGGCATATGCTGTGCTCTCAGAGTACTTATGATTTATACTTTGACTTTTAGAGGGTTTAGAAAAGTCCGAATCAAGGTTCACATTCATTAATGATTTATCCGTACTAAGTTGAGTTCCTTACAGTCGCCCACTGAATCAATTATTTATCCTCTGTAAGTTGTAGGTGAATTCATAATGCTATTCATGAGCTGGATATAACAACATCTGTTATTTGCTGTACACATGTATTGTCCATTCGAAGAAATCATGAATGACTAGCCATCTTGATGTACCCATTTACTACCCAAAACCTCAATGGACCTCAGATACCATCTAATAAAAGTGCTACGTAGGGCGAATGCCATAACAAATATAGGCAATTCTAATCTATATGACAATAATTCAACCAGCTGTAATCTTTTTGAAATTTTTGTATTTTTATCCCACATGGACCAACTTTGACCAGCAGCACTAGCACTATGATCAGTGTAGGAAATTGAAGAAGTTGTCTGACATTAGGGCAAGTAACCGTAAAAAGTTACTTGTCGCGATTCAATATTACTTGCCCTGACAATATTATGCAAAACGAGTGAGAGGGCATCTTCTTAAAACAAAAATGTTATCTTTAGAGCAATTTATGGCATTCTAGATTAAAATTGAATATGAAATCCTCAAAACATACCAAATTAAACAAGATGTGGAAGTCAATAAGCAATATTTGTTTCGAACACAATATGGATTTCAATGTTAAAAATTCATAGCAGAAGGTCATCAAGCAAAGTTAATTGCCCCAGGCAGAGCTATTTCCAACACTGCTGATGGAAGAAAGGTAGGCTTGGACACTTCATACTTTTTCCAACTAGCAAAAAACTGGCTAATAACCAGAAGTCTGTATCATTCTACAAGCTAGTGTAATGCATCAGCAGATCAAAGTTTTTGAAAATGGAGGATTAATGTGTCCAACAGCTTGCAAATATACTAATAAAATTCCCAAGAAAATGACATTTCTGAGAAATGTGGATGAAGGGGGGATGGGGATGGGGGTGGGGGAGGCCGCCTCTTATGCCCTGCAAATCTGGCTATATTAGGTGTGTCATTGTAGTTACTGTATCAGAAGATTTAAAGTATTTCAAATAAAAATGATATTTTTGTGCAGTTAGTGATAAATTTATTCATTGTTTATGTATTTATATATTTGTCGAAATACCATATTGTATAAATAAAATACCTTATTCATGCAATAAAGTCATATCTAGATACAGCTTATGCACTGTTGTATCCAAGGAGTTCAACATTATGACTAATGCATTCCCTTATAAATATACAACAATTTGCATTCGCATGGAATATATACACCATTCACATTCCACCATTGAAAGAAAGGTAGCATACACTAAATTGCCCAATAATATACTGGGGTGCAGAGTGTATGTAGATATTTTCTTATCTGTGGCCACATATTGTAGAATAATCATGCTGGAGTTTCAAAGAACCCGCTTATCATATATGATGAGTCATGAATCCATAAAATGTCCCCCAAAATATAAATTTTCCATCATTATATACAAATGCATTGATTTGTTTAAGGTGTAATCTGATGCCTCCCACACATACATATTGCTACTGTGTAGGGGGTTGGGTACTGCAGACAACAGACATTACTTACCAAAATTGCATCCCTAATATTCTTCTTGATATCTTCAATTTTCTGCCTACGTTCACTGGAAGAATAGAGCAAATGTCAAAATCAGTGCTGATCACCAACGAAAGGGGTCTCATTCTTAAATATCTGTATGCATATGATGGACACGGCTGTGTTGGCATAATATATGGGGCTTAATTGGCTTCTTGTTTTAGCACATACCAGACGAAAGCGAGCAACAAGATTGGTACTTACTCTGGGCCGAATCCATTGACGTGCAATATTCGCATTTGCTTGACGATCGTAGACTTGCCCGACTCCCCAGCACCTGAAAACAGACGACAACATGATGGTCATTAAAATCCGTCTTCAACATGGCTGCGCCAATATACACGAGAAACTTGTACTTAGGGCTTGAGTCGGCCTTCACTGGCGAGATTATCTTC
>CM032661.1:21378606-21412885 GCA_019095985.1 Streblospio benedicti
CTTCTTGTTTTAGCACATACCAGACGAAAGCGAGCAACAAGATTGGTACTTACTCTGGGCCGAATCCATTGACGTGCAATATTCGCATTTGCTTGACGATCGTAGACTTGCCCGACTCCCCAGCACCTGAAAACAGACGACAACATGATGGTCATTAAAATCCGTCTTCAACATGGCTGCGCCAATATACACGAGAAACTTGTACTTAGGGCTTGAGTCGGCCTTCACTGGCGAGATTATCTTCATACTAACCCAATAACAGCAATCGGTGAGTGGCCCTATACAACTGCTTATCCTTCTGGAGTTGTTTTTCAATCTTTTGTTCGCTTCTCTTTTTAATTTTATCGTCCTCATTTTCTTTGGAGCCTTTAAAGCACCCCATCGTGAGAAAGAACGACATATATATAGAGCTACTAAAGGTGGCTTTGACAGCCAATATACAGCCGACTTGGGCTTATTCGAGACGCGATAGCAGCCCTTCGGGCCGTCGGATCTCGCCACTATCCCGTATCCAAATGTATCCGACAATCACAGGGCCATTAGGGGTTTAACAGTGGTGCATGGACACCACAAAATCACACAAATTATCCTGTATGCATTCCATAGACAATGTCTTATCCATACGTCAACCTGTCAGCATTCGCTGGGTGGGGTTACCATTGCATTGTGGGAAATTTGACCTATTAGCATAGCGTCACGTGACCTACGACGTGATTTTACTGCTGCAGACGACGCTTTTTCCGGTAATGATAGTGGGGGTTTATATAGTTAAAATCGCACCATTTTGTTCTAAATTTCTCCGTACGTACGCATTGATAGATTATCATCCGGCATTGATCATAGACTAAAGCAAATATACTTTTGTTCGTGTGACTAGAAGCTGATTTACTCGGTTTGATGCCGGCCGCTACTTGCTCGATGACGTGTTTGGCGCGCAATTGGAATGGCGAGACAGCGCACATTTCAGCAAGTATTTCTGAGCTTTCACACGTGCATTATAGTTCGTGTGCGTAACCCCCGTGCACTAGTACTATTAGACATGTACGTTGGTTGTACCTCTTCAAAATCTAACGTAGTTTCCTAAACACTTGCGGATAATAGACACTGGCGTAGCATATGGTTTAACATGCGAAATTATTTTAATAGACGTATGATTTTGTATACACTCTAGTAGGCCTACTTATGGAACCCCGGAATGGTTACTAATTATTTTACCAGGTCTCAGACCGTGCATCATGCTCTGAAGATTAGATTGCAGACCGTGATAGGGACATTTTTTGCTTTCACACACTAAGAAGGAAAATAACGTATTGCAGTTTTCTGTATTATGCCACTACCATTTCTGTGCTCTTCACTTATTCAGCTCACTCGGTTATTCAAATGGCAAGAACGAATTGAAGTTTATTAAAATAACAATATTTTGAATGGCTATTGATAACATCTGTATGTTTTAGTATAGCTAGTGTACACTTTTCATTGTATGTAATAAAAGTTACCAAATATATCGTATAATTGTTACACAATACAGCTTCCAAAACGTAAGACATTCTCACAACCAGCTAAAAATCATACATTGTTCAGTAAACAATCTTCTCTAAAATGTTTTTCTCAATACTGGGTGTCACCATTAATAATGTTTGTTTTGAGTTTCTAATTTTCAAATCTTTTATTATGTACAAAATGATATTGTATATGCGATGCACAGGCTCGGTGTGACTCGGTGTGCACTAAAAAAGAAAAAAAGTGTACGGGATATGTGTGCGCGCTGCTCTATGTGAGTTCTGGGTCTTTTTAATAATCCATTAGGCTTGTGTGAATCACTTGAGACTATCAGCGCATTTTTCAGATTTATGAGGGTCTAGATGGGGTGTGTGTGTGTGGGGGGGGGGTTCCTTCACCACATTTGAAATTTAGCTCTTTTCCCACAATTGTTTGTTAGTTTCGAGGTGTCTTGATCAGAATCATTCCAATCTATTAAAACCACTTTGGCCGTGTCTTCTAACTGAAAACCTAATGTTTGCATATTTAACCACATATACTTAAAAAGCATGTGAGAGATAATTAGAATGCATGCATTAACATGGAATGTTAGCATGATTCTGAAAGCTGTATATCTTGAGCTATGTGGCCACAAACAAACGTCGATATATTAGTGTCCTAATAGTCCGTGTCGTCCTAAAGTACATTTTCTCTACATAACTAAGTACCTATCACCATTACAATTACATTATGTATAAAAATATATTATGTACATCAATCCACTGACATGCCATTGACCAACAAGAGTAAGACTAAGGACCCCATGCGTGGATCCACTGACTATATGATACTGTGGAGTGCCCTGATCATCATAATGTACTCGGCAGTCAGAAGCGCAGGAAAGATGGTTTACAATAGATATACACGCAATGTTTGCACATTGTTTTATTCCTCAGTGTGTGTACATACAAATCTCGTAGATGTTTAGATGCATCGATGAATCATGATGAACTCACTTTTTTTTTCGAGTTTGAACGTTTCAAATCTATTAATGGACCCAGCGTTGGGATGGTAGACTGTATATATACGATACTTTGCACCACGTTATATGCTCTGTAAATATTCTTTTCCTCTTAAAGCAAGCCGTCTCACTGAGCGTCTCACAAAGTTTGCAATATGCTCGTGATTTCTGATCCGGGATTTATAAGGGGTTTGGCCCTATAATCCGCTCATTACTCATGATTCAATTGGCACGGAGAGGAAAAGTCGAGCACTGAAAGGGCAGTATGGGATGCGGAGCCCCATCAAAGAAGAGCACGTAACTTAAGATTTAAAAAGGGTCACGTTAACACAACTCGTGTGATGGTTATATAAAATTGTTAATTTTTAAAGCGTGGATATTTCAGTTCGTGGTATTTTAAAATCCAGCGGACGACGTGTCTTTGATTAAGTTGGAATACTTGCAATTGGTGAGTGTATGACCCTCTTGCGTGCCTGGCCTCATAATAATTTCCTTTTTGGGTGAACCGTATTGGTGCTTATGTCACCTGAATACTACAGTGATCAGGGTTAATACAGCAACGTGAACAGTTTGATTGTACGTCTCAGAGTTGTACGTACTAGTAATTTGATACATGCTTTTGTTTGGGTGTGTTTGTTTGCTTTTATTATCAAGTGAATAGGTTGTTGTTGTTGTTTTTTGTAAATTCCTTGTTGCGTTTCCCCACATCTCTCACCTTCATCTACATATACACAAGTCTCGCACCGGGTGGGGGGGGGCACTAGCATCTGTGTTGGGTATGCATGCTTCACGGTGAGTTCAAAATGTGGGTGGGGGGTCTATATGAAACTATAAGGCAACATCAAAATATAATCGTGCATCAGTTAACTTTTTTTTTGCAAAAGTGTGGATGTTTGCTTTGAGGTTTAGATTAATTAGGGGTCTTTGGGGGTTGACCGCAAAGACAAAAGACATAGGGTGTCTTAGATATTTTGTCATCTGAAAATGGGGGGCTTTTCTGCTCAGCATATATACCCAACCCGACTGTGGAAGAGAGGCCCCCCCCCCCCTTTTAATATCAGGCCTATCTACCAGCTTTGACTTACATGACTATAAACGTGTGGTGTCACTGGTGGCTCAGGGTGTTGTGATCACGTGCGGAGTTTTTTTTAAATGTATAAATGCTAATGTTTTATACTAAGTATGTCAATTTGAAAAATAAATTTCCATAGCTGTACGTGGCATTATCACTCCATGCAGTTTCGTGTGCGGGCATACGGTACAGACCATGGGCCCCAGCATCATGGGAGGGGGATGAGTTATATATACTACTATGCTTTACAAACACTATACTATACATATTACATCTAATATTACGAGTATTTTAAATCAGTATGCTATATTGTTTGTAAACCATAGCAGTATGTATACCCCCTGCCCCCTCCCATGATGCTGGTGCCCATGGTACAGACGACACCTTGCAGTTGGTGCACGCTCCATCAGATCAAGTTTTACAAATTCTAGTGTATTCCATCATCCACAAAAAAAGCCACCAACGAATTTAGAATATTATCATGCTCTAGTGGCAATTAAGTGTTTGATGAATAAGTAGACGACAAAGAAAACATTGCAATGTGCATTATAATAGCACTTAATTAAGTGGGCAGTGGGGTGGGGTGGGGACTGAACATGCAATAAACTATAAATGCAAAATGTAGCTGGATCTATATAGTTGCAGCCAAAAGAGTGGGCTACATAAAAGGTATGAATTAAATACTAGCTGAAATATTCATCCGGTGCCAGCACTGTTATGTGACTATGTCTGTTATCGATCTAGTGACCTCCCTATTCAATACCCAGGCCAATTTATCACTGCTATCATCATATTAAATTCTGCTATTGGCGATTGTATATGATAATAAAGGGCCCGGATCACAGTTATTGAATGTAGAGTATTAGCAAACTTTTATAAGTATCATCAAACCTCCTACAGGGTTGAAGACTGAAATAGTCCACATTCTTATGTTCAATAAAATAGTTTGCAGAAGAAAAATATTCTTATGAATTTGCCTCATTACATTTGCATTAGTTAGTGAGTCATATTGTTGTACCATTATATCCTACAGTATATTATTATTATTATTATCATGTATATTAATATGGTAATATTAAAAAAAACTTAACATTACACACACCACACCAAAGACTCGTGCATTGCATGCATTTATGTACATATACCAAAATAGCAGCATTACCCAGTAGAAGAAGCCTGTGGGTTTGTTTGTATTTCCGTTTATCCTGTTCTATCATTTTGGATATCTGATTGTTTCTTCTTTTTTGTTCCTTTTTCTCCGGATCGTCGGCACCACAGCACAACATACTGGCATTTATTAAAACCCACTACACATAAGGGAAAGACAAACACCAACTAAACTTGTATATCCACAAAGTAATACTCCCTGGGCGTCACTAATTTGTTCCCATAGTCATAACTAGATAGTATATTTATTGATATATTTCCTATGCAAAAACCAACAACTTGCAATCACTACCGCACACCTTAATACTACCTTATGCAGTTTATATAACACTGAATATTCTATTTTGGTTACAAGTATGTATCAAATAAATCAATATAGAATGAAGCTTGATCCTCATATATCCTACAAAAAGCCCTCTGTTGTATTCTGTTAATCTCCTGTATCCTGTGAGACTTCAACTAGGCGATTTTATGAATAGATAATAACTGTCAATATGAATATTCCAAAAGGTATCAAAACACAGCCCGTTTTGGGTGTAAATATATACCAAGCGTTTGACCGGGTTCCTGTGAAGTTGATCTATGTTATTTATAGACCTATATGTTTAAAGCCATCGATGGCCCGGCTTAGATATTTCCAACGTGGTTGTTGTCTTTAAACTTTAAACCCTTATCACACAAAAATGTGTGAGGCGTCTAACCGTATCTATTATCCTTTAAAGCTAGCAGGTCGCGGCGGCGGCGGCAGCAGCTTTACCTGTGTTATTTTTACGACTTCGGACAACATTTTGTTGTGTGATCATCGGATGAATAATTCTGACCATTCATTGCCGCTGATCAAACATTTCCAACAGGCCAAAGTTTGTTTGTCTAAATCCAGTATCCGAATGCACCACATATAGATAAATCACCAACTGTTTGGCCGAAGAGACGTTACTGCTGTACAAAGCAGCAGCCCCAAGTGGTTGTCGTCGCGTGCACACTCCACGGAAATAACGGATATGATGACAAACGACATTTTCATATGATAAGCAGACGGCTGCTAGAAACTATCTGACAGCAGAGAAACGTCCGGTGATTATCAACCGGCTGTAGTCCACTGGTGGTATTGTGCGGTGATTATACCCACAATCAATATGTCTCATCATCGGAGATTCAGTATATTTAGTTGTTGAAGAGCACTGTAGTTGTTGTAGTAGTGGTAGTAGTAGCATACTCCGCCGCCTATCAGTTGAGTACTAGCTACATCTGTCACCCCACTCATCTGAGTTATGTGCAAACATTCCCCCACACACACCCTAACACCCCCACACACCGTATATAATAACCTGGTGGTGATGATGTCAACAACTTCCGTGAATTATTCCCCTACATTACGATATTAGTGTCGCATGTGCAAACTACACGTGCATTTCAAAATCGCACACTGTTTATACATATAAAAAATCTATCTTTAGCCTTCAAGAATTACAAAAAGTAAACTGTTATTGATTAAAAAAAAGGGGGGGGGGTGCTAGTGACGGCCTCCCCGATACCCTTTGCTACGCCTAAGGAGATTAGCGGATCGATCTGCTGTCAAGTTGTGTACCGTTCTGTCGTCTGCGCCACTTGTCCTTTGTCCCCGCTACATATATTATTCACGGAGAATTATATTTATGGCTCGGACCGTGTACTATTTATATAACCAATGATGAAGCGCTTGTTCAAGTGGTCGTTTGCTGTTTAACTCCCAGTGTTATTTTTAGAACATTGGTGCAGTTGCACGTGTGTACATTACGTATTATGTTGCTGCCAGTGTGTTTTGTATTTCAAACGAGGTATCATGACTACCGGTGTTATGTGTTGGTTTGCAGTTGTTTCATATAATGTAGCCGACGTACACTGGAACTCTAATAGTATCTGATGAAATAGATATCAAGCACAATGCATCAAAAGTATTAGATGCTAAAAATAGTTCACGTCGCTCATTATACTGTCGTATTTGAGTTTCATTTTCTATAACAAACTACTTTGAGCAGTCGACTCCCATGTATGTATATGAGAATAGGCCATGCAGCGTGTGAAAGACAAACGAAGGCCATTGAGTCTATTTTATTCCTAAATTGAAATAACAGTCTCTGTGGGTGACTCAATAAACGGTTGTCAACTCGACACTGGACTATACAATTAGTCATACAATTTGTGCAAAATACTGCGGATGTAGTAAAGCTTTATTTGGACATGTATTCCGTTTATCGGCATTATCTAAAATGTTAGCGATTTATGATAACTATAAACTTATGTGATCAGACTCATTAGATGATTTAATTTTACATCATGACCTAAAAATTAGAACGCCTTTTATGTAAGGATCAGCTCAATGAGTTGACTTTACCAGCCAGCCTTTCTGCAAATTAAGAGAGATCGAAAACCCACGGCGACATGGAACATTGAAATAGTAGGCGGTGAACCGCCGTAGGTTTGAAGCGCAAACGGCACTGGTCGTGCACCATAATACAAGATTTATGACAACTATAAACTATGTGACTGACTCATTGATGATTAATTTTAAGATCATGAATCTAAAATTGTAATCCCCTTAAGGGACCAGCCTCATGATAAGATCTCATTTCTCATCCCAAGTGCCCTCACAGAATCCACCACTGAACCTCCCATAAAGAGATTACCCTTCTCGCCGGGAGAATCACCTTTATATGCCTCCTGCGGCAGCCATGAGACTTTACTGGTGGCGCGTACCATGTTTCATGCTTGGCCTGGCCTGCCCGCTGAAACAATGTCCCACTTAGGGGATGGATGGGGGCATGGGGGCGCCTGATATCTGTCCCTTGGCCCAAGATTGTACCAATTGAAACAAATTCCAATTCCACTATTTACTATTTAAATGTATAGGCATTAAAACGATAAACCCACATTTGGCCAATGATTTATGTTTCTGTGTAGAGCCTAAATTGGAAACTGAAGCTGCATTATGTTGTCTCATTGCAGAGGGTGCCAAGATGAATAACCCAGCATCTTGCCCAGAATCTCCATGTACTGTTGCATCAAATAGGACCCTAATAGATTGACTCCATCCCCAATTTCCAGCATCTCAACATCTGCTGTTGAAGTTGAATCGCACCGACAAACTGGCACAATATGAACTAAAAAGACAAAATCCTTTTTCATACTAAAAAGCCATGGCGGCCTCACCTCACGGGGTGAAGTCATTCTATTTGATGCACCTCATCATAACAAAGTTTGTACTCAAAACATTGAGTTTATTTATTTTACTTCGGGGTGCCAAATTGTACAAGCTTCAACCCACAGACAGTTAGCTGATGAAGTTCAACTCCAAAGACCCATTCATGAAAGATGTAAACCAACCCCCCAGAGAGACCACGATGAAGTTGTTAGAGTTACAGTTAGACAATAATTCAAGGGTGCTTTGCTTGTCTAGCTCTTCGGCCACATCACTGTTATTGCCCTCAAACAAGTAGTCAATTGTTTAACTGTCGTGGTAATATCAAGATGATGTTTTCAACAAGACGGGTACAAGAAAAGTGCGCATAGTGCAGAGCGCGTAGCAGCACTTTATTTATGATTTTCATAGACCTGCAAATTGTTTGAATTTTTTGACATTAGAGGATTCGTTCTCCAAGTCAATGGCTATATCCATAGTCTGCCCGACTCCGAACCTGGACGACTACCAATGTGGGAACCCTATTCACAAGTACTTAAATCCGGCGCATTGTATATCACTTCGACATCCTGGACACAGCTAAAAAAGCGGTGTCATTCCAAATCCTGAAGAGGTGCTGGATCCTGTGTAGCAGTGTTCATCTTAACTCATTGAGCCGTGAAGAGTGGAAAATACTCATCGAAGTTGAATGCCCCCTTTGTTTAGTAGCTAACCATTGTAAAGGATAATGCCTTCAATGGTGGAAATGAATTCTGATGTGCTGTGACTATGGCTGTTTTAAAACCCTTTTGAGGTCTGTAGTGGAATAAACAAGAAGCTGTCTCTATTGCCTGCTGCTGTTCATCACGGTTTTTTCTCTGATATGCCTGTTGCCTTCTAGGGACTATGCCAAAGAGTGTAATGATCGTGCTCAAAAGTGTCATTTAAAGTCTTCAAAAGACCCTTACATCTAATAGTTTTACTTCATTATTACAAAACCGTCTTGGGAAACTATATATAAAGTGCAAAGACGAAGAGCAAGCACAATTGTGACAGCCTCTACTCCCCAATAGACATAAGTGTCTTTTACCAAACCTTCTAGGAATCCCAATTGCCAACAACAATATACAGCCTCAAACATCTCCTGGCCTGTTATCTGCTTTATAGTTTTAAAAGAAGAGTGAACAGTTTGTAATAGTAGCAAGTAGTGCCATGGGTGGTATTTTCCAGTAAGTGATTAGCTAGTCACAATAAATATGATCTTGGATCAAAGTCACATTATTACACGTGCCAGTACTACTACATGTACATGCTAAACGAGAAAATTACTCAAGTACAGCGTGTTTCATAAGAAGCTGCTCTGAAAAATAGATTACGTTCTAAAATAGCCATGTGCTTTGTGTGATGAATGTCAACTTTGAAAAACATTTAGTTAAAGATTTGTATCATAGAGACGCTTTTAGAATAGGCCTTCAGATCATTTAGTTAAGTCTATGATAGGCTAGTCATCTGTTTGCGATGCCTAACAAGCATTTTGGATACTTAAAAGAGGTTGTTACAGATACGGTATCACCACTCAGTATCAATAAAGACAGTTATTACCCCAGCTAAGACCAGCTCACTTTTCTCAAGCCTGTGAATTCAACAAGCAATCTCATGGATATATTGTAGTCCAGCAGTCAGTCGGTCAACCCCCTTTGTGAGTTAAAAAGTATTAGATGCTAAAAATAGTTCCGTTCGCCTTTCATTATACTGTCGTATTTGAGTTTCATTTTTCTATAACAAACTACTTTGAGCAGTCGACTTCATGTATGTATATATGAATAGCTATTCTATGCAGCGTGTGAAAGACAAAACGAAGGCCATTGAGTCTATTTTATTCCTAAATTGAAATAACAGTTCTGTGGGTGACTCAATAAACGGTTGTCAACTCGACACTGACCATACAATTAGTCATACAATTTTGTGCAAAAATACTGCGGATGTAGTAAAGCTATATTTGGACATGTATTCCGTTTATCGGCATTATCTAAAAATGTTAGCGATTTATGATAACTATAAACTTATGTGATCAGACTCATTAGATGATTTAATTTTACATCATGACCTAAAATTAGAACGCCTTTATGTAGGGATCAGCTCTATGATAAGACCATTTCTCACGGTCCCAGGCGTTCACAGAGACCACCACGAACCTCCTATAAAGAGATTACCTTTCTGTTGAGACCACTTGAGACAAGCCCCAGGTAGCCATAGGATTTTTTTTATTGGTAGTGAGTAAGTGTGGGTGTACTATGTTTTGCGTTTGTCTATTTGCCTCAAGGATGCTGTAAAACAATGTCCCACTTAGGGATGGATGGGGGGCGGGCGGGGGCGTCTGATATTCCACTTTTTGTGGGTCTAAGATTTTTTCGTACGCACTAAAATGTTCCAATTCCACTATTTACTATTTAAATGTATAGCATTAAAACGATACACAACAGAATCCACATTTTAATAATGATTTATGTTTGTGTAGAGTCATAATTGAAATCCAGTTGCATAATGTTGCGTTGTCTCACGGCTTTGCATGAGGGAAAAGCAAGACGAATATAACCCCAGCATCTTCTGTCCAGACTGCATCATGCTCGCATCAAATAGACCTGTTAGTAGATTGATCATCCCAATCAATGAAAGACTTCAACATCTGCTGTTGGAAGGACCGTACTGATAAACTTCAACTGGCACATGAACGAAAAGACACAAAACCTTTCTTTTCTGCGCTGAAAGCCATATGGCTCTTTACCCCACGGAAGCTCATCTCTAGATGATACAGACTCTCATCAAGAATAAAGTTTGTATCCCTAAACATTGGAGTGAATATTTTTACTCGGTGCTAAATTGTATGTCAACTATTGCAGATTAAACCATTGATGAACTTACCCAAAGACCCATTCATGAAGATGTAAACCAACCCCCAGAGACCACGATGAAGCTGTTAGAGTTACAGTTAGACAATAATTCAAGGGTGCTTTGCTTGTCTAGCTCTTCAAGCACATTGCAATAATTACATATACATATAAGATCACCGTTATTGCCTTGTAAACATTGCTGTGAAGTCAATGCGAATGTTTAATCTGTCGTGGTAATATCAAGATGATGTTTTCAGCAAGACGGGTACAAGAAAGGTGCATAGTGCAGAGCGCGTAGCACTTTATTTATGATTTTCATAGACCTCACAAAGGTATTTGACTCTTGACATTAGAGGATTCGTTCTCCAAGTCAATGGCTATATCACATAGTCTATGCCTGGACTCGAACCCTGGACGACTACCAATGTGGAACCTATTCACCAAGCACTTAAATCCGGCGCATTGCATATCACTCGGCCATCCTGACACAGCTAAAAAGCTGTGTCATTCCAACCGAGGGTGTTGATCCTGTGTAGCAGTGTTCATCTTAACTCATTGAGCCGTGAAGGTTTATGGAAAATACTCATCGAAGTTGAATGCCCCCCTTGTTTAGTAGCTAACCACAAAGGATAATGTCACGGTGGAATGGTCTGATGTGTTGTGGATCAGTGGTTGTTTTTTAATTAAACCCTTTTGAGGTCTGTAGTGGAATAAACAAGGCTGTCTCATTGCTCCGCTGCTGTTCATCACGGTTTTTTCTGATATGCCCAAGTTGCCTTCAGGGACTATGCCAAAGAGGTAATGATCAGGTTCAAAAGTGTCATTTGTTAGTCTTTCAAAAGACCTTACATCTAATAGTTTTTACTTCTATTATTACAAAAACCGCTCTTGTAAACCATATACAAAGTGCAAAGATGAAGAGCAAGCACAATTGTGACAGCCTCTACCTCTAATAGATATAAGGTCTTTTACCAAACCCTAGGAATCCCACTGATATTAAATATACAGCCTCAAACATTCTGGCCTGTTATCTGTTTATAGCCTTTAAAAGAAGAGTGTTCATTTGCAACAGCTGCAGAAGCAGCAGCAAGCATGGGTGATTTTCCAGGTAAGGATTAGCCAATACAATAAATATGTGATCTTGATCAAAGCTTCACCATTACACGTAAACAGTACTACTACATGTACATGCTTAAACGAGAAAATACCCAAGTACAGCAGCCATATAGCTGCTCTGAAAATAGATTGCTGTTCTAAAAATAGAAGCCATGTGCTTTTAGGTGATGACGTCAACTTTGAAAAACATTTAGCAAGATTTGCATCATAGAGACGCTTTTAGAATAGGCCTTCATGTCAGATCATTTAAAGGCCTTATGATAGGCTAGTCATTCGTTTGCGGATGCCTACCACATTTTCGACAATTTCTAAAGAGGCTGTTACAGATACGGTATCACCATCAGCATCAATAAGACGGAAGTATTACCCCAGCTAAGACCAGCTCAATTTTCAAGCTCAGAATCAACCCTTCAAGATATCATCATATCTCATGGATATATTAGTCCAGCAGTCAGTCGGTCAACCCCCTTTTTGTGAGTTAAAGTTTTTTCCTCTCTTGATTATTCATCTAGAAGGTCTATATAATGAGTTCCAGGTGGGTTTGAAGTTCTCACCCTTGAGCATTTGTTTTAATTCAGGGTCTAGTCCTAAATTGATTGGGGATTTTCAGATTTTCCATTGCTGTGTGCAGCTACCAAAATGTGGCCCTTTTAAATTTCTCATGTCACATTCAGTTTTTGATAAACATACAGAAGCTATATGTGTTTTTATTCGGAAAGAGATTCAAATTCAATTAAACTCCATGCAAAACATACATTTTAGTCCGCATCACACTTTGTTGCCATGGAAATCTGACTGGAGGTGATTTAATGATCACAAAATTTACACCCCAAATAACAAAACTGGCCTCATTTCGCCTCGAATCTTTCCTATCTATAGCGTTTCAATACACACTAGCATATATTCACAAGGCAGCTAAGGACTGTGTCCAACATATATAAAAGGATTGACAACATTGCGTGTGTGGATTTCTTTTAAATTGATTGGAAACCAAAAGTACCTATATTTCGTCACCTGCAGAAAGCCCAATAATGGTGGTTTCCCAACAAACACCATCAGTCACTCACACCCAACTCTCGAAAATAAAACTCTGATGAATCAGCTTGAACATTTGCAAGCAGGTACACAAGTGCACCCTTTCTCAAGTATGTCCCCAATTACAGCTCAAGCAACCACCATACACCATATATAGGTAATATTTCTAAGTTTAAGGAACTATGCTGAAGACTTAGTAAGATTGTTTACAAACAAAAGCACGTGCGACCGCTATTCTTCAGTTCCCAATTGCGCAGAAAAGTTGCTCGTCTTTTTAAATTTACTTTTGAGACACAAAAGTCCATGGGTACTTCCGGTATATGTTATAAGCCCATTTAAAATCGCACTTAATGCTATATCATTCAAAGTGTGTATTCTACACAACATTGATGGCTGTTACACTGATAGACGTAGGAAAATTAAGTAAGTACATCTATTTGAAGCGTGCATTCTTCAATATAGTGAAGTTGTCAACTTTTTTTTTCACTGGCCGTCTGCAAATTTGACCAAGACCGGCTTTTGCTCATAACTTCGTCAATTTTTATGCTAACTAAAATCCGATTACATATTCGTAATCCTCATTAAAATACTACTAGGAACGCTGTTTGAGGCATGCATTCTTCATAATAGTGAAGTTCAAACGTTTGTATCATTTACAACCTACACAGGTCGTCTGCATTTTTTTTCATGAAGACTGGTATTCTGCCCATATCTTCGTCAATTTCAATGCTAACTAAAATCCGATTACAGATTCATAATCCTCACACAAAATTCTATTAGGAAAGTACTTTACATGAATGACATAGGATAAGTGATAGCTGAAAATTACCTTAGAATATTTAGACCGTGTTAGTTTACAATGACGCAAGCGACCGGAAGTAGTCAATGGACTGTTTGGTATGGATTAATTCTACTGCGCAACACGTCCCGCGCAACTGGGAATTGAAGAATTATTTTTACGACTAGACCCTTAACACGTTAATGTCCAAAATGGCCGCTAAAACTTTAAAATGGCCATATCAACTTCAATACCGTTAATAGGAACGTGATTTGTGGGTCTATGAGCATATTTATTGATTAAAAAATCTGTCTAGCCATTCTAGTTATATTGGAGTGCATTTTTGTAACATTTTTTCAATATATACTCTCGTCATTATCCAAAAATATATTCTCGCTAATAACATTTTTATTATTAATGATACACTATATGTTTTTGGGGCCATAGAATCTAAATCCAGCAATAAAAGTCATATTGATCAAATAGATATAGGCGAATCCAAGATGGCCGCCACTGAGATGGGTAAATTCTTTGATTGCCTTGAACGTTTTAACCGATAATGGCACAAATAATATTTTGGAGTCCAACAACATGTTTTTGGAGTCATAGAATCCGAATCAATTAACCAAAGTCAGATTGACTATCTAGTTATAGACAAATCCAAGATGGCTGCTACTGAGATGGGTGAATTCTGTAATGTCCAAAATGGCCGCCAAAACATTAAATGTCCATATCTCCATCAATATAGGGGCTAGGAATGTGATTTAGGTGTCTAGTGTAGGGTTATCAGCTACAACTATGCATCTTAGATAAAGGTAGCATGACATCTCACATCAATTATTAGAAAAAATATTGATAGCAATCATCAAAATAATGTCACAAGTTAGATTTTACTCCTAAGTAATAAAAAAATTACAGTGATCAAAACTAAATGATCATTCAACCACCTCATGATACCGACTTTTGAGAGATCAAAGTATTCAAATCGCTTCCTCATCAGTTTCTGAAGAATCATCATCATTATCATCATCACTATCATCTTCTGAGAGCTTAATATTGGGGTTATAACAATGTCCTCCCTGTCTCTTCGCAAGACTTGCAAACAGCTTTATGGCAACTGCAGCTTGTGCTTTAACATGGAAATGTGCTACTGCATCCGCACTTCACAACTTTTAGGATTTCTTCAGGTACTAGTGTGACATCTGATGCTACAGTCACTGATTTCAAAGAGTCATTATCTTTCACCAATCCATGACATTTTGGATCCAAATCAGGAGAGTTGCAATCAGCACAATTCTGCTACATTGCTACCTGCCAATGTGCCCTCAGTATATTTTGCAAGAAAGGCTCATTGATTGGAGGTAGGCTTTGAAACTTTGGGGAACCATTTATGCAGAACACTCTATAACTTATAGAGATTACTTGGTGGCATCTCTAGACCAATGTTTACAGCTGCACAGCTGCATTGGTGTGCCCATGCAGTTCGCATGGGCAAAAAAAGAGAAAAGAATCCATATACACACTGTTCGGCGAGCTGTCTTCAGGAAAAAAGATCAAGAGGTAGACAATACAAAGTCAGAAGCAATACAAAGATGTCCAAAGATGTGCTGCATGCATCCCTGAAAAGCTATGATACTGATCATCAATCCTTTGAGACAATTGCCACGCAGCACACATTTTGGCGCTGTAGGTAGCTGTAGTGCTAGAAGTAAACTGAGGAAGAAAAAAACCCTGAAAGGGTGATTGAAAGGCGGAAACTCAGTGCTATCATTATTACAACTCCACACGACTTAGTTCGAGATTCACCATTTCTCTGCGGAGGCTGTCAGCAAATCTGCACCTCACGCATTGGAGTGAAAAATCATCTGAGGCATAAACATTTGAGGCAAATACTTTTGTCGACAAGACATTTCTCGGAGAACTATAAGTAAATCCATGGACAAAAAACGGTGTACTCTTGTGAGTAAACCTAACAAACCACCGTACATGTGCCAACGGTTTGCTTGGTCTCTGATCGAAGACAAAGATGTATGGAGGAACCACACTCCTGCTGGCTGAAGCTGAAAATAACCAATTAGCAAGTAATTAGGAACACTAAATCTCACTAGAGATGTATACTTTCTTAATGAGATGTATTCTAATTGCAGTATTTGCTTTCCTTTACAGATGGATGTATTATAAGCACATGCAAATAATGTACATTGTATTTGTAATGTAGTATTATAGCGCATATTATAATAAGCTACATTACAACTGAAATCAACAGCTAAGACATCGTGTCCGCCTGTTATGTTAATTTAATATTCTCATAGGTTGCCTAAAGGTATGATGACCAAGATAGAATAATGGGTTATTAAAGCGTTCGGATTTGGCTGCATTGACCGTGCAAAGCAAATCATGTACATAGTCATTTGGCTGATATCCTGATTTATGATACAGGCAGAATTTATGACTTTATGATGACAATAAAGTAGGAGTGCGCGAAGCAGACGATTGTTTTACTAAAGTTAATTACCGTCTGTTGTGTCATTTTTTTCTGAACGTGAACATAGAATGTTATATCGTTTCTTTTGATTTTCGCAGTCCCCTACAGAAAGAGAAACTTCTTTTGCATTTGCATGATTTTTAGAAATTACTGTCACAAACAATACCGTGTTGGCCTGTGTACATTTTTGAAGCATTTTTTGTTTCTCAACGGGAGCATAGATTATATACATCTATATGGTGAAGTCCTGCAACCTGCATGAAAAAAGTGTGCTGTAGTTGAGTAGTTGATTGCTCACCAGCATTACGTAGCAAATTTAAAAGCAGCAACACCCCCCCATTTAGGTGGCAGCACTCTAGCTCTTTGTAATTTTTGAGCGAACCCGTTTTATTTGTTTGGTTTGTATGCAATATATGTCACCATAGCAGCAGCAGCAGAAGTATATAGGCTATAGTCTAGAGTATAGATGACAGCATTGAACTTGGTGGGTAATCCCAGAAAGGCGATCAACCATCGATGCCTTTAAGTTGGTGTCTGGGTTTTTACAAGAATATGGTATTGAATGATCAGTATAGGGACATGATATGTCTAAGTTAAGCTGATCAGATGTTATTCTAGTTTGTTCTTCTTATTTTGATAAAGAAATTATACTTGCAAAATACTAGTACAATTTCCAAGCATGGATCACATAACGTCCTCTTTCAGACGGACTAATGCAAAGCAGCAAATACAAAAAGTCAATCATGAATAAACAATTGATTGTATACTCAATTCTATATGTTTAGCGTGTTAGCGTCGTCAATAAACGGTGTTATAAAACTTCAAATCGTGCACTGACGTTTCATATAGTGCAAATATTGGCATCCTTAATTCTCAAAGAGCCTTAATTACTGTAACAGACCTGTCACCGGAAGTATTGATAACTTAAGAGAGTGTTCGCCGGTTGTTGTTTTTATTACACTTGTTATGCAGGCAACTTACTGGCAAAGCCTGTGAAAACAATGTGATCAAGACTCCGGGGGGGGGGTCTTACTATATGTAGGGTAGAACGGGTGTGCCATTTCTATGGGTCACCATTTTAGACATCTCAGGTATAGTGATGGTCGGTTCTAGATTTTGTGATTTGTGGTTTAGCTATGGGTTTGAAATTAAAGTGTACAGCTATTGTTAGTGTAAGTTTCATTTTGTTTAATAGGTATATTTTTTAAATATTTTGTTGATAAATTGTTAACGGTATGTCGTTTGATTATTTAATAGGTATAGCCAAGGGTAACCTTTTCATCATCAAGGTATATACATGGGTCACTTTTTCATCATCAAGGTATAGACATGGGTCACTATTTTATGCCAAATTAATATATCGATGGGTACCGTTCGACATTCGAAATGGCACACCCGCAACTTTTTTTTTAGAAGAGACTCCCCACCCCCCACCCCACCCCCGCCCGCCCCGAGGATCAAGACCGCCGATGACTGAAATTACAGTCATAGTTACGTGAATGCGTCATAAATAGTATCACACTTGTTCTATATGTTCATGTTTGTAAACAATTTTGCTTTCACTTAATTTTTTCCAACGAGAATTCTGAAGGTAACTGGGTTCTATACGAAAGTTAAGAATTGCCGTATATACACTAAAATTCGCCGTAAGATTAAGGGCTACAAAAACAGTCTTGAAGTACCAAATCTATTTCGATTTTATTCATTTTTTGTTGATTTTTTTGATGATGTTTGTCACGACTACTAAAAAAAATTGTTTCATACGTTGATTTGACCTTGACTTTAGCCTTAGCACATATACACTCGAATCGTGTAGGAGGGGGCCATAAAATTGTCACTTAAATCATGCTGACCTTTAAAGCCGAAAATTGTCCGACTGTAATAATGGGTTTCTTGCCGAAAAACATTGTAAACACGTTTAAAATACATAATCCCATTAATTCCTTATACAGGTGCTCTTTCCACCTAACATACCATCCGTGTTTTGGTGAATCATATTAGATAGTACACCAGTAAATATGTACTTAAAGTAAAACATTTATGTAGAATTTGTGTGAAACCAGTTAATATAGCGGATTTTAACCATTCGGCCTTTACTGTTGAGTAGATGAGAAATACACATGGGAACAAATCGTGTTACTTTTAAAGTTTAAATGCACACGCATGTGCCGTGTGGCAAGAGTAGGCCTACGTACCATTTGTAATGCAACTGATTTGGTCATGATATTTGGGAGGTCAAACCCTCACAAATGTACCAAGAGTTTTGATTACTATTGCATTCTTCTCAGGTGTGACGTCAAACCCGCACAAATGTACCAAGAACTTCACTTACCACTGCATTCTTTTCATGTTTGACTAGTTTAATCCCCCCCCCCCAGTAGCTTCTAGTATGGAGAGCGCTCACCAAACACATATTTTTCCCACCACGTGAACGTCTGCTGTAGCTATACCGCCAGTGCACATGCTGGCACTGTTAATTTTCACGGCACGTCACTTCAGCTGTAGTTATCTCACCAGTTGTCAGTGTACGAGACTATTACCATGAGATATAACTGTAGCTCTACCATCAGTTGTGAATATATACCAGATCTAGTACTATTTGGCACGCTGTCTCTGTTACTGATACCGGTTTAGTATGACATGCAATGTGTATGGCTATTTGGAGAATAGAATGGAAGGTGGCATGTTCAGGTCCCATAATGATGGCAAATCACGTTGTCCCACACACTGACCACGCACGCAAGCACGCACGCGCACACACACAGACGCTAATGTTAACTAGATCAACAGTGCTCAGAGAGCATAGCATCGCTAGAACAACGTTGACTAGTGGGCAAAAATGTTTACCTTCCAATCAAAGCATTAAAACAGAAAAAATGTTTTTTATGACACCCCTATCTATGTTCTTGGCATTGAATTGCAGATGCTTTCTAAACATTGCTAAAGTAAATATCTATTGCCCACGAGTTGACATTAATATGGTTATGCTGCGCTCTCTGAGCACTTTTAATCTAAAATAACCATTATGCCAATTTGATGGTCATGTTTCAAACATTATCAAAACTCTAGTGGAAAAATAAAATAAAGCTAATTAAATGGTTCTCTGAAAAGTAATCTTTAATAGGCAAAGTGCCATAATTGAATAGAGTTGATGTTCAGTAGGCATGTAAGCATTGTACCAAGTTTGGATGTTTTCGTACAAGTATTAGCAAAGCTATTTCAGAAAAAAGTTGAAAATGGACCAAAAATGGACCCTTATTGGGAAGCACATTTTAATCGGCAAAGTGCCCAAAATCGAATAATGTCGGTGTCAAATCATACCACATGCATAGTTGTATAGAGTTTGAACAAAACTGGTTCATCGGTAAACGCTCTAGCTTGTCCAGAGACATACATACATACATACATACATTACATAGGCAGTTAATTGGTGACGTACAAACGAAGTGAACACAAGCTCATAACACACGTCTTTGCTTTAGCTTCTTCAGCGATGTAACTAATTTTATAAATACAAATCGCGGGTGAACTTTGTAATTTTCAATTTGGTGACAATTTGAACCCCGCATATACAACCAGCATAGCATGTACATGCACAGCTTGCAAGGACAGAAGATGTACCTGAGTCATCATATATTCTATTCAAGCTGTATTTGTGTACCGTTGGAGCATAGGTGATTACACGTGCATTGTAAATACAGAGTGTGTAGAGGAAAGATCAACATTTATACCGGTGAGCATTGTCAGCGCTAATAAGGGATGGTTAGCTCAGAACACCATTACATTAAATTGTCACGTCCATGTACAAGACAAGAGAATCAATGCAACCTACTCACGCAGAATGTTTTAAAGTAGGCGTATTTACTGATACGGTGACTATATGCGAATAGTTCGAGTTTATTTATTTATTTTTCATCTAGTCAAAATGGTCAAGCTAATTAATGTCTTGATTTGATGTGACATTTACAATAAGGTCTCATCTATAACGTCTTTGTGGTCGGATCTATATTGTTTGAATATTGCATTCATTTACAATAAATAGTATGTAGTATACAATATAGTCAATACACATAGATAAGCATGCAGTTGATTATATTTAGATTAAAATCGTAATTGTTCGTCAAATTAATCTTTTGACAAGATAGATATACTATAAATTATGATATGGCTACACTCACCGCCTCTTTCACCATGTTAACAGATTGGAATCTCCATCGACGTGTGTTGTCGGTGAGTGAGTGGGGGGGGTCTAACTTTGAGCATGTGCGATTCATTTTTAGTGTTGAAAACATAAATTAGACAAAACTAAACATAACAAGTCCATATATAAAGCATACATGACTAACACACACGCACGCACGCACGCACGCACGCACGCACGCACGCACGCACGCACACACACACACACACACACACACACACACACACACACACAGAGAAAAGTAAACTGTAAATTACATTAATTAAAAAAACTTTTACAACATCATCTGACAGTGTTCACTTGCCTAGCAATAGCAATCTGTGTGTGGCCTTGTACTTCAGTTTGTCTTTCTCTATTTGCAGGTTTATTTCTCTGTTTCGTTTCTCCTGGTCATCATCTGCCCCTCCGAAACATCCTCCCATTTTAGCCGAGTTACCCCTACTTTAGTTCCTCTGAATAAATTCTTAAATTCATTTATCTCATACGATTTATCTGTCTAACCACACTTTATCCAAACCTATTACATGACCATCATTAAACTTTGAATAAGTATCCGTACACTCTTTGCTCCACGTGTGAGAGGAGTTTTCTCTACCTGACCACCACCAGCAGCTACGAGAGCAGCAGGCGACATGTTAAGAGCGACTGCCGCTGCCTCTTGGCAGTCACCAGTGCACAGCGATGATCGGCGTATATACGCCCCGACCCGCGATCACACATCAATCTGCTAATACATTCATTAGCAAGACTTTACAGCATAAACACATGCACAGCTAACTAGAGCTTTCAAGTACCGATCGTATAAAAAAACACTAGAAAGACAGACTCGGGAGGGAGTTGAGATTGCAAGATGCAATGCAGACACTATACTTAATAGCAGATTAGACCACTACCAACCTGGTGTCAGAAGAATGATGTTCAGAAATTTATTTGATTATATCTAGGATTATAAGACATATTGTAGGTTGCATTTCACTGTGTAAATTCATATGTAAATAGTAGATCTGAAACAAACAAGTGGTTACCGTGCATTGTGTAGATGACTTAAAAGAGCTCTAACTAAGTTTTGTTTTTAAGCCTGTTTTTTACCTGCGTCGCCAACGGCAGAGCAGGTCTAGGAACCGCCTCACTCCGTCCGTCCGTCCGTCCATCCGTCCGTAGTAAAAGCTTGTCATCGCTTCTCCTCCTAAACGACTCAACATACAGCAATGAAACTTGGTATATAGCAAGAACATCATACGTAGATGTGCATATTGACAGGGAATTTTGATTCTCAAATTTTTATGGGAGTTACGCCTCTTTGATATTAGAAATTATGTGCATCTTATACTAATAGCTTGTACAAAAGCTTGTCTCTGCTACTACTAACGTGGGCGACCCAACATAAACATGTAACTCCCGGTGGGGTGTTTGGGGGGCTTTGCCCCCCCTGAGTTGGGTTTAGTTGAGGGTGCCCGGGGAGCGTCCAGTGGGTAGCCCCTCAGCCTTTTGAAATAAAAAACGCGGGGTTTGGGGGTTTACCTGCCCCATAATAACATTGAGAAATAATTTAAAAATTTGGTCATAACGTCCTCCTGCCTATGATACTGCTATCAACTAAAGAGAGGCTGCCAGAGTTGGGTTTAGTTGAGGGTGCCCGGGGAGCGTCCGGTGGGTAACCCCTCAGCCTTATGAAATAAAAAACGCGGGTTTGGGGGGCTACCTTCCCCATAATAACATTGAGAAATAATTAAAAAATTTGGTCATAATGTCCTCCTGCCTATGATGCTGCTATCAACTAAAGAGAGGTGGTCTTCTTATATTTTAAACACTAAATATGCTTCCTGAATGACTGTCCTGTTGAACACGAGAACATTATGTATAAATTCTAATTTCAATATAATAGCAGTGAGTAGCTAACATATGCATTTATCTATCTCTGGTAGTTATGTCTCTTTGAACTTAGAAATTTTGTGCTTCTTATTAGCAGGGATATTATATGCTACAATTTTTATAGCAGTTATGCCTCTTTAGTCAGACTTTGAACTGAGGAATTTTTTGCCTCCTATACTAATAGCTTGTCTCTGCTACTCCTCTTATACTACTCAATATAGAGCAATGAAACTTGTTTTATAACAAGAACTTCATATGTAGATGTGCATATTCATAGGAATTTCTATTACGCACGACGCAGGTCCAGACATCGTTAGGTCTTGCTTGTTTTTAAAACTGATTGTATAGATGTTTTAAGTGTTGAGAAATTAGGTTGGAGTTATAAAAAATTAAAAAAGACCTAGTAAATACAGATTGTTGAATATCATATAGAAATTAAATAATGTAAAATACTTACGGGATTTATGTTGACTTGATATTGTTATTAATATGTAATTTCATTTGGGTTTTTTTTTATTGAAAAGGAGACTACAGATCTCGAAACTAGTTGTATTTTATTAATTTGTTTGTGTGATGAATAAAGCAGCGAAAATGAAACTATCGTTTAAAACTGATAATTGTATGCGCATGAATATCAAAGTGTGATGCCGGAGAGGTGACAAGAGTGTTAAAATCAATGTAGAAGTGGCACTTCTGTAAATGGAACAGCAACACACGGGGGGATCAAAGGTGGTGTGGCAAGCGTATTTATGCTTCCCGCGCTGGCCACTGCCTGTGCTACAAGGCCCCGCTCCAGCTCTTCTGAAATCTTACTCTACCTTCGTGCACAAGTCGACTCATCAGCTAGGGTAATTGCTCAGGTTTATACGATTCTCATTTGCTCGCCACCCCAACCATATGTGTATACTTCGCTGCTGTTGCAGACGATTAACAGCTTGTCAAACAGACGTGCCGTTATGATGTTGCGCTGTTGACTCTACGCGTGGCTTCCATGGCCACAAATGCACAAATGTGATCACTACCATTAACAATGCAGCTAAATAAACCACTAAATATGCACTAATGTATTTTATTTGGATGATATTGAATTGCATGGGTTGCTATCCCTAATATAATACGGTATGATGAATAAATCGTCTCCAGAATGAATACATTAAAAAAGAGAATTGATCAATGGCGTTAAGAACACTTAGATTGAATAGTTATTTTTAACCCGTACACCTAGCACTTCATGATTTGATTAAACAAACTACTGAGAGACTTCACCAAGGCCTAGGATTCTTACACATGTGAGGCAGCAAAACCATATACCTGTAAAGATGTCTATTATTACGCCCACAGCAGCCTGCATGTCAATGCTCACATATGAGAAACGTACCTGGAAATTGTTTGCATGTGCTAATTAGTAACGTACGTATGACTAAAAATAACCTCCTGTCGCATTTCCAAACGAACTGTTAATACTGTTTGACATGTTGTTATGCTGTTTGAATTGTGCAAATACGCACTTGTATAAAAATAAAAGTAATACCTCATGGATGATAATTGTTAAGTGCTCACGGCATGCATAGAGAGCACCACATTGCATTGAACTACTAAAATACATACTAATGTACATACTTTTTGAGAAAGAATGGCTGAGATGGGGAGGGGGCTTAGATTGAGAGAATGGGGATGGGGGCTTGTGAGTATATGGCAGGGAGTGGGTTCAAGAGATGGCGGCCTGTGTGAGTATGGGGCGGGGGGAGGGGCAGGGTTTGAAACTCATCAAAATTTGTTCACGGAACACAGGGCCGGTAACTTCAAATCGTAGCCGGCCCAGATGAAAAGCGTACGGCCCTTAATTACGTTAATATTGAGAACTCATTAAAAATAGCTTACCCACTGGGCCGCGAACTTTAGAAACCAGCCGGCCCGGTCCAAAATCAGCCGGCACCGGGCCGCTGGGTAGGCTCTATTTCATACCCTTGGGAGGGGGGCTTGGCTTGAGAGAATGTGAGAGCTTGAGAGAATGGGGGGCTTGTGAGTACATGGCTGAGGAGGGTAACTTGAGAGAAAGCGGGTTCTTGTGAGTAGATAGCTAGGGGGTTGGCTTGAGAGAAGGTAGTAGCTTGAGAGGAAATGGAGATCAGTGTAGGCTGAGCGCTTTTGTCCGGGTGGGGGCTTGGCGTGAGAGGAGGCGGGGCTTATGAGATTATAGTGTATAGGGTTGGGAGGGGCGGGGGGGGGGCTTGGCTTGAGAGAAGGCAGGGGCTTGTGAGTATTATATGGCTGGAGGGGGATGTTTGAGAGAAGGTGAGATCACAAGAGTTTATGAGGGGGATTATGAGTATAGGTAGGGGGGGGGGCGCTTGACTTGAGAGAAGGATAAAGTTTGAGAGTATTTGGGGTGGAAGAGGGCACTTGCAAAAAATAGGAAAGAGGGTAGGTTCGCGTGCGTGATGGAAGTGGGCTTGAGACCGTGAGGGGGTAGGGGCAGTGCTTAAGGCCCCAAAGCACACACACCCCGGATCCATCACTGATTGCCCACAGCCAAACACTGATGAAACAGGTGCTTCTGGTCGATCCTTCCAGGGCGATTTCAGTGGTAGTGGCGGCACTTACGGTTTTATATTTCAACCATACTTGCTCCCAAAGCAGCAGACAAGGCAGACAAAATCTTAGGAGCCTACAAATGACCTCCAGATGTACGAGTTAGCCCTCCAAACCACCCAGAGAAGCATGCTAATAGTGCAATAGGACCTCATACTAGTTGGCCGAAAAATCACAAACCACTTCTCATTGGGGGTTATAACATTTTTAAAGCCAGAACCCGCCAAAAGTACGCCACTGTGTACCGAACCAGCTAGATAATTCCAAATTTGAGGCGAGGGCACCCACCATTCACCCCGAAATGACAAATGTGGCACCTTCTGGAGCATCTGGATAAGTTATTCTTAAAAATGAGAAGGGCTACTGCTGCTCTGCAGCCTAGCAAACAGAACTATATAAATATAGCTATAGGGACACAACCGACATTGCGGACATTTTGGCAGTATGGTGTGTGGTGTCTCCAACCTAACTTACTGGCTCCGCACAGCCTACCTACGGCAAGACTACGCTGAATATGCGTATACAATGTATATATGAAATGGAAGTTTTCAACGTGGTCCCTGTGCTACCCAAAACGTACGTTTTACGCACTTAATTTCATCATGCTGGACACCCACTGATTCAAACGGTCTCCATGAGTTTTTGGCAGTGGAGGCGGTAGGGAAGCAGTATACTGCCACTTGTGCTCCTGCCTTATCACTGTGTTTTAACTATATTTCTTGATCGTGCAAATGCGTCCAAGTGGTGCATTGCTGATTTTGTGAACTACTATTTATATGAAACTGTTTATATACACAGTGTTCAATTAATCCACAGTTAATGTGCGTAATCAACAGAGCTGGTGCGGAAATCAAGAGCTTTTGTGCGGAAAGGTTTACTTTTGAAATTACAGGTTCTGATCTTTCACTGCAGGTAGTATAAATATCTGTTCATGGCACAAATTATTTGGTTCATGCACCATGGGAATATCTGTCGTGTCTATGAATGGTTTGCATGTCCACTTAAATATAATAGTCTGTTTTTTGCTGCTAAGTCTGCAATAGTTGAAGACCCTCGTTCTACATAGCTGTCCACTGTCAGAAAATGATCGAGTGAAATATGAAGAAAACGGCATGAAACTTATATATCTATAGACACACAAGAACATTCTTACATGAGTGCAGATTTGAAAGTGACCAGGGAGCTAACTTGAAACATTGAATATAAATGATTTGTATATTGTATGCTCTTGCTGTTATGTAAGCGTAATAATATGTTGAATATTCATCTGCTCGAGTTTGACATAGTTACCAAAGAGTGTAAACCCTACTTTCGAGCCAATAAATTAAAAAGTACCTACTACCTAGATAGCTTTTAATCTTTTAGAAGGGCTTCTTCAGTCTGCTGGCAATCCGCCTATTCATCAATAAATATGTCAGCGAGTCATCCAAACATTAAAGACTAGATTTGATCAACAAAGGAGACCAAGGAGCGCTTCATCACACGTATCAATCCACCTCCACCACCGAGACAGATAGACATCAACTTGGACAATGTGAAGACCCTAGATGGTGACGCCAACACCTTCGAATGGAAGATCCGTGAGGCAGTATAAATCTGTCGCCTCAAACCGCATCTCAACCTGGGTGGTTTATACAACAACATAGACTGAGGAAAACCTTGTGAAAGTTTGAACGCTATATAGGTACTCCTTATATTATTGGCTCGAAAGTAGTGTTTAAACCCTTTGATAATTAATCCTCATAATACGCATAATGATGAACAATGCAGATGGAAGATTATAATTCTGACTTAACCAGTAACAGTGTGAGATTTGCACGGACACAGAAACATAGGCAAAATGGAGGGCAAGGTTTTTAGTTGACTTCACACTTAATTATCCATGCAATATTGATGATATTTCCCAAAAGTTACAAAGCAGGCAAATATCATGTAATACATTCTTTATGAAGAATATGCTATTGTGAGTCACATTCATTGGCTTAAATTATCCTTCTTTCAGAGAATTTGACAGTTTCCATGATTTTCACCTATAGATAGAATGAGTTTCCATGATTTTCACTTATAGATAGAAAATCATGGAAATAAATATCATCAGTAACCAATGAACCTAGCACATACTTTTGTTTGTGAGTTGCACGTGCCACGGATCCGTATTATGGTCCGAGCTCGGATGTTTCTATTACTGTCTCTATCGTTGACCAAAATACCTTACATCTATGCAATTTACTCACAAAAACTGGTTTGCAGCTGTCACAAAAACTGTTGATCACAGCATACCACCACTTCTGTAATGTTTTGGCCAGTTATATGGTTTTAACAAGCATGGGATTAGTGTAATCTGTTTTCTATCAAGTTTGAGATACATTCTCATTCATATGTTGCCTGAATTACGTCTTTACAGCCACAATATTCGTCGTTTTCTATCAGATGACCTTAATGTTGAAGGTGGGTGGTCATATATTGCAGACTTGGCAGCAAAAACCAGCCCATGTGAGTAAAAATAAATCGCTTCGGTATGTGCCAGAAGTATTCTTATAGTGCATGGACGACAGAAATTGTGCCCAAAAAATTATTTTTAGCCTGTTTACAGTGAAACATCAGAACCTGTAATTTCAAAAAGTAAACATTTCCGGCACAAAAGCTCTTGATTTCGGCACCAGCTGTGCTGATTACGCACATTAACTAGAGATCGATTGAACACCGTGATATAAAAGCGGTATGAATATAGAAGGATGAAAATGTTTTTTCCTAACGCAATTTTAACAACCTTCAGGCATTAATACAAAATGAAGTAGAAAAGTCAATAATTGAAAACATATGATGCATAATTTGCATTTAAAAATTTGGTACACATATCATGTGTATCACACTTGTGTAACCTTTGTCTGACGGCTAAGAGATTAATTACCAGGGAAATCCAACTCTTGTCCACGACAACCTTGAATTGGACCTAGAACTTCTTACCTGCATGGGTGTGGTCTAGTTACTGATCGCGATTTCTTGAAATGTATTATTTTCAACCTCAAATAGCCAGCTGAATAGTAGGCCTATTTTGCAGAAAACACTGATTACACAGGAATTTCTTATGTCGCAACCAAAATAGATAACCTTTTTTCATGATACCTGCCCCCCAACCCCATGATACACACATGTATATGTTTGACTAAATCATACATTTTGTTCTCTCTTTTCTTTGCAAAATAACTAATATCTGATTGTATATTTTAATTAGTACGTATATCACTTTCTTATGACAGTATGGAATGCCCTAAATACCTTAATACTGTTAACTTTGTTGCTCAGTGAAGAGAGCCCCTCTGATATTGCCAATATGCGTTTATATTTTTTCTCCATTGGACAAAAGCTATATTGTGGTGTCTTTTTTGAACACCGATACGATAACACTAAGTATTTATGCTTTATGCTTTGGAATTTTCTCGATTATGTAAATGAGCGCAATCCCCCATGTTAATTGAATAATCTTTCTACAACGAAGAATTTAGCATCCTATGCAGTTCGAATGGACTATGCAACGCATAGACATGTCTGTGTTGTGTATACATGACCCCTTGTCTTGTATGAAAGGTGGCGAGACAGAAGAACGGGTAACAGATTTTTGAACTTCTTCAACATATGATGTGGTTGCAATGTTACAGCCACCGCCTGCCGAGAGCATGTCTTCCAGTCAGCAAAACGAAGCTACGACCTCCAGCTTGTCGGGTCCCACATGGACTTCACTTCCAGAACACATTAGGGACGGTGCAATATTTACCAGGCAGGGGGACCCGTGCATTTGGTAGGGGGACAGGTATTTTTTAAGGTGCAAATTAGGGGGGGGGGCTAATGATTTTTCATTCTCATTGGGCATGGGACGTGGTACTTTTTTTTCACCTGCTGAAATCTCACTTTGACAGGAGCGAATCGGTACAAATTGTTCGCTCGAACGGGACAATGTTGCTCACCTGGTCATAGTTAAAGCCGCGTCTCACTGGTTCCGGCGCACTGGGAACTTACGCGCAGGCGATAAATCGGTTGAATATCCAGATTTTTTCATCTGCGCCAAGCATCTGCCGGCTACGCCGGCCCAGCGTTCATTTGCCGCTTTACATATGTGTGACGTGCTTGTAAAGCTCACTGCCGGTACCCCGCCAAAATATTTCTAGGAAGATTATCGATCGGTCCACTCTTTTACGCTCCCAGAGGAAAGCATGAACGGCATAGCCAATCGATAATCCATTGATTTTTTATGTGGGACGTACGTCCTACATACGCCGAACATACGCTACACATGAGCTGAATATCCGCCGGTATTGGGAGCAGATGCTCGGCAGATGAAAACGTTGGCTTAAGCTTGGCGCACCTTCAGCATGCAATGGCGTACATTCAGCAGGTGTTCAACGTATTGTAGATGTATGTTCAGCGGGTAGCAGACAGTGAACACAAGGTCAGCGTAACCCCGATGCACAACCTACGCACACTATAAAAGTCTGGCTGAGACTTTTTTTTTTTTTTTGAGTCTGTCGTGCATCGTGGTTACGCTGACCTTGCTTTCACTGCCTGCTTTTCTTACGCCGGGTTTTGCGCCAGTCTTGCGCCGGCTGTGAGTTGACTATGCGCTGGCAGAAAAAAAATCCTTTAATGCTAAAAGGGGTTCCCTATCAGCAGATGCTCGACGTATAAAATTTTTTGCCCGGAAATCCATAGAATTTATGTGTCAACCATACGCAGAAACTAGTAGGACGAGGCCTTTAGATATCTATAGATGACATTGAAGGTAGAAAAAAAATCAGTGTTGCAACAATGTGTAAAGCTAAATGAACTATCATGTGAATATGCGATTTCTTATTCGCGCAACAACTATTTATATCCAAGTAGAATATATTGAACCCAATATAGCTATCTTAGCACAATTTTACCAGAGGTTCTGTTCACTACCAGAATGGCAAAAACAAAAAACACATGATAACCAATGTGAATTTTAATTAACAAAATATAAGAAAATGATGTGGTGATGTAATAAAAACATATCCGTATACACATCAATAACTTTCAAATCCCTTCTTATGCTTCTTGTATAGGAAAAATATGGTAGCATAAAATGTGTAAAACAAAACAGAAATTACAAAATATAGCATGACTCGATCTTTTAATAAAAAATGATAATGCTGATGAATACTTGATTAAGTTATCTATTGGCAAAAATGCGTATTTTCAGCAATTTTAAACTTGAAAATAATATATGATCACTTTGATGTCAGTCAACAAACAGAAAATGGTAATAAGGATAAAAATCACAAAGTATGGATGGCAAAACATGTTAAAACACGAAACTAGGTTCAGTATTACTATAAAACTAGATTTGTTTGGGCACACAAACTTCAATAGTCAGCAAACATTAATAGCTTTGATGAGTAGCTCCAGGATTGACCAAAACTGCAAATTAAAATCAAAATAATACATAGAAGAAAACAGCAAAAGTCAATGTCCAGTATATGTACATTTTGCATGTCAATTATGTAGCCAATTAACATGGTTAAACTACTGGACAGAATCCGTAAATAGATCCCACATGTAAATAAAAACATGTAATGGCCTAAATTATCTACCACCTCTAGATTACTACTGCTTTTATACCGCCTCCATTTAAATTCATTTTGCGGATTCTCCACATTAATTCAATTTTATCTCGCTTGTCAAAAAAAGTTTATATTCATGGAAGGGGACACAGACTTTTTTATGAATGGAGGTCATGGGACATCAGTTTTTTTTCATCACATCAGCATGAGACATGACCTTTTTTCAGACAAGGTTTTCGATATGCACCGGTCCCCGTGCCTGATAAATATTGCACCGTCCCTTAGGGACCATTCAGTATTTATGACAGGGTGGGGTAGGAGGATTTTAGTGCGGGCCATGAACTTTTGTCACAATGATTGGAGGGGGAGCTATCAAATTTTTTCACACACTTTTGAGGGGTGTGGGGGGGGGGCTATCATTTTTTTCACTGCAACGTACACCAATTTTTGAGAGATTTTGGACTGAAATTTACTTATTTGTATATGTTGATATTGATCAAATAGAATTTGATTTAACTGACAATGATTGTGCTAACTGTTGAGGGGGTCATCAATTTTTATCATATGAAATTGAGAGAGGGTCACCAATTTTTTCACAGAGATTCGAGGGGGGGGGCTACTTTTTCACAGAATTTTGGGAAAATCCTCCTACCCCACCCTGTCATAAATACTGAATCGTCCCTTAAATACTCCTTCCTCCCTGTCCTGTGATTGTTCAATAGATCGATCGATAGATAGATAATCATGAAAAAAATCATGGGTATGGGCATTTTGCCCCTTGTTTTACTTTGGCATGTAATATACATTCGATGGATAAATGTTCCACAATAAATGGGCCTCTTTGTATGTAATTGGGGGGGGGGGTATTTTCAACAATCACACAAAAATTACCCTTGCCAAAATTCACAAACAACTCACTCTACAGCCCCCACTGATCAGCAAATAAAAGTTTGTTTTACAGTTTCACAGTTTCATATAATGTTGCTTCAATCAGTCTTACCATGCAATTCAAATATTCAAAAAATTCTTAAACAAATGTAATCCAAAAAATGTTTTATTACTAGTTTCAAACCTACAGGTTCCTTTTCAAAACAACATAGAAAAATATAAACACTTTAACTTATACTAATCTTAATCTATAACATTTATATTTTAATGTAAAAGCGAAAGCCTTGTGTTTCGTTCGTTTGTAACTATGTATGCATGTATGCATGTATGCATGTATGTATGTATGCATGTATGTATGTATGTATGTATGTATGTATGTATGTATGTATGTATGTATGTATGTATGTATGTATGTATGTATGTATGTATGTATGTATGTATGTATGTATGTATGTATGTATGTATGTATGTATGTATGTATGTATGTATGTATGTATGTATGTATGTATGTATCTAATCTTTCTATGTGTGTATGTTTGTCTCCGGATTTTGGGCACTTTGTCAATTAAAGTGTGCTTTCCATAGTGCCATTTTGGGTTAATTTTCAACATTTTCTTCAATAGTTTTGTTGATGCTTGTGAGAAAGTATTCAAACTTTGTACAATGCTTACACGCTTACTGAACATTAACTGTATTCAATTTTGGTACTTTGCCAATTAGGGCTTACCTTTCAGAGGGCCATTTTAATTATTTTTCTTTCTATTTTTCCACCATAGTTTCAATACTGTTCGAAACATGACCATCCAATTGGCATAGTGGTTATATTGGAATAAAAGTGCTCAGAGAGCACAGCATTGCCATATTAATGTCGACTCATGGGCAATAGATATATTTACTTTAGCCATGTTTAGAAAGTGCCTGCAATCCAATGCCAATAACATAGATGTAGGATGAGTCACGCATCAAGTTAGACTTTTTTCTGCTTTGATTGCAAAGCAAACATCTTTATTCTCCATGGGTCAATGTTGCTCTAGCGACGCTGTGCTGTCTGAGCACTTTTGATCTAGTTATGACTGTGCGGTCTTCTTCGGTAAAATAGCTATCGGTCGGTCTTTGATTTATAAAGCATGATAATAATGTTTCATAACTATAGCACACCTAAAAAGATCAAATAACAAAATCAGCAGCTACCCAAGGCTCACTAAAAGCACAACGATCGCATAATCATGTTACTATCTTCCCCATTTGAAGGTTGTCATACAATCTATCAGTAAAATGATAGATGACACCTTGTTGTGGCATGTAATACTGAACTATCAGTGGACAGCTAGTAAATAGGTTGGTTTGGATTCACCACAACGGTTAAATATTTGGAATTGATCAATGCACACCCAGGCAGGTAGCCAGACGTTTTAAGAAGATACACACAAATTGCATCTGCGATGCTATTGCCCCCATTTCACTGTTGTATGAGCACGGCAGATTACTGCAAATTACGGCCGATTCCAGTGTGCCGAATTGTTGCACGGAGAGCACACCCAATTGCCCGAGAAATAACCCAATTTCAAATGGGATTGGGGGTGGCACTTGTCTCACACAAGCTAGTAGAAACGAGTAGAGATGAGAGGCCGTGCGATAAGGGACAAGTACTCCAAAAGACTAAATGATCATATCTCTTATTTTTTTTTTAAATCGGCCGATCGAAGGACAGTCTTCCCTGTTGGTCTTCACTCGTCCGACAATCATGCCTTTTCGCTGCTTCTCATTTCTAATCAGCCCTTGCTTATACACCATATACAAAAATTCAACTTGTCTCATGTTGGTCCGATTATCGTCTCTACTCGTCTCTGCGCATATTCAATCAGGGTGATATGTGAACTTGTGAGGACAACACAGAACAAGTGCACAAACATTATTTCCTTTTGGTAACTATACAGATATTCATAAATGGTGTAGATAGTCATGTCCACGATGGTTTCAGCTTTAGAATGATATGTTAACTGTCAAAATCGGACCGATAATATTACGACGTTACAAGGAAACAACCACCGGTGGCATTCTCTTTGATAAGCGCCGGTCTTTAAAAGGCGTTAATACGAGGGAGGCTTTTATTGATTAAAAATTGTGTCTAACCCGGAGTCTATTTGAGGACAGACAACAATTTGGGCAGAGGCTACAAAACGCGGAAATACGGTAGATGTCGGGTATTACCGGTGTGGCATTTCTATGAGTCACCTTTTTAGACATCTCAGGTATAGTGATCGGTCTAAATTTTGTGATGTTAGTATAGCTATAGGTCTAAATTTTATGATTTCTGGTATAGTTATGGGCCTAAATTTTGTGATTTTTGGTATAGCTGTGGGTTTGAAATTAATTGTGCGGATATTGTTAGTGTAAGTTTCATTTTGTTTGATACTGATATATATATTTTTTAATATTTTGTTGATAAAATGTTGACAGTATGTAGTTTCATTATTTAATAGGTATACAGAGTACAGACATGGGTCACTTTTTCATCATCAAGATATAGACATGGTCACTTTTATATGCCAAATTAGTATATCGATGGGTACCGTTTTGACATTCGAAATGGCACACCCGTACCCAATTTTGAGGAGACCCCCCCCCCCCCCCCGAGCTCCACATCCCGACCCCCCCTATCACTTCACCGAGGGCAGTGGTTGGATTACGTAGATGGTCACACGCTGATATTGAAGTACGTACGTCTTGAGGCCTGATGCAATACATCAATGTTTGTGTGTGTGAGGTGTGTGGCGTGGTGTGTTGTGTGCGCGCACGCGCGCGTGTGTGTGTGAGAGAGGGAGTGAGTGTGTGTGAGTGAGAAGTCACTCACACTGACATGCTACAGTAGGTAACTTTATTCTAAATCTACCATGGTCTTACAGGTGACTTTTTCAAGCAGTGAGAATCCAGATTGTGCAACAT
>CM032661.1:21412985-21434480 GCA_019095985.1 Streblospio benedicti
AGGAAGCCTGCACCCCATCCCGACCCCCCTATCACTTCACCGAGGGCAGTGGTTGGATTACGTAGATGGTCACACGCTGATATTGAAGTACGTAGGCCTACGTCTTGAGGAGGCTGATGCACACATCAATGTTTGTGTGTGTGAGTGTGTGGCGTGGTGTGTTGTGTGCGCGCACGCGCGCGCGCGTGTGTGTGTGAGAGAGAGTGAGTGTGTGTGAGTGAGAAGTCACTCACACTGACATGCTACAGTAGGTAACTTTATTCTAAATCTACCATGGTCTTACAGGTGACTTTTTCAAGCAGTGAGAATCCAGATTGTGCAACATTAGAATAGAACAATGGGCAACTCTGAGACCCGCTACAACGACGTTTTTTCGTTCTGCCACCAGGGCGGCACTGCAGTCGTCAGGGGCAAAGATTCAAAACAGCGCCTCAACACTCGTGTATATTAGTCATTTTGAAGATGGTGTTATTGTGCTCTATGTTCATAATTATGTTTTGTGACACACACAGAAATGTTCGCATACTTCTCTAGTTTTCATATATGATACTCACATTTTATTTGGAATTGTATTTAATGAGCTTTGTCCAGATTTTCAAGTTGTGTTTTGCCTCAAGCTCAAGAGCCAGAGCCGATTTTGACAGTCAGTGTGTTTGACAAGATTATCAATAAATGTTGCTTGTCCTTTCTAACTGTATACGATGCGTACGTTATCCTTGATATATACATGTCTTTCATGTATATATTCCATTGATAAAGTCCATATTTTGCTACAATTTCAATGTATAAAAACACTCCATTCAACATTATATGTACAAGTCTAAGTACTCTATTTTTTCAAACGTCGAACGTAATAATAATGCGTCGGCGTTATAAATCTAGCGCAAAGCCGCACTGGCAGGTCAGATAAGTATGTATTTAAACTAAATTATTATAATCATGCCGCGTATTTGAGAAACAATGCTCAGATGCATAGATACTTAAGGGCTTTGTTATTGATACACGACGGTCTGGAATAACATGGATGAGTATTTGTTACAGAAAATACACCTCAAAAGTCGGACTTTCCCGAACAATTATAAGGCGAATTGCGCAACGTCTGCCCCTGACGATTGCAGCGCCGCCCTGGTGGCAGAGGCGGAACTACGGTTTCACGGAGTTTGCCATTGATCATGTGATCGGGAAAAATCAATTGGAGTAAATCATAGTAGGGTAAACCAGCCTAATTTCGGCCCCTTCAGTTTTCGGCCGTTTACTGTATATAACGTTCCTCATTCTCTGAAATTACGTCATAGTTACGTGAATGCGTCATAAATAGTATCACACTTGTTCTATACGTCATGTTTGTAAACAATTTTGCTTTCACTTAATTTTTACAACGAGAATTCTGAAGGTAAATGGGGAAAGTTAAGAATTGCCGTATATACACTAAAATTCGCCGTAAGATTAAGGGCTACAAAAATAGTCTTGAAGTACCAAATCTATTTCGATTTTATTCATTTTTTTGTTGATGTTTGTCACAACTACTACTCCTACGTTGATTTGACCTTGACTTTAGCCTGCACATATACACTCGACCTGTGTAGGAGGGGGCCGAAAATTGTCACTTAAATCATGCTGACGGCCGAAAATTGTCCGAGGGGGGGGTGGGGGGGGGGCGAAAATGGTAAACACGTGAAAATACATAATCCCAATTAATTCCTTATACAGGTGCTCTTTCGATACCATCCGTGTTTTGGTGAATCATATTAGATAGTAAACTAAATATGTACTTGTCAGTAAAACATTTATGTAGAATGTGTGTGCCAGTTAATATAGCTCTGACAGTTTTCAGCCTTTAAAGGGCCGAAAATAGGCTGGTTTACCCTAAGGGACCTTTCAATATTTATGACAGGGTGGGGTAGGAGAATTTTAGGGCTGGGCATGAACTTTTGTCACAATGTTTGGACGGGGGACTATCAATTTTTTAACACTCTTTTGAGGGTTGGGGTTGGGGGTGCTATCATTATTTTACAGAAAATTAACCCCTATTTGTTAGAGATTCTGTACTAAAATTTACTGTTTTTTATATTATGGATATCCATTGATTTACAGTCCATTGAATAGGCCTATTTTGATAACTGACAATGATTGCGTTAACTGTTAGGGGTTTCGTCAACTTTTATCACATGAAATTGAGGGGGATTACCAATTTTTTTACACTCAGATTTGAGGGGGAGGGAGGGAGGCTATTGATTTTTTCACAGAATTTTGGAAAATCCTCCTAGCCCACATTGTAATAAATACTGAATGGTCCCTAAGCAATATGTAATAACGTATTGCAGGTGCTGATACCGGGGTACCCTAATTTGGATACATAAATGATTAATAGACACTAATCACATTTCACTAATATTTTATATATAACACTTCAAAAAAGCCACATACATTGTATATGATGATACTCTAAACTACACCTTGTTTTGAGAAAAATTTAGAATAGGTGAAACATGTTGCACTATCATATTCAAAATTTAGTTTAATTTTTATTTTGAAAATTACACTCTCAACTGAATGAATCTGTTTTCTGAATATAACTTTCATATATACCAGTTTTGTAATTATTTCACATTTATAACTTCCAATATATCCCAGAACAATACACAATAATCATCGCTTAGTAGCAAAATTTCCTTTTTGAAAACTACATGTATATAAAACAAATTGATAATAATGTTTTAAATAATATTCTTGTTGGGAACATTAAATGCTTATTTAAGGAAAATCATTCGCATATCACATATACGCCAAAAAATACTGTCTGGCTAATTTTATCATGTCAATCCATAATGCAAACAGAAGAAATAATCATTTAGGTGCTAATCGCCATCCATGGATTTGGTTGGTGACTTTGGATCTGTATTTGCTTCCATGCTTTTCTGTGAGTCTTTAGCGCCATCTATGTGTAAAGAAATTTTTAAAAATTCAATAGCATAATAGGCACACAAGTACTCTGAGATGTTAATCACCAAGTATTTATCTCATACATTAAAAATTGTCAAACTCTCATAATACATTATATGATTGAGCCATGATCCCGGCCATGATACGGTGACTCAGGTTATGTTGTCAAATTCGCCACTTTTTTTTTAAATAATTATTTTTTTCTTGGAAGCCATGGCCATTGCTTCAAAATAAATGTCTCGTTTTGAATCTTTCAAGATGTACCATTCAAATTTATAAGTCATACATGTAATATCAGCAATGTTAGTACAAATCATCTAAGGTCTAAATAAATAGTTCCTAAAATCATGAGTTTTTACCTATTTTGTTATATTCAATATTTGACATAGTGCACACTCTAAATCAAGAATTATGAAGTTTATATATGCCAATCCTGATGATTTTTTTTTAACAAAATGGCATTTCATTTTCTTAGATCTTTGAATCCAGATCATTTCAAAACACTCTTATAATTGTTTAGAAAAGAATATGATAAATACAAAACCGGGTTCGTTGTGTTACATGAATTATTTTATCAGGATTTGTTCTTGGGGCGTATCATGGTCAGCCCAAATTGCGAGCCATGCCCAAGAACTCATCTGATAAATCGAGAGAACGTGGTCCCTCCCCATATGACTGTTGTGTATCGGACGAATCTGCAGGCGTATCAGACGAGCCTTTTAGGCGAGTCTGATGCGCCTGCAGATGAGTCCGATACACAACAGTCATATGGGGTGTGAACTTCGTTCTTTATTTATCAACCAATGTCACAAATACGAAATGTTTCTAATATATAATGCAGTTGATGAACAGATAATCATAAATAAGCAAGTTTCAAAACTCGCATGAATACTTTTATGCTGTCAAATCGATGATAGACAGACTGCCGATTCGAATCTTCCCGTCCTGATAACGTCAATTGGGTTGCATATCCAGGTGACTTGAATGATCCCATGGCATTTTTATAACCATCTATTTTGTTAGACGCATTATATACATACTAACAGTACACGTATATACTACAATGCAAGAATTTTGACCGTCAATTATAAAATATCTGGCTTGTTTATATTAACGTTGCTGAAGGTTTCCAAGAATACGGAGAGACCAGCGTAAATCACAGTGCCCTTGACGTGTTCTTTGAAACGTCAACCATTGAAGCAATAACGCACACCGCATTTTTCTGAACGTCTCTGCACGGATTACGTGATCCTTTGTAGTTCGTGGTAATATGTGCTTTAGGGACGGACCATTCGATATTTGGGGGAGGGGCGACAAAATGTTTACGAATGAAACAAAATTTTTTTTGACTTTCTAGAGACAAATTTTTTATTTTCAACTTGAAGTGGGACATATTTGGTGAACATCAGGGACAATTTTTTTTTCCTTTCAAAATCAGAGGCAGATTTTTTTTTGGAAAATTTTGTTGCCCCCCCCCCAAATATCGAATGGTCCGTCCCTTATTAAATGTTTATTGCGCGCGTGCTTCAATAGTAGTACATTGTATATTTTCACATAGAAGTGTCATTGACGTAGTGTTTGTAATAAAAGCATAGAATTTTTTTTACATTTGTATTCTTTATACAGTATTTATTTAGTTCATCTTTTCACAAGACAAACACAATTTACTGTTGACAGTTTCGGCAACTCCTGTTACCATTTTCAAAACGTCTCTGCGCATGTCAAGGTCACTCAGCATGACTTCCGATGCCGAAAATCGGATCGTACACGTGAGAGAGTTGAAAGGCGCCCTCCTCTCGGTGCATGACCTGCTTCTGTCCTCGTATCTTTATCGCCTCCCTGATGGTTCTTGTTCTGGGACTGGGAGGAAGTGAGTGTACTGGATAGGGAGGGGGATTGGAGAACAAGAACCATCAGGGAGGTGATAAAGATACGAGGACAGAAGCAGGTCATGAACCAAGACGAGGGGGCCTTTCAACTCTCTCACGTGTACGACCCGATTTTCGGCATCGGAAGTCGTGCTGAGTGACCTTGACATGCGCAGAGACGTTTTGAAAATGGTAACAGTAAATTGGTAACTGTCAACAGTAAATTGTGTTCGTGTTGTGAAAAGATGAACTAAATAAATAATGTATATACATGTATATGTATTCCAACATGATGAACTCGTTCAAGGACATTTGTATTCTTATATCTATTATTGCTGTTATTATTTTTTTGCGTTGTGTTGGGAAAAACAACAATGAACAGTGAACAATGACCAATACCAAATACCCCCCTCCCAGAAGAAATGATTGTTTGTGAAATAGGAAAAAAGTAGTACGGTCAAAAAGCTGTATCGGGTCCCTGTATCGGGTTCCTAGCCAATCCGATAACCCAATGAATATATAGTCATTGGTTGATAAAAATTCATGTTACACACTCTGTGAACTTGGCTGGTTTAGCCTATTTACAATTACTAATTTTCATTGAATTTCGAGCATTTCTATATGATGTGTGAGAAATTTCTTTCCAAAGCACAAATTCATTACTTAATATTTCTTGGTAGATTTAGTAAAAATAGTAACCGTGTACAAATGCATTAGAATACTTTAATTTGATTTTGTTATTTTAGTGCTATGAAGTGAGCTAATAGCAATCATGTTTAACAAAGATATAAAGTTGAAAATCTACTGTACCTCCGCTATTTCTACTTTTCGCTCCCAACTCTTCACCTTCTTCTGTAATTCATACAGCTCAGCCTTTTCACCAACGTATTCCATAACATCTGGAACTCGGTAATCTGTCACTTGCTGCCGTAGTTTTCTATTAATCTTTTCAGCTTTTGCTCTTTCCTACGATGTCATAGAATATATTTGTTTTTTTAGCACACTTGCTTCCTACCCACACTAAATCTTTTGGGAAATATTTCAAAAATTTCTTTTATCTACAAGTATTTTTTATCAAAATATGTAACTCATTTGTTTTAAAAATGCTGCCAAAAATGCCCCTATATATGACCATATATGAGTAAAATGTTATTCTTACTGCTTCAACTGTTGTTGTTTCTGTATCGATGCGAGCTAAAAGTTCTTGTCTAGAAGAAATTTCTTGCTTTAAGCGCTCCGATTCCATTGTCAAAGTGTGGAGTTTTTTCTACAAATATAATAATCAAATCAAAAATGTTCCAACATAATATTGACATATATATGGAATTTCAGTGTGCAATATTCATTAATAATATGAATAATTCAATTTCTTACCTTGTATGAATTTAGAACCTGTATTGTATTTGTTGCCATTAATTTCAATCTAAGGAGATCTTGATTTCTTTCATCAATCTTTTCAATATATTGTTGATTTTCAATTTTAAGTTGATTGAAATCAACTTCATGTAAGACCTCTCCCATTTCCTCTTTCTAAAAAAGTAAAACACTGAAGTATGTGCAAGCAATACATAGATGTAGTCAGGGGTAAACAAGTTCAACCACAACAAGCCCTGGACAGTAAAAATGTGACTGATGAGCAGGTGAGGTTTGATAGAAGAATACCCAAAGAGCACATAAAGTTTACCAATTACATATTAATTTAAATCAATGGGACATTTTAAATTTTAAGGGTTAGGACAAATTTGAAATCAGTCCGCCCCAAAACGTTAAATTCCACGAATTTGTCTACCCATGTTAGTATAGGTTTTAATAAGTTTATCATTGTGACATTCCCATATACAATTTATACAATTAAGTATTACATAAATGTTATATTATGGCCCAGCCCTGTGGTCTAATAAAGTCACCATTTAAATATAACATATAACTAAGTAGGTAACATATATGACAAAATAAAGGTAAAACAATACACGTATATACACACCCACACAAATCTATACAAAACATATCACACTCAACTATTAAATAATTTTTCTTTTCTTAAGTTGAAACAATCAAGAATAAATTTTGATAAACTTCTACATTTTTGATCAAACAGAATACATAACCTGTTTTCATATGACAGCTCATTAAAGTTTGGATATTAATAAGTGCAAATATTTTCTAAAAATTTCTTGCATAAATTATCATAACAACGACAATCAAATAAAAAATGGGTTTCACTTTCTACTGCCTTTAGATTACATAATGTGCAGGGTCTATCTTCCAGCTTTATATTTCTGATTTTATACTATATTATCTTTTTCGCTGCTTTATTCATCAAACACATCAAATTATTAAAATATTCTACTAGTTTCGAGATCTTCAGTCTCCTTTTCAATAAAAAACATACACAAAAACAAATGAAATTACACATTAATAATAATATCAAGTCAACATAAATCGCCATAAGTATTTTACATTATCTAATTTCTATATGTTATTCAACGATCTGTATTTACTATGTCTTCTTAACTTTATAACTCCCCCCTAATTTCTCAACAAGGTAAAACAATACACATACATACATTCAATTTTATATTTCTGAATCGCCCAGTTTCAATATTAAGGGGGAAAATATCTGCTCTAAGTTGTGTAGTAACCGAACGTTGGTTTGCGGTTAAATTAAACTTGACATAATTTTCAACTTCAAGGGTTTCCTTAAACAATTTATAAAATCTTAATTTAGGTTTTCTCAATATATTTGCCTTCCATTCATTCTCTTGTTTTTTCAATAGCTTTTTGCTAATATCTACAATGTTACAAGTGCTCCTTGTAAAATAAAATTTTCTTCACAGGTCTACAGAATTAAGAATTGACCATATTTGTTTACACCAATTATCCGAGTTAAACATCCCTAGATAATAATCATTAATAAAAGCATGTTTGGTGAGTCTGTTCTCAGGGAGTATAACAAGTCTATTCCATAATCTTAACATACATAACCACCTTTTACACCTTGGATTTGACCATCCAATATCCCTTTCAATTGCTGCAATAGGTGTGAACCTGTGTACTCCCATAAAACACCTTGCCGCCCTATGTTGCATAGTTGTTAATTTATCATTAACTGTATAACCCCAAATGCCTGCTGCGTACTCCATCACAGGACATACACATGAATCGTACAATTTTGTAAACATAGAGTAGCCCATGTATTTATGCATTTTGTATTTAGCGATATCGCTTGAGCGACGGAGCGCCGAGGCGATAGGCGATTTGGTGTTCACACACGCGATTTTGTAGGCGATTCTCACTGACGATTTTCCTTGAACATATAAAAATCTTTATCTGCAATTGATTACTTTTTTCAGATAGTTCATATATTGGCCGATACAGAATCATTGGAGGTACTGTTTATTGCTGTGGTCTTTCATGGAATATAATAATCATACACACTCGGTCGGTCTTTTACTAACAATATTAGCTCTTCAATTTTACCCCGGGGGACTTTATCCATGTTAATTATTTCTTAGTTTTCTCAAACCAATTTAAAAAAAATAACGATTCCAATACTGTGTGTTGTCCTGTGTAGTGTACTGAGTGTCAATTAAAAATCAATTAAACAATGCTGGTCAATAATTATATAAAAGATCAATTAAAACCTGCTAGACTACATGAGATAACGATGTGTTCCAGGGAAATCGCCTAGCGACGAGGTGATTTTATCGATCATGAAGCGAAAAAATCGCTCAAGCGATATCGCCTCGTCTCTTCGTCGCATATGTGTGAACAGCTCAATGCAAATATGATATACCAAAAATATCGCCTGTCGCTTCATCGCTCAAGCGATATGGTGTATGTGTGAATGCACGTTAATAGAGCTATTTATGTGAATAGAATAATATAAAATATCATGTATTTATTTCTAAGAGCCCAACTGATTCTACATTCAGTGTAGTAAGAAGAGGATATTACCTGTTTAAGTTGCATGTGTAATTTTTTCTTCTGCACTCTTAAAGTTTGATTTTTCAGTCGCAATTTTTCAATTAATGTATCCTACAATTAAAAATTCTTTAAATAATTTCAATAATGATTTACACAAAAATTCAAACAAACAAGCCATTTATTGTTAGTGTGTCAATTGTGCGTCACAACAGGGTCAGGATTAGCCACTCGTCCGCTCGTATTGACTAGTAAAAACTTGTGGAGGACGAGTAGAATGTTTTAGCAATTCGTCCTTTTCATGAGTAGCAATTCTGGTCAATTTGGCATACAAATATAGAGCTTTGTGCAAAGAGGACGAGTACATTTTTTGCAGGACGAGTAGATATTTGAAGGTTACTCGTTCTACTGACGAGTAGCATTTTTCCACCTAATCCTGACCCTGCACAATCATATCAGAAAAACACACTCCAATGGCGGTAACATTTTATGATTAGTTATTATATGAATACAGGGTGACCATATTTTAACAATTCTACTATGGTAGTCATGTTTGACAAATTATCAACTACTATGGTAGTTGCTTTTGACAAATTATCAATCAAAAAATGGAAAATTCAATTCACTCAGTCTCTTTCAAAGAACGATACAATCAATGATATTTGATGAATTCCGTCATCACTAGTTTTAATGTAATTTGAAGAATATATTTCCTTACTCTTGCTCTTAGCTTGTCTTCTAAGTAACGGGTCACCTTCTCAGCCACCACTTTTCCTGTTCTTGGGTTGACTGAAGCTTTAACTATGTCTCGCTCAAATTCATATGAAGCCTTCTTGGTTTCTGCTAATCGAATATCAGCTTCCTCCATGATTGCCTGCATTAAATGAAGTCCAAAATTTAGTTGTATGAAATCTACATTTAACAACTTGGGATACACAACTAACGGACAAAGATGTGAACATTCTTCACCAACCAACACTATTATAATGCTGACTATAAAACAGTTGTATTACTTTTGAAACATTCATGTAATTGTGCATACATGTAGTAGTATAAAAAACTACTACTCCATTTCCATTTGTAAGTTTGTCATTCGCTGAGAACGTGTTTAAGACATGAAAAATATTCAATATAAAAAATTAGTCATTGACTCAAATTTATCTCTACATGAAATTTGTATTCACAAATAGACAGATTTTTCATTAGACACCTTTTTTTCATACATGTGTATTTGACTATGTTATTCTATTGTCTGTTTAAAGAAATAAATTTATATTTATAGATATATGAGATTATAAAATATTTATTCATGTAATTTGTATTACCCTGAAGTTGTCCAAAACTCTTTCCGATTCATCCCTTAACTTATCAATTTCTTCTTTGTACTCTTCAATTTCTCGTTGTGCTATGTCACATTTTTGTTCTGCTGTTAAACGAAGCATGCGGTCTGTGGTGCTGCTTCTTGACTTGGACCTTTTTCTTCCTACTCTTGCACCAACTAGATCATGGGTGGAGTGGGATGGTGTTGCACTTACTGCAGGTTGATTTGAATGTGCACCAATAGAATCTTTCATTGGCTCACTTCGCTTCATATATTTTATGCAAAGGCCATATCTTAAAGGGCGCTGGGGTTGCACAGGGGAGAAACTGGGAGAAAAAACAGGGTGGGTTTCTGCCGGGAAAAGGTTTCTGCCGGGCAGAAACAGGGAGGGGGGAGAAATGGTTTCTGGGGAGAAACTCATTTGATGATATTATATTATATAATTAGTGTGAAAAATTATACTAAACAACAATGGTAAACAGAAGTTAAAATATTAAAACATTTATTCATATAATATACAATTTAAAATCACTTTTACAATCTTGTACCAAAGTTGCATTTTTTCCTCCTATTTCTGACTTCATCGTTTCCTGGAGCTCACTGTAGACACCATCTAACAAATTTCCAGCCAAAGCTTTTCTGGATGGAATTGTGTATCCAGGGCGAAGCATATTTATAAGCCGCTTAAATTCTGGATGCTCCACTACATTGAATGGAAAATTACATGCATAAAATGTTCTTGCCAATTGAAAATCTAATTGCATTTTCAAATTCCCTGATGTTTTGGTTACATTTGCATCAATAGGCGGTTGAATGGAAGGATTGTTTATAGCTCTTACTTTGGCTGGTGGCGGCCGGACTGGTGATGGTGAGCGTGCTCTTTTCTGTGGGCTGGACACAGATGGAACATCTGTTGTTTCCTGGACTTCAGAATCCTGTACAAGTTCTGTACCTGCACATTTTTTATGGTGCATTCTCAATCTGTAAGCTTTAGCTAGCTGCTGGTTATCACATTTTTTACACTTGGCATATAATTTTCCATCTATTGTTACTTGAAGAAAGTACAACCAAATATTGTCTTTGGGACGACCTCCTTTATACATTTTGATGTAGTGTGATTATTTACCTATTATTCTATATTTATCCTAGATGTACATGTATTTAACATGTCCAAAGCTCAGAATAAAACTGTTTGCCTATTAAATCCATACATTCCTTTTATACATTTCACTGGCTTGCATCAACAAGGAAAGTTGTGAGACATTGTTTATGGAACTATTTTAACCCCTTTGATATAAAGCAAAAGAATAATTTCACTGGCTTACATCAACAAGGAAAGTTGTGAGACATTGTTTATGGAACAATATTAACCCCTTTGATATGAAACAATAAAGAAAAGTTAGATAGTAAATCAAAGTGCTTAATTAGTGGCTGTGGCTGCCCACCTGAAGTTCTTACTGAAGCCTTTGATCTATTGTCCAACCCTTCAAATCATGTCAAATTGTTAGTACTTAGGATTTGATTATTTTGATATCTAATTATTATTATGTTTACAATGTAGTAATATAGTTTAACCAAACAAAAAAAAAAAATAGGAAAAACATGTAAAAAGAGTTTCTGTCCTAATGTCCAGTTTCTCCCCTGTGCATAAATTGTGATAATTGGTGGGTATATAACTATATTTTAATAAATAATAATCATTTATCCTGTATACAATGTATTCTAATATAGTTATATTAAAGAATATTGTATGGAAAATGCTTTAAAATAGTTTTTCCCCAGTTTCTATCCCCCCTAAAAAGGGGAGAAACTGGGAGAAACTGAGTTTCTCCCCAAAAAGAAACCCCATAGGGGAACCCTGAAAAATATTTGATTTTCATGGGGCCAGAAACATACAAAACCCATGGGCCATGGGTAGTAAAGGTATTTATCCACCAAAACCACAATTAATCTTCTATTCATCACCACCACCAACAACTAAAAATTAGGCTCTGTGATGCTAAATATGTGAACCCTCTCATTCTGTTGTTTTAAATGTCAATCATATAATATATGATATATGTTCCCTAGTCAAGGACCATTGTTTAAACGTAAAAACTGATGTGTCATGAGTATAAGTACTAAAACTACATTTTAGCTCTTTTAAACATAAATATATACGCTATTATTATCAATAAATTAAAGAAGAAGATATTTGTGACACAAATTGTGAGAAGAGTGAAGTGTAAATAAAGTGTGAAAAGCAGTGTTTTCTAGCGACGAAAACATATTTTTGTGATGGAAAACCGTAATGAGTATTCAACTTACAAGGTTTCTTCGAGCAATTGATAAATTTGTTCATCGGTAAGGTCTTGTAGCGGGTCATCTTGATTTTCAGTACTTGTGTCAATGCTCATAGTCTCTGACTCCGCCATCTTGCTGCTGTTGTTATGGTAATTGTAAACACATTGATCCCATATATCAAAATTTAATGATTAAACACAATACCAAAAGATTAATAATCTAGGCTTTAGAATTAATTCAAAATATAACATACAGTAAGATCTATAGTATTGTGTTGACAGAGCATCTAAGATGACTTTTTAAGCCATATGATTTATTATGTATTTAATTTGTTAAAGACATTGAATAGACCACATTTTTAAAACGCAAGCAGATTGATGGATAAATTAAGTAATTTGCGTTTTTAGTAGACCAGCAATCATCAATTCTATCGGGAGGGGGGTGACCCATATTGTAAATTTCTTAGGCAAATGGATGAAAAACCTCGTTTCCGACTGGCGGGCCGGTAGCCATTTTGTAAGAATTTTATAGTGGCTGTGAAGAACAAGTGCTGCAGGGGAATATATTCCCCACCAGGTGTGAGAATGTGTATATGCACATCTTTGTTTATATAAGTAGATGCAATATACACTCTTAAGACCTTGTTCCTTACTATGGAAAGCTGATAAATTCAGGTGGTCCGGATAGGCCGGCGTGTTCATTCTCGTGTGACTGTGTCAGAGGCGTTGGTATCGCCAAGAAAATAACCTAGTTCTCCTTATGTTGGATTAGAATATGGTTCGTCAAACGGATGTTGTGTTAGTTTAAGATTTGTGTAAACTCTGTGTGGTTCTTAGAGTTCAAGTACTACCATTTTTCGAATAACTTCTAATTGGTTTCGGCACTTCTTTTGTGACAGTGCGAGGGCAAGGAAGTGCAGATCATTTGTCAAGATGCCTGCCCCGAGTAGAGCAAGAGTTTATCCGGACGTCAATGCTCACCGACCACGAGACTACTGGGATTATGAAGCACACTGTGTTGAGTGGGGGTAAATATATTTTTTGCTATTTCTGGAATTCATAATTTAGTTTTGTGTAACTATGAGCTCGGTTGATTGCTTTGATGAAGAAAAAATGCTTATGAACATAATTTTCATGAATATTTATTTTTTTACATTTAACACGCAAACATCATTGAAATTCTGAGATGCATATTATAAATAACATTTATTCAATTGATCTGGAATGAGTCATCGGGTGCATCCGAAACTCATGGAAAGCATTCATTGTTGTCCTGTGGTTTACATATGTGTAGTGTGTAAATCAAATATTGCTTTGAGGGAAATTATTTCAACTTTGAACTTATTGTGGCAATACATAAGTTTTGGACATGTGCACTGGTGAGAAGGGACAGTTGCATTATGGATAAACCAACTCTTGAGACCTTGCTTAGCTGGGATGGGAAAGAAGTGGGCTGACCCTTTAAAACTTGAGAGGAAACGAAAATGAACGACCTGCATAATGGATCGTGATGCTTGATGCCTTTCATCAGATCAGAGCGGAATAAAACCATACGTTGGAAAGCGAAAGCATTAGTAGATTTTTAGTCCGTTAAGAAACCATGCAGATGTGGGCACGTGTCATCATTCTGATACAAGTTTTTAGACCAGTATATCACAAAATTATGCGGGTGTCTTTGAAAATTGCTATCAGATAGATGACAACCATATCTGCGTTGAAGGCACCTAACTGATATTGGGTTATCAAGTATGTACACTACTTTGTGTCCATTCCCAAAGAACTTATGTCTAAGCCTCTAAGGCGTGGCAACCGTACGCATAGATGATTGGAGCAGGGCCACGAATAAGGAAAAAATCATACTTGTCCTTAGGACGGGTATCCTGAAGAATATATCCGTCCTAACTAATATTTACATGTCCAAATCAACAAACATCATGTAAATACAATTGAAACTGATGTATGGGATGACCAAGAATACTCGTCCATAGGACAAGTAACTCAAATTTTTACCTGTCCTGACAACACAGATACCCGTCTCGGACGATAGGACGGGTACTTATCCGTGGCCCTGTTGGAGGGCTGTAGCCGCAATGTTAACCCTCTTGACGCCAGCCGTAAATTCACTATACTCCCCCTCAGTGCCAGACACGCATTTTTCGTGACGTGTTATTCACAGTGGGGGGCTTCAGTTGTCATAGTTGAAATATGATCCTTTGTAGCTCTTACGTTTTTCATCAGAACATTTTCACATTTACAGTACATTCAGGGTAGACGGTCTAGTTTCTTATTTTTACCATTATAAATAAAGATACATACAACATAAAGGTAAATTTTGACAATTTCGTAATCGTCCATTCATTTGACAGCTTGTTTGATTTTAAATGTCGTAGTAGCAGTAGAAATTTTAAGTGCAGCGAGTTTTTTATCCAGGATAGACACAAAAACACCATAAACCATCCCTATTTCATAATAATATATTTTTACTTACAATATTACGGACCAAAGGTGTTCAACTTTTTTATATTTCTTCATTGCCGTGAAGTTTTGACAGGCACCAGTGCCACCACTTGATCACCCAGACAAAAACATCATCCGCTTTGATAGAAATACTAGATTTCCAACGTCCACACTTATTGGGTAGTTTGCCAAACGGTTTATTTGTGATTCGGTATCCAAGATACAATCAGATGGAGCGTGGGTGACGAATAATATGATATTTCTTCTTCAAAATGTTCAACTTTGTCATTCTTAAAGCCGGTATTTCGGAAAATCAGCCTTAGAATGATTTTTTATATAGAATCGAGGAGCGCTTTGATAAAATGTAATGAGTGTCATGGTTTTGTGGCGCTTGAACCTAAGAATACCGCATTCATTTTGGGCTCAAAATATATATCTGGATATGACCTTGATGAGTCTAGTTTCAATTTGTTTAAGGTCTCGATGAATAGCAGGCTTCAGATTCAAACCATATACAACAAGCCATGGTTTTGGTTCGAACACAAATAATTGTTTTTGAAAGAAAATTGCAGCAGATATATGTTTGGTGGGTAAATATTCGCTCACACTAATATAATTAAAATATTAACACCATACTGCTTATTTCCTTCTAGAAATATATTGAAATGTCAAGGTAAAGTTGTTGTTGTTGACATACCGGAATTTGAGACTAGAACCACGAGTATTTAACTTCGAATATGCCAGTCAAACTCGAAGTGTTTTTTGACATTTCTGTCGAATTTTTGTCGAATGTTGGCGAACACAGATTGGCGTCCAGAGGGTTAATCTAGGGGGTCCAGTGGCATACCCGAGCGGAATTATTTTTTAAGATTATGTGGGTTATCTGTATTTATGTGCATTATCTTGATAAAAAAGGGTATATTTTCCCCTTGAGTTCCCAGTCTTCAACAATGCATTCGTTGTCAGCGCCAAAGACGTGAAGCTTTGCTAGAGAGGATTGGTGAATTTTAAGATGCATAGGGTACATTTATGACACAAGCCATATTTAGATCCTGTAACATGTGTGTGCTTTTTAAAGACCAATATATTCTAAATTGAAATCTAAAAATAACCAAATTTGTAACGGTACGTCGGGTCTGCAACTTTGTCATGTAGCCGACGTGAAGCAATTCTTGTCTGTTTTGGTCTACGTATATTTTGAACACAGATTGTTGTTGACTGGACTTGGTTCATATTCACATATTATTGCCTACTGCTTAACCGTGACTATAGTGGAAATGTTTACAGAGTTAGTATATTGCCCTATTAAATGAATCTTAGGGCTGCAACGATACGATACACATCACGATACTCACATAGACATGCTCAGTATATAAAGTACTTGTTCAGTGTAATACAGGGCTGCCAAGTAGTACAGATGTGGCCATATTCATACGAATTTGAAGGTCTGAATATGGGAGTACGGATCTACCGTTTACAGTACGCATTTCAGTGGTTATGAGGATAAATACAGAAGTAGAATGATTTTTCTGTAGAATGAATTTATTTACCCTATTGCTCACGCAAAAAAATGTACTCGATTGATGCATGGTTAATTGCTTTCGCCGGTTTTACATATCGAATCAAGTTACGCACGCTTGGCCTCTAGCGGACATGTGGCAAACTATATAGATGAGCGATAATATAATTAAAGGTAACATGGCTGGGAAAGTTTTCAGATAGAAATAAGTAGTAACTACGGATATATGCGGGTTCTAAAGCACAATATAATTGTTTATAATGAAAGATTTAAATATTGCTTAAGATATGACAACATATAAATCATGCACTGCATATTGTTATATATAGTTAGAAATGCAAGTGCTTCTTTTGTGACTTGTCAAATCCTAGAGACCGTGATGATGATGCTACATGGATCCCTGGCATGCGGGTGGACAGTCACTTCATATATTACTTACATAGCAAGGAATCTAAATAATGTTGGATAAAAATTCTTTTACCGAAATGCATTTTTGCACATGATCTGTGATGAATAAAGTTGTTTAATTCATTTAGAATGGAACATAAAAGTTGAGTGTGCATACAAACTCCCTTATGTATCTACCTTCGATACCAATGGGAATTGTCATCATGCTGACCCATCTATAAAGTCTATATATATATGACAGAGGTTAATATTTGTACCTCTATCTCTAGCCTCTCACATGCACGACTCCATGAAATAATATATTGCTTCAATTTCAATCTATTTGCACCAGCATAATGATGATACCAGTTCAGATAGCCTTTTGGAGAAACTGAGTATTGCAGATATTGATAGTGTGCTTCGTAAAGGGAGACTGAGATGGCTGGGCCATGTTGAGCGCAGTTCTGGCTGGATTAGCCAAGTATGAAAGCTTGAGATAGAAGGAAGAAAAGGAAAGGGAAGACCGAAACAGACTTGGGATGCAGTCTTGCAGAAAGATCATGCAAGTTTGGGCATGAGTTTGGTAGATCCAAATGACCAAAAGGCTTGGAGGGCACGGTTGAGATCCAGACTGGGCAGCCAGGCCACACCCTCTGAATGAGGAATAATTAGGGCCTGTTTAAAATAAATTTAGGATTTGATTGATTGATAAAATAGAGGTAGTACACACAAGTATGTTCTCGCAGGTTTTTGGGAGCTAAATGACACTGGTTTCGCACCGCCCACCTCTATGAATGATCTAACCCATGCAAGAGATGAGTCGAAGTAGCCTGTGTCTTTATTCCAAAGTTAAAGTAGTCTATGATAAAGTTTTTCGTTCAATGTGACGAACCAGTAGTTAGTTCGAGGCTACGGTAATAATGTCTAATAATGGGAGTAAAATATTGTATTTGTCATACAAATTGGGGAAATGAGAAGCAAATATAGGGTAAGAGCCATTTCTTTGAATTGGCAATATTTCGTGATAGGCCTACTTTATTTCTATATTTAAATGATTGTGACATAGTAAGAGAGTACTGTAAACTAGAAATGTTTGTGCACAATTTAATTTGCAAATTTCGTGGGTAGGTGCAAAAACGCAAACTTAATAGTCAGCAAACATTAACCCTTTATTGACAGTCCATGTGAAATGTTATCGTACCTAGCAGCCGGGAGCGCCCTCGAAGATGCATTTAACCATGCAATTCTTGCAAAAAAGGACAAGAAATCAAAGCATCTTTTCATAAAGAAAGTCTGGCGACCTTAACACCATAATGATGTGCGAGAACTGAAAGAGCATAAACAACACATTCTGATGAATATTTTGTGGCAAATATGAATTAGATTACTATTATTTGTTATCCATTGGGAGAACAATTAATTACGCATCTAACAGCCATTGAAGACGCGTAAATCGGACCCACAATACTCGTATTTCTACGATATTCACCCTGATTAATTATATACCATTGGAATCGGGAAAGCCCGCGCTGTCTGGTGAGAACAAATGAGGTTTGATTTTTCAATGATGTCTAGCAAATAAAGGTAAAGAAATACCGGATAACAGCCACGGCAACAAGGGATTTGTGTGCAGAATACATCATTATGAGTCTTTTTTTTATCGCCACTAAACATTTAGTCTAGATTGTCAACAATGTTTTATTCTATGTTGCGAAACGGTGCACATTTGATATAGGCTAATGTGCCGCCACGTGTCTATGATTGACAGCCTCATTTAATTTTAGCCAATGAGAGGGCTCGCCGCTATTTGCTGCAGTATTGAACATGGCTGTAGGTGAAGATTGAAGGGAAAGTGAATTAATTTCGTAAATAATTGATTTTCGTGGATATAATATACTAACCAACATGAATTCACCCAGCAGATACCACATAAACCGATTTTCTAAGGATCTACCGAAGCAAAGTTACGTCTGCAACGTATATCATGCAATATTCCACCTGAAATGTACCAAGTCTTGACAAGAACTCTGAACTCGCTATCATTTTGAATTGAGAACTTCACAAGCTCAATGTTACGAAGAAATTCTAGAATAATAAAGCCATGACACTCTTGCTATATGTGCTAAAAATAAGAAAGCATATACGATTCTGAATACACATGTGAATTTATGTACAGAAATAACCATTTTTCGTGGCTCCAGAAAAAAGGTCTCGTCTTGGTCGTCACACTGTCAAAACCATCGTTCGTCGGTGTTTTTATTTTGTGATTTCATTTCCCGTACGCCGGCACAGAAGGTATGCATCCTAAAGGGCGCTCCTGGTCATAACAGGGTGAATAGCCTATGTAAAGTAGTCTAGGATGGACCAAAATCGCAAAATTAAATAGTCGCAAAATAATTCATAGATTAAAATCACAAATTTTAATAGCCACAAAAAATGCTCGTTTTACAGTATATCGAACTTGGCTGTTTCATAAACATATGCTACATATCTGACTAGTTTTTACTAGTAAATAAGTAGGGCGACGTCTATTGTGTATGAAAGCCACAAACGTGTAAAAATTGAAGAAAATTCTAAACCGTTAGTGATGCAAGACGATGACTACACCAAATACAATGTTCGAAAGCCTCCTTAAATTAAAGGAGTGTCCTGTGTAGAGGACCGTCACCGCTCTGCACATGAAAAAACCCACTTATTTTGAAAACAATAGCACACATTTCATTACCAGCAGATTGTAGAAGCCATGGTGGCGGAGTTGCCCTCGACAGGCTCTAAAGAGGGGGGTGGATACATGAATTTCTAGAAACATTGACGAATTTCTGGAAAAACGCAAAATTTGCGCAACATACGATACCATATGACTTGGAAAATGTGGCCCATACGATGGTTTGTCTGCCAATTCTGCAAGTAAATAAGAAATTTCAGTAATTACGCCTAATTTCTGCAATTTCCAGAAACCGAAAATGCAGTACTATTTTTACGGAAATAACTGGTCCTTATACAGTGACAGTACTGTAACTTTACTACTACTATGTCATACAAAAGTCACGTGACGCATGAAAATGTGTACAAGTGCAATGCGTTTAAAATTTAATGAACGAGTAGTTTCCAAAACACCATGGGCTGTTTGAAGAAAAAAAATTTTTTTGTTAAATAATGGTCCCTCAGGCGACTATGAGGCATTTGAAGGGGTAAGAAGGCGAAGAGTAACACTGAAAAAGCTATTTAATTTTTTTTTTCGTAAATCTAAAATATTAATCATAAAATTAATTGTCTTGTAACTAAACGTGATATCAATATCAATCCACACAACCCATATATGAAACTCCATGTTTCACTGACCAATATAAAAATTCTTTTGTCCAATACTGTCTAACTCACTTCAATTATGTTTCTAAAAGTCCTTAAGAATCATGTAGTAACTGCACACTTGTGTAACAGCCCACCCTTTCAAGTTTGAGAAAAATTCACTTTAATGGCCCTGGGCTCTTGGATGGTTGATGCGGTAATAATAGTTACCATATTTTGTATTTGTATTCATATTCTATGTATCACATTCAATTGTAAGATAGCAAAATAAATTTATTGTTTATTTTATTTTCAGAAATCAGGATGACTACCAGATAGCTAGAAAACTAGGAAGAGGAAAATACAGTGAAGTGTTTGAATCCATCAATGTATCTAATGATGAGAAATGTGTTATCAAAATCTTAAAGGTATAAATTTGTGGAGTTAGCTGATAGGGCTTGAAACTGTCTTAGTATCACTTCTTTGACAGAGTTAAAAGGGGTATGTAGGGTGGGGGGAGAATACTGTGTAGAAATCTCATCTCTTGACATGCATCATGCATTGGGCATCAGTTAGTAAGTAGCACTATCTATGTTTATGGTGTTTTGGTCTAATATTTGGTATTTTGTGCCTGGGGCAAGTGATCTTAGTCCTGTGTTGTGCTCAAATAGTTTGAGAAGTGGTTTTTAATTTGGACTTCTCTGAGTTCTCTACCTAATGCCTACTCACCAAGCTTTGTCACAATGTTACAAATTAAGTCGAATAAGTTTTGTTGCAACCATTTTAGCTAGAACTTGAATTGTGAAGTATGCTCTATGTTAGAATGCATTTCGCATGTACATTTTTTTTATTTTTTTTTTCAGCCTGTGAAGAAGAAGAAAATTAAGAGAGAAATAAAGATCTTGGAAAATCTACGTGGAGGAACAAATATTATTACTTTGCTTTCAATAGTGAAGGATCCTGTGGTAATTTACATATTTGTAATTGTGTAAAAATTAAAATCTAATGGGATAATTTAATGTGAACTTTAACTGGACAATTTTTTGTTTTTTTGAAATATGTATTTTGATTAATTGTGTTGTCTGCTCAGCTGTCTATAATCTCTCTTTCTTTGGTTAAAATTTTGACATTTTAACTTCTAATTATACCAGTACTAAAAGATTCTTAAATTCATACTTATATAAATGGTTTCTGTTTCATTGCAGTCCCGTACACCTGCTTTGATATTTGAACATGTCAACAATACCGACTTTAAGGTAAAAGATTTGCAAATACTGTATAGATCAGCAAGTGTAGTAAAATCTTCCAATTTGAAATGCTGGAAATCCCATGACATTAATATGCTTGGTTTCATTTGTATTGTAGCAATTGTATCAAACCCTCTCCGATTATGACATCAGGTTTTACATGTTTGAACTACTGAAGGTATGTTGCATACTTTATCTTTGACATCCCTTATAAAATAAGTACCGGTATATATAGTTATCTGCTATGCACTTAATAATA